>CM047899.1:12756259-12974222 GCA_026229545.1 Pistacia atlantica
CAACATTTATTGCAAGATTAAAATATCATTGGCACATTATGATATGAAATTCAAAAAGTAAAAGATCTTCAATATATTTGATTCTATATAGCTCTATAATTTCAAAATTCAGAGAATTCCAGAAACTGAAGCTTCAATAGGAGCACAGAAAGAAAAGGTTCAGAATAAGACAGTCAAAATCTTACCAATTGTAAACAAATTTGTTCAAGATATAGAGCTGCTAGGGAAACATAGTTCACAAAGAATATGAGAGATAACACTTCGTGCAAAAAATTGAAGGCAGTATGGGCTGACAACCTCTCAAATTTCTAAATCAATGAAGCAGAAACCATAATACAAAGGTATCAGCATACCTATTATCTCTCAAGCAATTATCAAGTGAAGGCTGCTTAAAGAGCTCTTCAGCTTGTACAAATTCAGCATTCCAAAGTGCAGCTGGATCCTTTGGGATGCTAGCTTGTACACTATAAACTTGAACTGAGCAGTTTCCATCAAATTCTTGCTTGACTTCTGCATGAAAGTCAGGAGAATAGAAGACCTCAATAATCATTATACACAATCACAGTAAATCTACTTCCCATGGTCATAAAATGCGTTTAATCCAACAATAACTAACTTAAGTAAAAGTAGTTAGACTCTATTTTTTTTTTTTTTTTTTTTTGATGTTATGCTTCTTAACCTTAACAAATATTTCTAGAAAGAACTATAAATTACAAAATACAACTAAAATATATATGTTCCAAGAAATGGCATCTCTGTTTCTCTCTCTATCTGTCAGACACACACACACACACACACACACATCTCTGCCCAAGCGGACCCTAATAACATTCAAATAGAAAATCTAACCTGCAAGTTTAGGTCCAGAGACAAGCCTTATATTATAACTCGGAGGACTGCTCTTCAACCAGCCAGATAAAGCATATACAACTTCCAGCCCACTTCCATGTTTCTCAACAAACTCTTCAAGCAACCTAAATATAGTCACCATTTACAGAATAAATAAATAATATGAAGAACAAGTATATTCAGTACAAAAGAAAAAAAACATAAGTATATTTCTTGATAAAGAGTATTCTACCTCTTTGCAGTATTTGAAGACACCAAAAAATTGCGACTCAGCCACTTATATGACACCTGCAACGAATTGCCAATAATCTCAAGAATTACTTTCAATTTCCAGCTTTAAAGGACCATATTTGGCTAACATCTTGAGATAATAACACAAGTTAATAAGAAAAAAGAGCAATTTGCCTGACTTGTCACTCAAGGAGAACAGCTATAATATAACCTGCTCGAAGACACTATCAAAATATTAAAGGAAGTGTATCGAAATATCTATTATTGCTTTAGATCTCAACCTCAACTCGAAATATGGAAATATCAAAATATTAAAGGAAGTGTAAACACTAGACAAATACAATTTTAACACACACACGTTAGAACAACCAAAAAATCAACAAGACAATTCCCTTTTTTTTTTTCTTTCATCTATTCATCAATAAATAAATGCCCAAGAGAAATCAGAACTATAAGAAAGATAATTATCTCCACCTAGTTTGGACAATTAAGTTTAAAGGCGAGATTTTGACCAAATACCCAGAAGTCTATTCACTAATTCAGCAATAATTCAGCGTAAAATACACTAAATTAGCAAAACCCCAATAAAATTAGCACAACAAAGCGTAATTTACCCGTGAAAAAGTAAAAAGCAAGAGAAAAATTACAGTGGATAAAGAGGAAATAGCTCGACAAACAAAGCAAGAAGAAAAGTAGAAGTTACCACTTGGAGATGATCAGAGACAAGAGCTTGAATTTCATCCAGAATACCTAGGGTTTCGATTCCGGACATTGTTATGGGTTTCAGAATGAGAGATTCTTCAAGGGCATTGAGTTTTCCCGCCATTATCTGGGTCCTTGCCTTTTATGGGACACTGAAGTGCTGTGTTCATTCGGGTTCGGGTACTTGTGGCACGTGATCATGAGGTTAACACGTGACTCTATGAAATCCACCCAAAGAGCTCACCACAAGGCCCAGCACCAAATGAATAATATTAATTTTTTTTTAGTAGAATAATTACACATATTGACATAGAAATTATAAAAATTATTCCAGATTAATTAAAATATACCATATTTGGGTGGTAAATCACAAGTTAAGAGAAAAAAAATAATAATTTCATTAGCTAGAGAAGAAAATAGGCAAAATATTACTTTAGAACTTTATGTTTATTAATTGGTTTGAGGCTTTCAATTAAGGATTTTGTTTTGAAAAATAAATGACTTTTTTTCACTCAAATAATTGTTTGATGATACTTTTCCATCAACAAACTTTAAAATATCATTTCAGTATCTTCTGTTTTCCATTTTATCATCGTTGTGACCCCACATCACATCATCACCATTATCTTTCCCGATCATCACTCATCAAAACCTCCCAAACCCTACTCCTGACTACCTTGCCAATCGTCGATAATTGAGCGATTAGGGTTTGTGCAGCCGCCCTCCTAAGTCTAATTTCGATCAATCTCAATCACCAAAATCCAACCTTCCATCATTTTAAGGCAGGCTTTAATCATTTTAGACGCAGCCTAAATCAATCTCCTCATGCATACCTTCTTTGGATTTCTAATTAAATATCGAAGCTCAGATATATAATTTTACTTATAGATGAGGCCTGAGGGCCACTCGCTAGTATTTAAATTAAATGAAGAGAAATATAAAATGAGATAAATTCGGACCAACCGCGGATGACAATGCGAACGACGTACCATTTTTTTTCAAAGTATTATATGAAGATATCCTCAGATGCTTCTCCAAATTGGCTGCCAGGTCCATATCTACATCATGTTTAATAATTTGATCTTCAAGTCTTACATGTATTGACTCGTTGCTGTATTTATATGGCAACACAGGGATACTGTATATGGCAGCCAGCAATGAACACAGCTATGAGTGTTGTTGCACATCTTATCTTTCTTCAGTTACTTGCCATAGCAACCATTAACACTAGCTTCTGCGATGGAAGCTCGGAAGCAGCGGGTTGCCTGGAAAGCGAGAGAAAAGCTCTTTTAAGGTTCAAGGAAGACCTCAAAGATTCTTCAAACAGGCTAGCCTCCTGGACTGCAGATGGAGTTTGTTGTCAATGGGCTGGTGTTGTCTGCAACAACTTCACAGGCCATGTCCTTGAGCTCCACCTTGATAATCTTTCATCTGATGACGAATTTGAAGATTATGATAAGCGGCAAAATTCGGTAGGTAAGATAAATCCCTCCTTGCTCGATCTTAAGTAGTTGCTTTACTTGGACTTGAGTGGCAATGGTTTTGAGGGAATTCAGATTCCTAGATTTCTTGGTTCTATGAAGAATCTGAGATATCTTAATCTTTCTGAAGCTGGATTTGTGGGAATGATTCCTCCTCAACTCGGAAATCTGTCTAATCTGCAATACCTAGATTTGAAATATTCGGATGGTTTATATGTTGAGAATTTGTATTGGTTATCCGATCTTTCTTTGTTGAAGCACCTTGATTTAAGGGGGTGGATCTCAGCAAAGGTTCAGATTGGTTACAATTGTCAGGCTGTCAACTCAATCACTTTCCTTCTTTATCCATAATTTTTCAGGTCTTGACACCCTTGATCTTTCCAACAACCAGTTTGAGAACTCTTTGATTCCTAGCTGGGTTTTTGGTCTTGGTGATTTGGTCTTTCTTGATCTAAATTATAGCAAATTTCGAGGTTCAATTCCTGATGGACTTCAAAACTTGACTTCTCTTAGACATCTTGATTTATCCAGCAATCATTTCCATTCTTCTATACCAAACTTTTTGTACAGATTTAGTCAGCTTGGGTACCTTTCTCTTTCCAACAATAGCTTGCAGGGTCTAATTTCTGGTGCTTTAGGAAATCTTACTTCTATTCACAGCCTTGACTTCTCATTTAATGGACTTAAGGGAAAATTCCAAGATCATTAGATAGACTTTGCAACTTAAGATCAATCTCTTTGTCAGGTGTCAAATTAGTTCAAGATGTATCCGAAATCTTACATATTTTCTCAGGATGTGTTTCTGATGGATTGAAGTCATTGAATTTGGAAAATACTCAACTCTCTGGTCAGTTAAGGGATCTAATTGGGAAATTCAAAAATCTAGAAACTCTTCGTCTAAGTGGTAACTCTATTTCTGGTCCTATTCCATCATCTTTGGGAGAACTTTCATCCTTGAAACGTATAGATCTTTGTGCAAACAAGTTGAATGGATCTCTTTTAAAATTCACTTTGTCAGTCTTACAAGACTAGGCGGCTTTTTATGTTTCTGAAAACTCATTGGAGTTAAAAGTCAGCCTTGATTGGGATCCTCCTTTTCAACTAGCAGCTTTAAGATTGGGATCTTGTCATCTAGGACCTAAATTTACAAAGTAGCACTATTCACAAAAGCAATTAGCTTTTTTGGAAATATCCAACACTGGAATTTTTGATGCCATTCCCACTTGGTTTTGGGAAGTTTCTTCCCAATTTGTTTATTTAAATCTCTCTCAAAACCATTTTCATGGGGAGATCTCAAATGCAACTAAGGCTACTCAACTTGCTGTACTTGACTTGAGTTCAAACGATTTTTCAGGTCCATTACCTCTTTTATCATCTAGTATTGTTTTACTAGATCTTTCCAACAATACTCTGTCAGGATCCATTTTCCATTTTTGTGTCACGGGAAAAATGAGTCGAAGGGAACACAGATACTGAAAGTTTAGAAAAATCTTTTATCTGGGGAATTACCTGATTGTTGGATGAATTGGCAAAACTTGTTGGTCCTAAATTTAGATGACAATAACTTTATGGGAAATGTTCCAACCTCCATAGGAGCTTTAAGTTCCCTTAGATCACTGCATCTTTATAAGAACAACTTTTTTGGAATGATACCTGTTAGGGCCAAAAATCGTCCTTGGCCCAAATAGGGAAAAAGGACCATTAGCGAAGAAGGACCAGGCCCAGTCCTGCAAAGGCCCAAGCCATGTTAGTTCTCTTCTAACATGAGGAACAAACAAGCCCCAAAGCGAGGCGGGCACAAGCCTCTCAAACTGGCCCATGTCCTAGGTCCATGGACGAATCCAGAGCCCACAGCCCTGTCATAGTACTTTCCTATTCCTAATCAACCTCCAATTCGAAGACGCCTTCCTAATTTTGACCACTTTCCTACTTAGCAAATTCTCTTAAACAGAGTAACCTTCCTATTTGGACATGGGTAAGACAACTCACCACACCCTAATTCTTCTAGGGTTTACATCGAGTCGATGAGGACTCTGTTTCCCACCGATTGGGAGACCGGACAACCATTATATAAGCGAGGCACGCCCTCTCACAAGGGACATCGACATTACACCTTCACACCCGAGACTCTTCTTGAGAGTTTCAGCGATTCGCCGTCAGTCACCCCCGACTAGACTTCCTTAGGTAATCTCTTTTCCTTAGCCCTCACTAAATTAGCCCCTTTCTTTCGGCCTTGCGACTTGGCGTCGGAGTGCCTCCGGCAAACACCACCCGGTGTTTCCCGTTCGCTTCACGCGTGTGTTTCTCACGTGTGCGGAGTGCGGCAGGATCGCTAAGTGGCCTTGACCTCACGGGATCAGACCCCCACCCCCTTTCCGTACAGGTAGATTTTTACGTCTACAGTTTGGCGCCCACCGTGGGGCCTCTAGCAATCATTCGGCGTGACGAACCCTGCTACGTGGTGGAATATCCCATGGCTGACAATCCGGAGGACGTTAACTCAGGCATCGAGGCCAGACTGGAGGCTTTGACCGCTCTCATGCAACAGAACTTAGACAAGGTGGCCGCACTGGAAGCCGAAAACGCATCCATCCGGGATTCGAGAACCGATCTTGAAAGAGAAAGTAAGTCGATTCTATGAACTCGAGTTTCTCCCCCACCAAGCACCCCCACCCCCGGCCAGGTTCGCACCATTATCCCCTCCATGCAACCCCTCTCCACACCAGAGCACCAACCCTCGGATTCTAGTAAAGGGCCGCGTCCGCTTGACGCATTGGCTGCCGACTACTCCGTTCTGACTAACAAAGATAAGGACATAACGTGTGCGGCTTGATCGACCCATCCCGGACCCTCCCAGATCAAAACGATCTAACGATAGATAATCCTGAGGATCATCCCATCTCCACCATGCCACTCCCCCTCCAGTCAACCCAAACACAAACCCCCTCCTACCTAGCTCACCCTCGCGGGGTGAACGGCCAAACCAAACCAACTCCAGCTCTTGAACTCATCCATCCCGAAAGACCGAACGACTACCAAACAACTCCCCTGACCGTCCATGTAGGGAAGAACAACAGATCAGTGACAATGGGAGTCACCCAGCCAGAGGGGATGAACGAAGACACACGCTACCACGGAACGCACGACGGATTGATCCGTCAGTCTACCCCACGGGGGATGACCCCACGAGGCATACCAGACCCAGTAAGACGGGATGACCCGATAGCATTTCCTTCCCCCGTGGAACAATTATTAGGCTAAAAGACGGCGCGTTGAGGCGAATGAGGCGTATCCCAGGGAATGCCTAATCCCTGCCAAGCCAAGAAGTGATTCCAATTGTTACGCATTCACCTTTTGCGGGTGACGAGATCGCCACTCCTGACATGCCCCAAAAATTTAGTATCCCCAACATGAAACCATACGACGGTACCACCGATCCGGACGACCACATAGCCTCGTACAAACAGCGGATGTTTACTGTTTCAATACCCCGATCGCTTAGAGAAGCCTGCATGTGCAAAAGTTTCGGTTCTAGTTTATGCAGTCGCGCTCCAATGGTATACGAATCTCCCGACGGATCCATCGATTCGTTGCTCGGAACTATCGACACTTTTGTGGACAGTTCGCAAGTGAAGAAGCTAGAGAAGGTCAGTGGCCGACTTGATACCGAATATACCAACGGAGAGGGGAACCATTGAGAGAGTACGTTAGCAGATTCAACAAAGAGAAGATCTCTATCCATTCTTGTAACCCCGAGACTGCTGTGGACGCTTTCAGGAAAGGCCTCCTTCCAGATGGGGAACTATACAAGGAGCTTAC
Organism: Pistacia atlantica; assembly: GCA_026229545.1. Taxonomy (NCBI): domain Eukaryota; kingdom Viridiplantae; phylum Streptophyta; class Magnoliopsida; order Sapindales; family Anacardiaceae; genus Pistacia; species Pistacia atlantica. The sequence continues at coordinate 12,763,342 of CM047899.1, forward strand.
AAAGCTAGGCTATACTACCATGGAAGGCCGCGGCCGAGCCGTGATCCGAGATAAGGTGGGAAGGAAGATGAGATGAACCGAGCCGCCCATTCCAGATACGAACCTAGGCGGACATGTGCCACCGGAACCTAGGCCAGGCAGAGCACCGCTACCAACCCCCTCACGGAATATGAGCAGAGCCTGGGAGACCTATGACCGACCGGCCCTTGAAGCCGAATCAATAAGTGGCAATCGGGATCGAATCAATTCAAAATACCAGAATATAGTCTCAGCATCGAACCAACCCAGGTCGTAGCGATAATGAAAGGAATGGGATCCATTTGTCAAGTGGCACAGTAAAGCTCATCCGAGGCAGGAGAGACACAACCAAGTGGTGCGAGTTCCACAATGACCATGGGCATAACACCGCGGACTGCATCGCCTTGCGGCTCGAGGTTGCCGCACTCCTAAAGAGAGGACACCTCCGTGACCTACTCACCAGCAAAGGGAAGAACACCATTAGCGAAAAGCTCCGAACAACGGTCGCCCCCTCGCGAGGCCAGGACACCCAAGGGTTTACTGCTCGCTCATCTTCGGGGTTCAGATATCAGGTGGGGTAAGTTACTCGTCGGCCAAGCGATACGCTAGAACCAACCACCATGAAGTACAGTCTGTTCATCCGGTCTCGAGGACATACTCCCATCAAGTGATTCAGTTCGAGGATGACGAGCCGATCACCCTAGTTGCCCCTCACCACGATGCTTTAGTCCTCTCCCTGCAAATAGCCAACATCCTAGTGAAAAGGGTGTTCGTAGATGGAGGTTCGTCAGCGAATATCCTGTTCCTCGAAGCAGTAAAAGCGATGGGGCTGGAAGAAGCAAATATCAACAGAGGCGGCCAGAGCATTCTTTGGTTGGATTCAGCTCGGAACAAAAGTACACAATCGGGGAGATCACCCTTCCTATCTATGCTGGCGGAGTGAACAAACAGACAGTCTTCCTGGTGATCGACTGCCCATCCCCCTACAACGTCATTCTGGGCCGTCCCTGGATCCATGACATGCGGGCAGTGCCATCGACCTTCCATCAGACGATCAGGTTCCCGGCCAAGTGGGGGAGTGCGGGAGATCAAGGGCGACCCTAAAACTTCTAGGGATTGCTACAAGAACGCCTTCAAAGGCAAGGGAAACTCCTCATGCAATTGAATTACGGTCTCATCCAGGACCCTCTGACCGAGGCTCGATCAACCGACAATGGAGGACCTGGATGAGGTGCAGATACATCCGGATGACCCGGAGAAAAAACACACATAGGCTCCCGCCTCGACCCCGAGACAAGAGAGAAGCTGATAGGCTTTTTAAAAAAGAATGAAGACTGTTTCGCCTGGTCCCATGCCGACATGACCGGGATCAACCCAGACGCGATGGTCCATCAGCTCAAGGTAGATCCAGATCACCTGCCAGTCAAGCAGAAAAGGAGAAAATTCGCGGTGAGCTGGAACCAGATCATCAATGAAGAGATAGAAAAACTCCTAAACAACAGCATGATCAGAGAAGTCCACTACCCCGAATGGCTGGCAAACATCGTAGTCGTAAAGAAGAAAAACGGAAAGTGGAGAGTTTGCATCGACTTCACAGACTTAAACAAAGCCTGCCCCAAAGATTCTTTCCCCCTCCCACATATTGACATGATGGTAGATGCGACCGCAGGGCACGAACTCCTCAGTTTCATGGACGCCTTCTCGGGATACAATCAGATTCTAATGCATGCGGACAACCAGGAGAAGACAGCTTTCATCAGCGAGAGGGGAACCTATTGTTACAAGGTAATGCCGTTTGGACTGAAAAACGCCGGAGCCACCTACCAACGTCTGGTCAATAAAATGTTCTCCGACCACTTAGGGAAGACCATGGAAGTTTACATCGACGACATGCTCGTCAAATCCACGATTCTTTGAACAACACCTTGACCACCTTAGCCAGGCATTCGCCATTCTCCGGAAGTACAACATGAAACTGAACCCTAGAAAAGTGCTCATTCGGCGTCTCATCAGGTAAATTCTTAGGCTATATGGTTACTCAGCGAGGAATAGAAGAAAACCCCGACCAGATCAGGGCGGTTCTCAGCATACCATCCCCGACTTGCGTCAAAGGCGTCCGGCGTCTTGCGGGGACGTAGTGGCCAGCCCTGAGGCCGCTTCATCTCGGTCGTGACAAGTGCCACTTCTTCTTCCACGCCCTCAAAAAATCCAACAGGTTCGATTGGACCCCCTCATGCGAAGAAGCCCTGCAACAGCTGAAGAGGTATTTGACTACACCCCCGTTGCTGTCCAAACCCATGAACGGGGAGAAGCTCTACGCTTACCTAGCGGTCTCAGAGATGGCCGTATCGGCAGTACTAGTCCGAGAAGAAGAAACGAAGCAGTCACCGGTCTACTACATTAGCAAATCGCTCCTCGACGCAGAAACTCGGTACAACCAACTGGAAAAGCTTGCCCTTGCCCTCATCCATGCATCCAGGAAGCTCAGACCGTACTTCCAATGCCATCCTATAGTTGTGATCACCTCATTCCGCTCAAGAAAATATTGCACAAACCCGGAGCAGTCGGTGGCCGACTCATGCAATGGGACAGGTAGAACTCAATGAGTACGACATATCATACCGGCCACCACCTTGCACCGCCGTCAAGTCCCAAGCATTAGCGATTTCATTGCCGACTTCACACCAGCGAAACCGCCCTGTGAAAAAGAATTACTATGCATGAGCGCGCACCACCTTCAAAGTGGACTCTCTAGTAGACGGATCGAGTAATGTCAACGAGCGGACTCGGAATAGTGCCGATCACACCGAGGAGGAGACATCATCCAAGGCCAGCACGTCCGTTGTGGGTTCAAGTGCCACGAATAACGAGGCCGAATACGAAGCCCTCTTAGCATGGACTTAACTTGGCCGGAGAGAAATCGGCGCCAAGAGACTAGAAGTGAAGTCAGACTCCCAACTCGTGGTCAATCAACTACAAGGTACGTACCAAGCACGTGACTCAAAAATGACATCCTACCTAAGCATGGTCAAAGAGTTGCAGGCCAAATTCGAAGAGTTCTCGATATACGGATCCCTAGGTAACCGAGAACAACCATGTCGACGTCCCTCGCCTAACCTTGGCTCAAGCTCCCTATGTTCCTCAGGTCATCCATCCCCCTCATATTCATGCAGTGGCCAGCTAACTGGAAAGAACCACCACCCGACAAGTCTGCTAGAAGCCATGGGCATTGAGCAAGCCCATTGTTGGATGAATCCGATAGTGAAGTACAGGAAGGCGATGAGCTCCCGGTGACAAGAAGCAAGCACGCCGATTGAAAGTAAAAGCCGCCGCATTCACCTACATGATGGTCGAACTCCTCAGTAAAGTTGTTCTCGGGCCCCTCCCCCACCTCAAATGCATTAGCCCGAAGAGGCCCAAAGTGTTATATCTGAACTCCATGAAGGCGAATCGGTAACCACGTAGGGGAGGGGCGCAGTCTTGCTCACCGGGTGATCACTGCGGGTTACTCTTGGCCGACTATCCGTCTCCGACGATCGCTTACGCAAAGAGATCGACAAGCTGTCAAAGGTTTGCCCGTCTCACACCTCCCACCCGAGCGACTCCACTCCATTCGACACCATGGCCATTCATGAAGTGGGGAATGGACATCGTGGGAAAGCTACCCTCTTGCCAGGGGCACGGGTCTTCATGTTGGCGGGGTGCAGGACTACTTCAACCAAGTGGATCGAAGCGAGGCATTGGCCCAGTCGAGAGGCAGAAGTCAAAGATTTCATCGGAAAACGTGATCTGCGGTTCGGAATACCAAAAGAGATTGTCACCAGCAATGGGTCCCGATTCATTAGTTCGGGCTTGAGGTTTACGTGACATGTGGGGAATAAAGTTAAGCTTCTCGACACCCCACGACCCCAGGTCTAACGGCCGAGGCAGTCGTCAAACAAAACAATCATGCGGAGACATTGAAGAAGCGATTACGAAAGCTAAGGGCGCATGGGCGGACGAGCTACCCGGAGTCCTCTGGTCATACCGAACCACGGCTCGATCATCAACTGGCGAAACACCGTTCTCCCTAACATATGGTTCAGAAGCAGTCATCCCAGCCGAAATATCAGTTCCATCCACCAGGCTCCAGTGGGCGGACGAGAAATCAAATAGCCAAAACCTTTGCCAGAACCTTGACACTTGTGGGCGATCACGGGAACAAGCAAGTATCCGCAGCGTAGCCTACCGGAGAACAAGCCGCCCGTCATTACAACCGCGGCGTGAGGATCCGCGCTTTCGGGATAGGCGGCAGGGTCTTCCCGTAAAGTCTTTTCAAAACACCAAGGAGATTAACTCTGGCAAACTCGGACCCACAGGAAGGCCCTACAAGATAATCAAAGAAGCGAGGGAAAGGCGCTTACAAACTCCAGACCCCCGAGGGGCAAAGACATCAACAACGGTTGGAATGCGTTCATCCTCAAACGTTACTACTCGTAGGTGAACCCCGTTCTAGTCGGGAATTTTGTTTCCATTGCTTTTCATTGTTAATAAAAAGGATGAGTGGGCCTGTCCACCTCCTCTCAGATAGTCGGCCTCATGGCCAGATACTCAATGAAGTACTATTCAGTAATTCTCATCTTCGAACCGAGTTACGAACACCTTCAAATCGGCCCTGCCCGATGGACATACGAACACCTTCAAATCGGCCATGCCCGATGTACGTACGAACACCTTCAAATCGGCCCTACCCGATGTATGTACTAACACCTTCAATCGGCCCTGCCCGATGGACATACGAACACCTTCAAATCGGCCATGCCCGATCTACGTACGAACACCTTCAAATCGGCCTACTGCCCCGATGTACGTCTGAACACCTTCAATCGCCTACCGCCCGATAGACATACGAACACCTTCAAGTCGGCCATGCCCGACGCACGTACGAACACCTTCAAATCGGCCATGCCCGGACGTCTGAACGACCTTCAAACCGGCCATGCCCGGAGTATGCATGAACACCTTCAAATCGGCCATGCCCGGCGATGTGCGTCGAACACCTTCAAATGCTGACCTGCCCGATAGACATCTGAACACCTTCAAGTCGGCCATGCCCGGCTGCGTCTGAACATTTGGCACCTTCAAATCGGCCATCGCTGCGTCGACGACTTAACATTCGGGTCACGGCCATGCCCGTGTACGTACGAACACCTTCAAGTCGACCCGGACGATGAACTGCTCACGTTTGAATCCGCCCCATCCGACTCGCGAGAACAAGTAAGATCGGCCCGCACAATCAAGGCTTGGCACCTTAGGGTCGGCCCCATCCAACCCGAGCCGAACTAAAGATGCATGAACTCATCCAAGTGACTACATACTGGCACAACCCGACCAGACGAATGATCCCTAAACTATTAAAAGAGTTTGGGATCAACACTAACCCAGCCCAACATAAGACCTACGCGTCTCAGCCATCAGGCCACGATGAGGTAACATGCACAAATACAAGGAAGAGAAACAAAAGAACAGGTGATTCATCCAAAGAAACACGAAAGAAACCAGTCAAAAGTCATATATATATATAGGGCACAAGCTTGCCCTTAAGTTAAATACGAGAAACAGGCACATCACGCCAGGATGAAAGGGACACTGCCCCAAAATACAAAAAAAAAAAAAAAAAAAGAGGGCACTAAGCATCCTCGGCACGAGCCTCATCCTCCGTCAAGTCGGTTGCTGAGGGCAAACACCTAGCTAGTGCTCGGCCCGGGATGGGCCGGGCTGCTCTCGTCCCAGCCCGGTGACTAAGCTCGGACTGCTCCACCTCGTCCCGCCCCACCGGATGACCAATCTCCTCTTCCAATAACTCTGCATGAGCAAAATGTCCTCATCCGGATCCCAGTAGTGGTCGCCCCTCTTTAAACTCCAGCATGAGCTCGCCTCGGGCCTTAATAATGGCGTCATCAGCAATAGAGATGCTCTGCTCCCTGAGGGACTCGACCTCCGCGGTCCTCTCGGCTAACTCGCGCCGCAACCTCTCGACCTCAGGCCTCACTATCCCAGGTAGGCGCTGCCCGGACTCTCTGCTTCTTGCGCCTTTCGGGATGCTTTGCCTCCGCCTTTTGCCGCAAACCAGCGTTGGCCTTGGATATATCCTGTATCCGCTTTTCCTGTGCCACGACAGACCTCCTCAGATGGAGACTACTAGTGAGTACCTGCAAAACAAAACTGAGCAATGAGAACAAAGTCAGACAAGAAAAGTAAACAAGCACTGCGGTCGTGCACAGGCAGCGGGATACGCCCGGTTCGGCGGCAACAACCGCACCCATCGCTCGCACGCGCCTCGTCATCAGCTAGGCGGCGTGTGCCCACATCTTCGACCCTCACATCCACCCTCACCAACGACTCCCTCTTCCTCTTCTCTCGACGCCTGGCGATGGATTCGCTCGCGCTCGGGGATGTCGACTTAACTTCATGAGCGACTCTGCAAGTGCAAACTCTCCAACGGTTAGTGGGTTCAGCCCGAACTCACAAAAAATGATATGGTTGGAGTACCGACTCAGGAGCACATCCCATGTCTGCTTCAGCGAGGGGAAGGGAGTACCTCTCTGAATAGCCTCTGCCCGGCCCAAAGAATACTGCTCCTCAGATTAGACTCTGCCAGCACCACTCGCCAATCCCTCTGCTCCAATGGGATGGCTAACACCCTCTGGGTAGCTACGTCCAAGCCGTCCCGCTCACGCTTGTGCGATTGAAATCGAGCTCTGCAAACAAAAAACATAATCAAGATTTAGTAATCAAAAGTACGAAAGAAACAACGAAGTTCTCACCAGTGGCTCGCCACCCGATCGGGATCTCGCCCATGCCTCTATCTCCAAAGACGGCCTGACCCTTCAAGTAAAAGTACGGTCTTTCCAGTTTTTATCACTGGACCGCAGGTCGGTCACCAGATGAGACCGATCGTGCCTCAAGTTCAGCAGATATCGGCCCTTTCTCCTTATCGTTCTCCTTGGGAAGTACGAGTCGACGGCTCGTGCAACCGAACACAATCTGATGCCGAACACACAGATCCTCCAAGGCCATCAACAGCCTCCAGGCGTTCGGCATAAGCTGGGAAGGGCGATGATGAAATGATTCAGCACCTCCCAGACTAGGCGAGGCACAGGCAACCTCAACCCATCGTGAAACCACTTCTCGTACCACGCGATGACCCTTAACCTTGCCTCCCGATCAACACACGTTGCATGACGACTGCAGTCCGGACCTTCAGCAGGGGATATGATAAAGTGTATGGAGGCGCCACACGTCCTTGTCCTCGGCACGGGCGGATAGTCCACGGTCGTAATCCCACTCGCCTCGCCTGGCCCCTCCTCACGCTCACTACCATGCGAAGAGGGAGGGTGTCGGCTCTCGGAGTCTTCCCCACTCCTACCATACCGACCCGAGTCACTCGGCCCAGCTCCACTCGACCTGGAGGCACGCCACACTAACTCTAGGTCGGCACACCGACCGAACACTCCCTTCAGGGCATTACCACCATAGTCGGGGCACGCATACGTCGCCCCCAAGTCCACCTCGTGACTCGAACTTGCGGGACGTATCACCCGACATCGGATCACTCGCCCGCCATTCCAAGGGCCGACTCCTTCCTTAAGAAACTTAATCAAAGTATAAACTAACAGGATCGCCCTTTCAACAGAGCGGTGCTCTCAAACCGACCTCCTCGGTCGGACGGTTCTGCTTCTACCGGAAGGTGGAACCCCAGTCGCCCAACCTAGCCTACCGACCGAAAGGGTGAACTAGCCAGTCTTCACCACAAACGAGTCTCTTCTCTGGTTCGACCTATCCAAGAGCAGACCTAGGCCAAATTCAAAGACACCAACTGCTTCTCCGCCTGGACGGACCGATCCAATTCAAACTTCAATCCTAGCCGTCTACTCACCTCGATTACTAATCCCTCAACCTAAACTCACTGCCGGAGTGACCGATCCCCTAGACCACCGCACGCCTCCTCGTCACTCGGTCAGACGCACCGACCGACCCAGACTACACCTAAGCCGATTTCTTCTTCCAGGCCCAATCCAAAAGAAAAAACCCCAAAAATCAAAAAAATAATCGAAACTGCCGGATTTTTCCCAATACTCACCGGAAAATTCAAAACTACACATGTTCTCTAAAAATCCTAACACCAAAACACTCGAAAATCCGGTTTCAACCCAAAAAAACTCAAAAACTTTATCCCACTTCCCAAAAAAATCTTTGAAAGAAAAGAAAATCTACCTCTGAAAGAACAACAAAAGCGATCTTAAAAGAAGAAATTACCTTGGAAGATTGAAATAGAACCACTTTAGCTCAAGAACCTGGGACAAAAACGCAGAAAAAAGGAAGAAGGATTTTTGGAAGAAAACGCAAAACCAACGTGAAATGGAAGATGAACAGTCTGCTCCCCAATTTTGTAAAGAAAAAGACACGTAGGCGGTGGCTATGATTGATCGGCTTGTCGAGAAGTCTCTTGTGCTTCCCGCTCTAAGCGACGGACAAATCACCACCATGCACGTGGCAGCGATCCTAACCACCTGGGAGATCGTGGACCTGTGCGCATGATTCTTCATCTCGGTCGATCGACCCTCCCGTCCCAGGCTCAGGTCATTAACATGCGAGAAATGTGTCTGACACGCCCAATATTCGCCCTCTAATAGCGCTGCTAGGCCGCTCGATCCGCCCCACCGTCGAGCTTCAGCGAGGCAGGGAGCCATCTCGGGCGTCTCGCGTTCAGGCCCAGGAACCGGAGGCGCGTGAGCTCGCGTAGGCTCGGAGTTAAAACCTTCGAAGCCATTGAAGCCTCAAGCCTCGTCGAATTCGCCCGTCAAGGCGAGCGAGTCAACATGTTCGGTCCCCATCTATCAGTCGTCCCCGCCCTCCCACGGCCCGAACCAATGGATCTCGGTAAACTTTACGGGCTTCGCCCGACTCGGAGACGAATAACCCCCCATCGGTATTTCCGGGATAATCGCGCTAACGTACCGAGCGACCAGACCTAGCTTTCGGCTCTTCGGCTCATCGAACCTATCAGGCACAACGCGTGGCGGCATGCTCTTGTTCGGGAATGGATACCGATCGAGACCCAATCAAATTACTTGCGTCGGTCAACTCTCCCATGATCGTTCGTCCATGAGGAAAGAACGAGCTCGCCGTGAGCACGACCTACTCTCTAACTTGAGATACTCTCAACTCAGAGAGTGGGGGACAAACTGTTAGGGCCAAAAATCGTCCTTGGCCCAAATAGGGAAAAAGGACCATTAGCGAAGAAGGACCGGGCCCAGTCTGCAAGGCCCGAAGCCATGTTAGTTCTCTTCTAACATGAGGAACAACCAAGCCCAAGGCGAGGCGGGCACAAGCCTCTCAAACTGGCCCATGTCCTAGGTCCATGGGACGAATCCAGGCCGAGCCCACATGTCATAGTACTTTCCTATTCCTAATCAACCTCCAATTCGAAGACGCCTTCCTAATTTTGACCACTTTCCTACTTAGCAAATTCTCTTAAACAGAGTAATCTTCCTATTTGGACATGGGTAAGACAACTCACCACAACCCTAATTCTTCTAGGGTTTACTAGTCGAGATGAGGACTCTGTTTCCCACCAGGATTGGGAGACCGGACAACCATTATATAAGCGAGGCACGCCCTCTCACAAGGGACATCGACATTACACCTTCACACCCGAGACTCTTCTCGAGAGTTTCATTGATTCGCCGTAGTCACGGTCCCACCCCCGGGCTAGACTTCCAGGTAATCTCTTTTCCTTAGCCCTCACTAAATTAGCCCCTTTCAGCCTTGCTGACTTGAGCGTCGGAGTTCCTACGGCAAACACCACCCCGGTGTTTCCCGTTCGCTTCACGTGTGTGTTTCTCTACGTGTGCAGGTGCAGCAGATCGCTAGTGGCCTTGACCTCACGGGATCATACCCCCCTTTCCGTACAGGTAGATTTTTACGTCTACAATACCCATGTCACTTAAGAATTGTATTGGGTTAGTAGCACTTGATGTTAGTGAAAATGAGTTCATCGGAAACATTCATGGATTGGTGAAAAGCTTTCCAGATTGACGATTCTCAACCTTCGCTCAAATAAGCTTCAGGGTCTTTTATCGACAGAACTTTGTCATCTAACTCCTCTACAAATATTAGACCTTTCTAACAACAACTTCTCTGGATATATACCGAAATGTATCAATAATTTCAGTGCGATGGTGGCAACAAAGGATTCGGTTGAAAATGATATAACATATCTAAGTGCCACTACAGTAAAGATTGTTGAGATTTAACACTTACAATTAAAGGAAAAGCAGTTGCACATAGCACTGTTCTTAATCTGGTTAGAAGCATAGACCTTTCAAACAATAACTTGTCAGGAGAGATACCGACCGAAGTAACAAACCTTGGAGCATTGCAATCATTGAATTTGTCAAACAACTTTATTACGAGAAGAATTCCTGAGAATATTGGTGCTATGAGGTCACTACAGTCGATTGATTTTTCTGCAAACCAACTCAATGGTCAAATCCCAAAAAGTATTTCAGGTTTGACATTCTTGAGCCACTTGAACTTATCCAATAACAAATTGATAGGGAAAATTCCTTCAAGCACTCAACTTCAAAGCTTTGATGCATCCTACTTTATTGGCAATCAACTCTGCGGATCTCCACTTCCTAATAGTTGTCCAACGATGGTTCCAGTAGTTGATTATGAGACTGGAGGAGAAGATGGTAACGAAAACGAAGTGGATTGGTTCTATCATCTATGTAAGTCTGACTCTTGGATTTGTGGTGGGTTTTGCAATAGGTCCTTTAATTGTGAAAAAAATATGTAAATATTGCTATCGTTTTCTTGTATTGTATTGAGAAATTTGGCAATGTTGTAAGAGAATATCAGTATACGATCACCCTTGTGTTGAATCTTGTGTACTTCAACCAAGAAATAATGGAAGAGACTGTATTTTTCTGTGTTCGCTTGCACAGGGAATTTAAGTTTGCAAGAAACAAAAACAACAGGACAGCTCCGGTTCATACATGTGTGCATCAAAATTTGTTGAACATTTATCTCTGCCGGCCAAATATAATATAGAATAATATGCACGCAATTGATAACATTCTCATGCACATTTCCTTCTTTATTGCCTGCAATAAAGTTGTTGTGCAAAAATCAACCATGAATCCTGTTTCTGGAATCACTTGAACTTATCCAACAATAGTTTGAGAAGGAAAATTCCTTCCAATACTGAATAGAAATGTTTTGTGATCATGCAAATCTAATTAATATTCCCACTTCGTACTAAACAGAAATTCGTATATGCTGATTAGTTAATTATTTATCAGAAGGAATATATTGCTTAAATTTTGACATCCCTACTAATCTTATTATTGATATATTAGATAGGTTAATGAGTAGTTTTGAAGTGTATTGTTCTTTTTATAATCTCTTGAGTTTATTCTATTTCCTGGCATCATGCCGCGGTGGCCGACGGGACATAATTTAAAGAAAAAGAATTGTGATAATCATGGACACGTCAGCTCCAAGTTCACCAACATCTACACAAGTCAATAAAAAAGTCAACATAATTTCAGAAACCCGATAATTCATCTTTCTCTTCAAAAATATATTCCAATTCAAAAGCTTCAATTCCAATCTTTCAAGCATAATAGGTTTGGGTTGTTAGATTTGGGCCTGTTTGTTTTGTTAGATCTGGGCAGTTTGTGTTGTAGTGTTTGGGCCTCATGTATTTGGGTTGATTGTGGTATTGTTGGGGCCTAGTGTTTGGGTCTTGAGTGTTTGCCATTTCGGCTTAAAAAAAAAAAAAAAAAAATCTAATAGAGGTTTTTTTTTTTGTATTTGCAGGGACAGAATAAAGAGGTTAGTTGAGTGGAAGTTGATTCAGTTGAACTGCTCTGATACCATGTCAGAGTTTGGACTAGTGTTGGCAAAGAGAAGCAGAGAGAAATAAAGAATCTGCTAGAAGAACGAGAAGAAATGTATTTTGTGTATATTATGCTTTGTACATTGTCAATTTATACAAGAAAAATGAATCAATAAAAGGAAATACAAATATCATGCCTTAATTTCATAATCACATGAAATTTGAGTAATAATAGAAATGGATAGTAATCATAAACGGATATTTGGTTTTAAACCAAATATCTGCATTCCATAGCTCAACAATTTAGGGCCTTTATTTCCTTCAAGGCCTCATTCACAAAAACATCCAAGTACTTTGAACATATCCAACTCAAGAATTGTTGATGCACTTCCCGTTTGGTTTTGGACTACTCATTTTCAAATATAAATCTCTCTCATTAGCAAATCCATTGAGAGATTCCAAATTTAACCCAGGTTGATCGATCCACTACTGTTGACTTGAGTTCAAATAAATTGTCAGGTTCATTACCTCTTAATTCCTCTAACATAACTTTTCTAGACCTTTCCAGCAATGCTCTTGAGGTTCTATTTTTCATTTTTTGTGTCATGAAAGAAACAATTCAAAGAAAATAGTGTTTCTCAAACTTGAAGGTAATCTTTTATCTGGAGAATTACCAGATCGTTAGACTGGCAAAAATCATATATGTTGAATTTAAATATTTTGGATGAAACTTAATATTATGAGAGAACTTTTGATAAGAGTATATAGAACTATATGCTAAGCAATAAATGATATAATTTTCATTACCATGATAATTAATATATATTTAATACAGGATAAAATAAAAACAATTGTATATAATTAACTATAAAAATTTAAAGAAATAATATAATTCAAAACTAATTTGAACACAAACACAAATCAAATGTATGAAAATTGGAATAAAAATCATGTAAATAAAGAAAATTGAAACACACATGCTCAATGTGACAAGAATGACCTTCCATCGGAGTGCTTGATAAAGTCTAACTGGGGTAGAATGAAACTGAAATTTGTTATGTGTTTTTTACTCTCACACACTCACAGCAACAACAAAAAATAAGCCCACCAACTATGCTATAACCCTAAGTAAGAGTAATTAGTGATGGGCGTTTGACCTACTTAGGTGAGTCCCGTTTTAGGATCTCACATTGAGATCTCACACTCACGATACATGGTACTTCAGCCCAAAGGCTCTTTTACCTATCAGGCCAGTCTTTTGGGTTAAGCTCTCCCTTGAGTTTGAGTGTTAACATTGGTGCTTTTGTTGAGAGTAGAGCTGCGAAAAGAGTTATTTATAGGCTAGATTAAAGTGCAGTGTGCTCTCCTTGGGAGGGGGTGCTGCATCGAATAACTGATATGTGAGTGAAGCTGTCCAAAGGGGGAAAGGGCTACCATCAGGTTAGTGTTGATAGAGTAAAAGCGATCGTGGACGTCGACTCTTGAAGGGGGGTGCAATGTTAGGATCCCATATCAGGATCTCACACCCACCAAGCATGGTACTTAAGCCTAAGGACTCTCTCACCTATCAGAGCGGTCTTTTGGATTGGACTCTCCTTTGGACTTGAGTTTTAACACCTCGCCCTGCATATATAAATTTCATTAAAAAAAAAACATTATATCATTTCATTTAAAAAAAATAATATAAGATATTTTCTATGCAATCTTATCAATATTCAATAAATCTTGTTAATCTTATATTGATTTGAATAGTTGAAAATTAATCAATGAAGCAGACTAAACAAATTAATTAGAATAATGAAGAGGAACTATATGCGAGAAAAAATTAAAATCGTTGTAATTTAAAATTACTAATTAATTAGAAGAAGGAAAATGAATTTTATGTGTATTATAAAGATGGAGAGACACAATAAATTGTATCACATAAGTCTAAAATCTCATTTTAGACAATAGTATTTGATTATTTTTTAAATTCTAATATCTAATTTTAGTACATATCTAACAAGTTACGAATGTTATACCTAACAAGTCTTACAAAATATTATAACTGATCATAGATTATATTTAACAAGTCTTAGAATATATCAATTAATTTGTGACATTTCATTTAAATAATATTTGTAATTAATTTGTCCAATAATTTTGCTGGAAAATTCACATTTGTCAAGAAATTCACATATATAATTTTCTTTTCTAAAAAAATCACATTTGTCAAGAAATTACCACCTTAATAATTATTATTTTAATTATTATTTTCACACTATTAAATTATAAAATGTGATTATAATTGTGAGAACATTGAGTGAAATCATATACAATTATACAAATGAGTAATAATAGATGTTTTTGTATTAAGATAAAAGCTAAATATTCAAATAAAAACCTCTGTACTTGTAAAAATTATTTACAGATGTTAATGTTCTTTAAAAAAAAATAAAAAATAAAAAGCCTAAAGCTCTAAAGCCCATGAAAATCCTAACCCCACCCACAGTTAATATTCCTAAATCCCAAACCCATCCCACAATCAAGAATCCTAAAGCCCATCATAACGCTGACCCTGTTGACCCTGCAAAGAACCCAATCCCTGTAGGCTGGGCCTAGGGAATTCCCTAGGTGACGATGGGGCCAGGGAATGGGATCCCCAACCGTTCCCCTGCCCATCCCTAAGAGTAATAGACAAAATGCCCCTTCTCCATGTGGGCTTAATAAACCACATGGGCTTTTGGGCTTCCTCCACATAAGAGAGAAAACCCAATAGGAGAACGTACATATACGTAACGTTTGAGAACAGAAAGAAGTTGATGGAATTAGAAATTAGTTGAACATTGATATCATTGAAAATATGTTAGTCCTTTACTTTTAAATTTTAAACTATAAATGGTCAATTCATTCATCAATCGACTTGGTGGTTGGCAAACAGCCTATTAATCATTTTCTCCTTTTAATTGGGGGAAATTTTAGCAGTAAGTGCAGTAGAAAATTTGGATTAGAATACATGTTATTTGATTATGTTCCGATGGATAAATGTGTACAAGTGTGAATTTTCCATTCCGCAATTCTATTCCTTCTTTCATTGACTTGACTTGATTACCATAGGAGTACACGGTGGGACATAAAACAACTGTAAATATTTAGAACCTGGACTCTCAGCAATATTCCAGGAAAGCTCCTTGCAACTTTTTTGCAGAAAAATGAGGTTCTGGACCTACTTTGGAAAATTGGTTGCAGAAAAAACATGTGAACACAACTATACACTACTTAAGCCACTTTTTGTACATTGAGGAAGTAAAAAAATCCAATTAGCTCTTATAGTTTTCACTTTAGTTGACTCAAATTAAAAGTCCTTAAGAAATTTCCCGCAACTTATTTGCCATAACATTTCGATCCTTGAATTGCAGGGTAACATAAGGCCTCTTAGTCTCTATATATAGCACACAATTGATAGCACTCTCATAATCATTATTTCCTTGTTTTATTGTTTGCAATGAAACCGACCATGAGTGCGCTTCTTTTCCTTAAATTACTTGCCATCGCAACCATCAAGATCAGCTTCTGCTATGGAAGCTATGTCGGTTGCATTGAGAATGAGAGACAAGCCCTTTTGAGGTTCAAGCAAGATCTCAAAGATCCTTCCAAGAGGCTTGTCTCTTGGAGATCTCGTGATGGAGATTGTTGTACCTGGGATGGTGTTGTCTGCGACAATTTTACCGGCCATGTCCTGGAGCTCCATCTTGGAAATCCTATCGAATTATATTCTCACGGTTCAGACGTCAGCTACAGAGTTGAATCAATGTTGAAAGATTCTGACAAAGCCTATGATGCTTATGAGAGGTCAAAGTTGTCTGGTAAGATAAATCCCTCTCTACTTAATTTGAAGCATTTGGTTTTCTTGGACTTGAGCAATAATAATTTTGATGAAGAAATTCAGGTTCCTAGATTTCTTGGTTCAATGGGGAATCTAAGATACCTTGACCTTTCTGGTGTTGGATTTCAGGGAAGTGTTCCTCACGACCTTGGAAATCTCTCTAATCTGCAATATCTTTACCTTGGTATTAATAACTTGCATGCTGAGAATTTGTGGTGGTTATCTGGTCTTTCTTTTCTGAAGCACCTTGATTTGAGCCTTATGGATCTCCACAGAGCCTTTGATTGGTTATCAGTGATAAACGCACTCCCTTCTTTGATGGAGTTAAAATTATCTGATTCTGGTTGTCAACTTGATCAATTTACCCCAGTGCCCCTTGCAAATTTGTCATCTCTTACCACACTTGATCTTTCATTTAACCATAATCCTAACAATTTGATATTTGGTTGGGTTTCTGGTCTTCGTAATTTAGTCTTTCTCGATTTAAGTGAAAATCAATTCAAAGGATCACTTCCTCATGAACTTCAAAATTTGACATCCCTTAAACATCTTGATTTATCTTCCAACCAACTCAGTTCTTCAATACCGGACTGGTTGTATGGAAATAGTCATCTCGAGTTCCTTTCTCTTGGGGGAAATAACTTGGAAGGTACAATTTCAGGCGCTTTAGGAAACTTGACTTCTCTCGCAAGCCTTGATCTTTCCTCCAATAAACTTGAAGGAAACATAAGCAGGTCATGGGAGAGACTTTGCAATTTGAATGCAATTGACTTGTCTGATGTCAAATTGAGTCAAGAGATACGTGAAGTCTTAAACATTTTCTCAGGATGCGTTTTAGGGGTTTTGGAATATATGAATTTAGAGAATACAACTCTTTTTGGTCGTTTGACTGAACAACTTGGGCAGTTTAAAAATCTAAAATATCTTGATCTCAAATACAACTCCCTTTCTGGATCTGTTCCCGTGAGTATTGGAGAACTTTCGTTTCTGAGATTTTTAGATCTTTCAAATAACAAGTTGGAAGGAGTAGTCTCTAAAATTCATTTCGCCAATTTGACGAGACTATTATCTTTTGGCATCTTTGGTAACTCATTGATGTTGAAAGTCAGTCCTGATTGGATTCCTCCATTTCAGATCAGACGTCTGGTGTTAGGATATTGTCATTTAGGGCCATCATTTCCATTGTGGCTTCATTCACAGAAATATCTAGTTAGTTTGGACATATCCAACTCAGGAATTGTGGATAAAATTCCGAATTGGTTTTGGACATCTGATTTTCGAATACCTTATTTAAATCTCTCTCATAACCAAATCTATGGAGAGATTCCAAATTTGACTGAGGCTCGTCGATATGTTGACTTGAGTTCAAATAATTTATCAGGTTTATTACCTCTTGTGTCCTCTAGCATGACTCTGCTTGACCTTTCCAACAATGCTTTGTCAGGTTCCATTTTTCATTTTTCGTGTCACGAAAGAAACGAGTCAAAGGAAATGAAAATTCTCAAACTTAAAGATAATCTTTTATCCGGAGAATTACCAGATTGTTGGATGAATTGGCAAGCATTGAGAATGTTGAATTTAGATAACAATAATTTTACTGGTAATCTTCCATCTTCTATTGGATCATTAAGTTTGCTTGAGTCATTGCACCTTCGGAAAAACAACCTCTCGGGGATACTTCCAACGTCAATTAAAAATTGTACCAGTTTAATGACATTTGATGTTGCTGAAAACTGGTTTGTTGGAAATATACCGATATGGATAGGACAAGAACTTTCATATATGGTAATTCTTAACCTTCGATCAAATAAGTTTGATGGTCATTTACCAACAGAACTTTGCTATCTGACTTTTCTACATGTCTTGGACCTTGCTTACAACAATCTCTCTGGAACCATTCCAAGTTGTATTAAGAACCTCAGTGCCATGGTGTCAATTTACTATGATGAAGCGAACTATATTTCCTACGGGTCCGAAGCCTCGAGCTTCTTTGAAATAGTGTACCGTGAGGACGCAGTTCTTGTGACAAAAGGAAAAGCTATTGAATATAATAATATTCTTAATTTGGTGAGAAGTATAGACCTTTCTGGCAACATCTTCTCAGGAGTGATTGCGAATGAAGTAACAAATCTTAAAGCATTACAATCATTGAATTTGTCTTACAATTCATTCAGTGGAAGAATTCCTGAAACTATCGGTGCTATGACCTTATTAGAATCTCTTGATTTCTCTGCAAACCAACTCACAGGTGAAATTCCACAAGTCATTTCAGGTTTGACATTTTTGAGTCACTTGAACTTGTCTAACAACAACTTGACTGGAAAAATTCCTACGGGCACTCAATTACAAAGCTTTGATGCTTCTAGTTTTGTTGGCAATGACCTTTGTGGATCTCCACTTCCTAAGAATTGCACTAGTACTGTTTTAACTCCAGCCTATGACCATAGCAGAGGGAAAAATGGTAATGAGCATGAAGTGAATTGGTTCTATGTAGGCATGGCACTTGGATTTGTGGTTGGCTTTTGGAGCATAATAGGTCCATTACTTGTGAACAGAAGATGGAGGTATATGTATTGCCAATTCTTAGATCGCATTGGCGACAAATTTGTCAGTGTTGTAAGAAAATGTTGCTAGCTAGATGTTGTGTCTAGAGATTTGTTGTCTTTATGTACTTTAATCGTATTGTAATGAATAAAAAGGTATCCTTTTTCTGATTATGATTGGAAGCTTCATTTAAGGTTAAATAGACAGGATCATGATGTTGTTGGAAGTTGGAACCCGAGACTAGGACTGTAAACGAGCCGAGCCGAGCCGATAAAAGCTCGTTTAGAGCTCGGCTCGATAAGGCTCGGTTCGACTCGACTCGAACTCGGTTCGTTAACCGAGTCGAGCTCGAACACAGTGAAGCTCGACTCGTGGGCTCGCGAGCTTGGCTCGGCTCGTGGGCTCGCGAGCCTGGCTCGGCTCGACTCGATTAAGCACTGTACACTTAATAGGGTGTTTTGGTGATTTTTTAAACTATTAGGTATTAAATTGATATTTTTCAGTGAAAAAAGTTAAAAAAAATGACAGTTCCCCCCCACCCAAAGTGCAAATTTAAAATAACACGATACATCAAAACAGAGCGTCAATTACTCAATTTTAGTTCCCCATCCCAGTTTCCCTAAACCCAAATCGCAATCAAAGACCCCTAAATCCCAAATCGTGAACCAGACACTCTGAAATCGGTAATCTCCTAAGAATGTTGTTTGTATATATTCAGAACTGTTTTTTGATTTTGTAAGGTAATAAACATTTTGTAATGTTCAAAACTATTATGGTTAATTCAACATTGGATGTAAATATGAAATGCTGTACGTAGGCAGATTGCTGTAAAAATGGGAACTTGGCTCTATCAAACCCGGATAAATGGTGGTTTGATCGAGCCTTATCGAGCTTGACAAGGCTCGCGAGCTCGATATCGAGCCGGCTCGCGAGTTGGCTCGAGCTCGAACTCGAGTCTCAATTTTGAGGCTCGCCGGGCTCGAGCTCGAGCTCGACACTGTTGTAAATAACGAGCCGAGCTCGATAAGCCAAAAGCTCGACTCGGCTCGGCTCGTTTACACCCCTACCCGATACTGTAATGAACATTATCTTGTGACATAAAAAATAGATTGTATATTGTTAGTGCCTTCATAAATACTCTACGTAGTCGGGTAACAGTAGATTATTTGCATAAAAATATGGGTAAAATCTAATATAATACGTAGAAATTTATTTGCTGATTCAGTAAAATTATTTTCTGTAGGAAAATAATCTAAGTACTTGACAAAACCCTAATAAAATAAGCATCACAGAGTGTAATGCAACAGCGAAAAAGTAATAAATAAGAGAAAAATTGAACTGACAGATAGGCGACTAGAACAATTAGATATTGTACATGGATATCATTAGAGAGGAGCTTGGATTCAATTTGGGACATTTTGGTGGTGTTCAAATTGAGAGATTCTACTAGTGCAACGAAATTTCCCACCAATGTCTTTTAGCTGCGGGGCTTTTACATTGGAATCGGAAGAGTTTATTTTAGGGTCACTTGAATTAATTTTTTTTTTTTAATCGGGGTATCTGGATCAGTTTGTGCACACTTCAACTAAGTTTTAGTACTCATCTTCAGTCGTCCCTTTGTGAAAAGAAAATTAAAGAATTATCTTTATAGATGAGAATAATTGAATTATTTTTACCATTAAAGGGACTCGAACTTGAGAGACCATGTTAGATACTCTTTTCTTTTTTTTACCATCGGCTACCCAGTAGTGGTTAATTGAGTTCTGTTACGCTGCTCTAATCATTGCAAGGCAAATAAGTGAAAACATACAAAAGAGTAAGGTTTATTTACCAACAGGTAATTGATAACACATTACAACTCCTGCACAATGTTGAGAAGAAATAGTGGATCTAAAATTCTCTTTTTATAATATCCACGACAAAAATATAAGTCTAATTCATCTCCAATCTGTATAAAAAAGTACAGTATTATTAATTAATAAGATAGGAGACCTTTTCATGCATGAGAGGTCAAAGTTGTCTGGTAATATAAATCCTTCCTTCCTTGATTTGAAACATTTGATTTACTTGGACTTGAGGAATGATTTTTGAAGAAATTCAGATTCCTAATTTTCTTGGTTCTATGGGGAATCTAAGATACCTTTACCTTTTCCGAGCTGGATATGGGGGAAATGTTCCTCACAACATTGGAAATATTCTCTCCAATCTGCAATATCTTGACCTTGGTAATAATTCAAATATACGTGCTGAGAATTTGGGTTGGCTGTCTGGTCTTTCTCTGCTGAAATACTTTGATTTGAGCTTTATGGTATCAAGAAGTCTCTGATTGGCTGTGGGTGATAAACTCACTCCTTTCTTTGGTGGAGTTAAATTATCATATTGTCATTTAAGGCCTTTATTTCCTTCACGGCCTCATTCACAAAAACATCTAATTACTTTGGACATATCCAACTCAAGAACTGTTGATACACTTATAGTTTGGTTTTGGACTACTCATTTTCAAATATAAATCTCTCTTATAACCAAATCAATGGAGAGATTCCAAATTTAACCCAGGCTGATCGATCCACTATTATTGACTTGAGTTCAAATTAATTGTCAGGTTCATTACCTCTTATATCCTCTAACACAACTTTTATAGACCTGTCCAACAATGCTTTTGAGGTTCTATTTTTCATTTTTTTTGTGTCATGAAAGAAACAAGTCAAAGAAAATGGTGTTTCTCAAACTTGAAGATAATCTTTTACCTAGAGAATTACCAAATCGTTGGATGAATTGACAAAAATTGTATATGTTGAATTTAAATATTTTAGATGAAACTTAATATTATAAGAGAACTTTTGATAAAAATAAATAGAGCTATATATTAAGCAATAAATGATATAATTTTCATTACCTTGATAATTAATATATATTTAATGCAAGATAAAATAAAAACAATTGTATATAATTAACTATGATAATTTAAAGAAATAATATAATTCAAAACTAATTTGAACAATAAATGCAAATCAAATGTATGGAAGTTGGAATAAAAATCATGTAAATAAAGAAAATTGCAACACGCGCACACACACACGCTCAATCTAACAACGAATGACCTTCTATTAGAGTGCTTGATAAAGTATGATTGGAGTAGAATGAAAATGAAATTTGTTCCGCGTTTTTTACTCTCACACACTCACAGCAACAGAAAAAAATAAACCCACCAAATATGCTGTAACCCAATGTATGAGTACTTAGAGATGGGCGTTTGAGCGGGTCCTCGCCCCGCTGCGAATGGCTTGGGGAATCCCTGAAAGGGAAATAATTCCCCGACCTCGAGGACGCCCCACCCCACCCCACCCCGCCCTGCATGTATATATAAATTTCATTAAAAATAATAATAATATCATTTCATTTAAATTTTTTAATATAAGATATTTTCTATGCAATCTTATTAATATTCAATAAATCTTGTTAATCTTATATTAATTTGAATAGTTGAAAATTAATCAATGAAGCAAACTAAACAAATTAATTAGAAGAAGGAAGAGGAACATTATTTGTATTATAAAGATGGAGAGACACAATAAATTGTATCACATAAGTCTAAAATCTAATTTTATACAATAATATTTGATTATTTACTAAATTCTAATATCTACTTTTGCTACATATCTAACAAGTTACTAATGTTATACCTAACAAGTCTTACTACATATTATAATTGATCATGAATTATATTTAACAAGTCTTACTACATATCAATTAATTTGTGACATTTCATTTAAATAATATTTATAATTAATTTGTCCAATAATTTTGCTTGAAATTCTCTTATTCATTTTCTTTTCTAAAAAAATCACATTTGCCAAGAAATTACCACTTTAATAATTATTGTTTTCACACTATTAATTGATCAAATGTGATTATAATTGTGGGAAACATTAAGTGAAATCATATACAATTATACAAATGAGTAATAATAGATGTTTTTTGTATTCAAATAAAAGCTAAATATTCAAATAAAAACCTTTGTACTTCTAAAAATTAGATACAAATGTTAATGTACTTTAAAAAAAATAAAAAATAAAAAGCCTAAGGCTCTAAAGCCCATGAAAATCCTAACCCATCCCACAGTCAAGAATCCTAAAGCCCATCATAAACGTTGACCCCACAAAGACTTCATTGACTGGGGCGAGATCGGGGGTCAACCCAATCCCCGTGGGCCGGGCTCAAGATCTCCCCTTCATCCTCAACCTCGGGGATGGCCACCCCCCAAAAAAAAAAAAAAATCCCTAAGAGTAATAGACAAAAAGGCCCTTTCTCCATGTGGGTTTAATAAACCACATGGGCTTTTTAGCTTCCTCCGTATAAGAGGGAAAACCCAACAGGAGAATGATCAACTATGCAACGTTTTAGAATAGAAAGGAATTGATGAAATTAGAAATTAGTTGAACATTGATATCGTAAAAAATATGTAAGTTCTTTACTTAAAATTTTAGAATATAAATGGTCAATTCAGTCATCAATCGACTAGGTGGTTAGCAAACAGCCGATTAATCATTTTCTCTTTTTAATAGGGGGAAATTTTAGCAGTAAGTGCAATAGAAATTTTGGATTAGAATAGATGTTATTTGATTCAGTTCCGATGGATAAATACTAATACACAACTCTATAGGTGTGAATTTTTCCATTCCGCAATTATATTCCTTCTTTAATTGACTTGACTTGATTACCATAGGAGTACACGGTGGGACATAAAACAACCGTAAACATTTAAAACCTTGATCCATAGCAGTATTCCAGGAGAGCTCCTTTCAACTTTTTTGCAGAAAAATGAGGTTCTGGACCTAATTTGGAAAATTGGTTGCCAGGTCAATACGTAAGCTGAGAAATATGAGATTGTTTTACACGCTCATTCATCATATTTATGGTAGAAGAAGGACTGAGTAAGTAAGTAGAAACAATGAAAGAATCCATGAGTATTGTTGCTGCTCCTGCAACCATTCTTTTTAGAGTGATGCTATGGGTACTAATGGATGAGTACTAATATGTGTACTAACTAAAGCATAGTACCCGTACTATACTCATAGTACGGGTACTATGCTTTAGTTAGTACACATATTAGTACTCATCCATTAGTACCCAAAGTATTATTCTTCTTTTTATTGTGTTATTTGCCCTTTTAACCATTAATAGTAGCTTCTGCAGTAGACGATCTGACTTGGGATTCTTCAAGAGTGAGAAACAAGATATTTTAAGGTTTAATCAAGAGCTAAAAGATCCTTCCAATCGCCTTGACTCTTCCGACTCCGACCTCCCTCGTAGAACTCTTTACGAGCAGCCAAAAACGGTTGGTAAGATAACAATCTTTCTTTCCTGTATTATTCTTAATAATTTGATTTAATTGCACTTAAAATTGTAATATTTATTTCTTTTGGAAATTAATCACTCATATTTCAATATCTTCACCTTTTTTCTTATCTTGTAAGTTCTATACTGAGAATTTTATTTATTTATTTAGGAATCAGGGTGCATTTGGAATTATGTAACTTTTACCATTATCACACTTATAGTTGTGCTCTGAAATTAATCAGTTATAACCCAAAGTTATAGGTTGCCTGATAAACTGTAGTTTACTTTTTTTGTTTTTTTGTCTTTTGTTTTGATAATTTATTAACAATTTTATGAAGAATAATTTTTATAATAGTCAACTGACTCAAGAATTCCAGAAAACATAGGCTAAGACAAAAGGAAGTTCCTGGGTGCTGTTATCTTCTGAACGGTGTGGCTGAGTTGATGCCATTACCATCATTCATATTTGTTATGCCTGGAAAAGTAGGGTTGACGCAGAGCCCAGTCAGCACAAGTGGTCAGAGCCTAGGTAAACCCGCAGCCATCCAGGCGCAGGCCACGTCGCATGACGACATGAGCAGTATGCTTCTGTCAGTGCAATGGGTGCGCGCCAGACCAGCAAAAGGCTAGAGAAGGTCCACGTGTCCAATCCCTGCACAAATCGCGTAAATCGCGACGGGACATAAAGGAGGATCTGCACGGATAATCTGACCAACTCACAAATTTAGTAATCATTACCTTAACCCATCCCACTATAAATAGAGGGTTCCTCTCTCGTTTGTGGGATTGACTAATTTCTCTCTGGAATAACATATACACACACTCTCTCTCTCTCTCTTTTGTAAACTCTTGTAAGTCAGCTTGCTGAATGCGACCTGATCTCAAATATATCAATACAATATCAGTGGACGTAAGATTTGCTTACTTGAGCATCCGAACCACTTCAAACATTGTTCTTTTGTTTCTATTCAGTTCATTATCTCTATACGCGTGTGTCATCTAAGTCAGCTTAGCATTTCCCATGTGCATTTGGCTGGTGTCAAAATCACGCATCAACAGTTTGGTGCAAGAAGGATGACCTAATTTAGTATTCGTCCTTCATTAGGAGAATCTCTAATTAACTGGTCATACAACAGCAAATGGCTTGCTGATTCGAATCTGAGCGACCCAATCATGGTGAGGAAGAAGTCCCCCAGGTGCAAGAGGCCACTTCTTCCGAAGTGCCCCTAGTTCCACTAAATCTCGTGGGGGATATTCCCTCAAGTTCACGGCTTGATCCAACCATCATGAGCTACCTGGAGAGGTTCAACAATACTCTCCAAACGATCAACCAAAGGATGGACCGCTTAGATTAGGTTGCACCACCCAAATCAAATGGCGGTGCCACTGTCAAAAACGCCTGCAGGTCGCATTAAAGCACAGAAAGAAAGGGCGATAGCCCATGCCGTCCGCATTGCAGCGTGTCAAAGAAAGGGAAAGCAGGTGGCGAACAATTGGCCTAGAGGCTCCGAGGGACCAGCAAACACCGACCGCACCCCAAGTAGAATACCCGTGGCGCAAAGACTCGATGACAGGTCGCAGATCGAGCTGTCCCATGCCACATCGTGCGAGCACTCCCATAAAAGTGCAAGGCGGGGAGATTCCCACTATCGCCAGAATAACAACCCCGATCATTGTCACACGGGAAGTTTCTATCGTCTGCGGGTCGGTTTGCACCACTGCGGAGGTCGGGAAGTTTCCCCGGACCATTCATCGCCATTACATGACTCTAACCAGCGTGCGTCAAGAGTGGCCGGAGCCGCCGACCGAGGCGAGGAGGAATCCAACCTTCAGACTTTCCTCAACCGCAATCGAGAGGGTCGAACTTGCATGGGGGAAAGCGATCCCCAGATAGCTCCACTACCTCAGATTGAGGAGCTACAACGAGCTATCGATTAGTTGAAGGCTCAGCAAAATGAGCAAGGGCAGGTCATAAAAGTGTCTCCCTTTTCTGCGGCTGTGTTAGTCGCCCCTCTCCTGTCCAGATTCAGAGTGCCCGATATGCGGCCGTTCGATGGGAATTTTGATCCGCAGGATCATTTGTACGAATTCCACGACTTGATGGAACTTCATCAAGTTTCTGATTTGGCAAAATGCCGATGCTTGGCAGTAACCCTTACATCTCACGCCCAGCGATGGTTCAAGTCGCTCCTGGCGGGATCGATTAGCTCGTAGAATCAAATGAGCTCGACATTCTTAAGACACTTCCAGGCGAACAGGAAGTTCTCAATGCCTTTGAGCTACCTCAGCAACATAAGGTGAGAAAGGGACGAATCCCTCCAATCTTATATCGACAGATTCCATAGAGAGCTCCATAAGGTAGCTCACACTCCCGAAGAGTCCGTTCGGACTCTC
The DNA here is from genome assembly GCA_026229545.1 of Pistacia atlantica. Lineage (NCBI taxonomy): Eukaryota > Viridiplantae > Streptophyta > Magnoliopsida > Sapindales > Anacardiaceae > Pistacia > Pistacia atlantica. The sequence continues at coordinate 12,789,390 of CM047899.1, forward strand.
ATCATAGCGGGAGTTCGTCCACAAACAGATCTGTGGAAGGCACTGCAATCAGAGGATGATGTGTCTCTCACTCGTTTTTATAGTCTTACGGAGAAATACCTTCGTATTGAAAACTTCGTGGCGGCACTCCACTGCCATGACCTCGACACTTTAGGTAGTGCGCCAGGTCGGGGGGAAAATAGGAGGGCTGATCGTCGATGGGCTAACAATGATTAGCGAAAAGGAAAGAAATAGCGGTTCGAGCCCAAGAAGTCTTATGCTCCCGTTCCTCGTCGTGATAGCGACAGGAATCAATATATTCCTTTGAATGCATCCATCTCGGTAATTCTTGACAAGTCAGAAGAAGCCAGTATGCTTGGAGAGCCTGAGCCCATGAAAAATCCCTCTTCAACTAGAAACAGTAAAAAGTACTACCATTATCATCAGGATAATGGGCATCACACCGATGAGTGCCAAGCTCTCAAACAGGTCATCGAAGATCTTATCAAGCAGGGGCATTTCAAAGAGTATGTTGATGACTCTGCTCTCGAAAGGGAGAAAAATCGAAAGGAACCGGGCAAGAAGCGTCGTGACTGCAAAGGTATCTATAGCGTGTGTATAATCTTTGGGGGAGCACACCTCGGGGGAAACTCGCGAGGTACCCAAGAAAGATATGCTCGTGCAGCCCATCACGACCCTATTCGTGTCATGAACATGACGTAGCGACCATCAAAGGTTCACAAAGAGGTAGGAAATCACATTCTCCGAGAAAGACGCAGTCCGATTGCATTATCCCCATGATGATGCTCTCGTCATTACGCCCCAAATAGGGTGATGCGATGTCTACATAATGTTGGTGGATAACGGGAGTGCTGTGAACATCCTATTTCAACAAGCTTTCGAAAGAATGAACTTGGATGAGGCAGACCTGAAGCCCGCCTCAATCCTCCTATATTAGTTTACAGGGGATCACCTAATCTCCAAAGGAACGATCTCGCTTCCAGTAACGCTAGGTGACTTCGATGAAGTGACTAGGGTTATTAAATTCTTGGTAGTGGGCTGCCGCTCCGCTTTCAATGGTATCTTAGGGCGACCTCTACTGAGAAGCTTCAAGGCAGTCACTTTGATCTAACATCTTAAGATGAAGTTTTCCACCCCGAGGGGGATAGGGGAAGTAAGCGAATCTCAGCGCACATCTCGTGACTGCTATGTGAGGGCAATGCAGATGGCATGCAAAAGGAAAGGCATCCCCCGTAACATTCCCAAACAGGCAATGGCGATCAGTCGGATCAAACCACAGCCTGGCCTAGCCGAGGATAATATGGATCCTCGTATCTAAGAAGACCCTTTCAGTGGGCTAGTTGAGGATCTATAGGAAGTGTCAGTTGACCTGAACGACCCAAGTCGGGTGTTGAAGATTGGAAGCAATCTCGATCCCCAACTCGTTGATGACCTGACCAGCTTCCTCAAAAAAAATATAGATGTGTTTGCATGGACGCATGCCGATATGGCTGGGATCAGCCTGGACATCATTTGCCATGCCTTGAACATCGATAGTGAAACCAGGCCGATCTGCCAGAAAAGGAGAGCGATGGATCCAGAGCGATATGTTGCCTTGAAAATCGAGTAGATAATCTTTTTCAAAATGGGTCCATCTGAGAGGCCCTCTACCCGAGCTAGGTTGCTAACCCAGTTCTAGTGAAAAAGCCCAACGACAAGAGGCGGACTTGTGTGGACTTCACCAACCTCAACAAAGCCTGCCCAAAGGACAGTTTTCCCCTGCCCAAGATCGACGAGCTCATTGATGCCACGTCGGGGCATGGGCTGCTAAGTTTTATGGACATATACTCGGGATACAATCAAATTCTAATGTATGCGCTGGATGAAGAGCATACCTCATTTCTCATAGATCGGGGGTTGTATTGCTATAAAGTTATGCCCTTCGGCCTGAAAAATGCTAGGGCGACTTACCAGCATTTGGTTAACTGAATGTTCTCTGAGCAGATCGGAAGGTCGATGGAAGTCTATGTTGATGACATGCTAGTCAAGTTGCATATCGCTTCAGATCACATAGCGCATCTCGCCGAGATGTTCGACATCCTCAGAAGGTACAGAATGAAGCTCAGTCATTTCAAATGCTCATTCGGGGTATCCTTAAGAAAGTTTATGGGATACATGGTTAACCATCGGGGAATAAAGATCAACCCTAAGAAAATCCAAGCTCTCCTCGACATTAAAAACCCGACCAACTTAAAACAGGTTCAGAGCCTCAATGGGCGAATATCGACACTTAGTCGCTTCATATCGAGGGCAACAGATCACTGTTTGCCCTTTTTCAATATCCTAAGAGCCAATAAGAAGTTTGAGTGGACTCCCGAGTGCGAATAGGCATTCTATAGAATTAAAGAGCACCTCGGAAACCACCTCTTATGTCTAAGCCTCTCTTGCAAGAAATTCTGCTCCTGTATTTGTCTGTCTCTCAATATGCAGTCAGTGCAGCTTTAGTTCGGGAAGAGAGCAGGGTTCAATGGCCGGTTTATTATGCGAGCAAGCGTCTGCTAGATGCTGAGATGCGGTATCCAAAAATGGAGCGGTTGGCTTATGCCTTGCTGATCGCTTCCAGAAAGTTGCGACCTTACTTCCACGCTCACATAATCCATGTAATGACCAGTTACCTGCTCAAGCAAGTCCTCCAGAAGCTAGATGCTTTGAGTAAATTGCTCAAGTGGGCCATGGAGCTAAGTTAGTTCGATCTGCAATATAGACCGAAAGCAACTATCAAAGGGCAGGCTGTTGCTAATTTCATCTTAGAATTCTCTCATCAGCCGGTAAGGGAATCCAAGCAACAAGCCGACGACGTCACCTAGAAAACTATTCAGAACCTGACGACCTGGACCCTGTATGTCGATGGATCATCGAACAAGAAATAGGCCAAGGTAGGTCTTCTCCTCTTGAGTCCCGAAGGGACTCGCATTCTTAGCATTCTCTGTTTCGGGTTCAAAGCGACCAATAATGAGGCCGAGTATGAAGCTCTGCTCGCTGGATTGCGGTTGGCAAGAGAAATGGGATCAACAGTGATCAGCATCCACAACGACTCCTCGCTGGTTGTCAACCAGATTTTGGGGGAGTACCAAGCCAAGGAGGAAAATATGATCTGTTATTTGAAGAAAGCTAAGGCCGCCCTCGAGCAGTTCAAGCACTTCATGATCATACAGATTCATAGGGATAGCAATTCTGTGGCAGATGCCTTGGCAAAGATAGCCTCGTCGCTGGACTCGATGCACCGAAAAGCATTCATGTTTGATTCATAGAGGCCCCCAGTATCAATTTGCCTGAACAGACCGTGAATGTAACTGAATCAGTCTCCTGGATGACCCCCATTATTCAATATCTCCAAGATGGGATCTTGTCCAACGACAAGGTCGAAGCAGGAACCCTACGAACAAGAGCTGCTAGTTACACGCTCATAGGAGATCAGCTGTACAAACAAGGGTTTAACACCCCTCTTCTCCAATGTGTAAATGATGAAGAAACAGATTACATCATGAGGGAGATACATGAAGGGATCTATGGTAATCACACGGCCGCACGATCCCTCACTAACAATGTTGTTCGTCAAGGGTATTTCTAGCCCCTGATTCAAGAAGACACCTACAACTTTGTTAAACATGTTACAAGTGTCAGCGGTTCACAAACGTACCTCGAGCTCCTTCCCACCAACTGGTAACCATGTCCAGCCCCTGGCCATTCTTCATGTGGAGGAATCGATCTCATCGGACCTATGCTAGTTGGTAAAGGGGGGTCAAGTATGCGGTGGTTATAGTGGACTACTTCACCAAGTGGGTTGAAGCAGACCCCTTAGCCGCGATCACCACCAAAAAGCTCAAGGACTTTGTCTTCAAAAACATTGTGTGCCGCTATGGGATTCCTCATACCCTCATCTACGGTAACGAAAAATAGTTCGATAACGAGGAGTTCAAGTATTTTTGCGACGAGTTGGGCATCCATAAGAAATTCACCTCGGTTGTAAGACCGCAAGCAAATGGTCAAGTTGAAGCTGTCAACAAAACCATCAAGCACACTCTGAAGGCCAAACTTGGTGCAGCCAAGGGAAATTAGGTCGACGAGCTTCCAGAAGTTCTGTGGGCATACATGACAACTCTGAGAACCTCTACCTTAGAAACCCCTTTTTCGCTAGCATATGGCTGCGAAACAATGATCCCTATTGAGGTAGGAACTGGTTCACTTCGGAGGGACCTGTTCAATGAGACAGACAACGAGGCGCTTATACGTGTAAGTCTGGATCTAGTTGAAGAACAACGCAGCAAGGCTCAATTGAGAATAATAGCCTATCAGCAACATGCGAAAAGGTTTTTCAACTCCAAGGTCAGAAGAAGAGACTTTCAGGTCAGTGACCTCGTTTTAAAGGAAGTTCTTCTAGGTACTAGAGAACCAAGTGTGAGAGTTTTGAGACAGGACTGGGAAGGCCCGTACCGCATCGCCAAAGTGATAAGACCGGGGACTTATCATCTTAAAAGGCTGAATGGTTCTGAAGTTCCGCGAGCTTGGAATGCTGAACATCTCCGACCATATTATCAGTAATTCCGAACTCAATTTTCCCTTGTAAAGCTTTTCCTTAATTTTTGTAAGAAAGTGTATAATTCTATTCTTTTGTAATTACCTTTCCAAGTGTATAATTCTGTTCACATAAATGTGTTACAATTCAGTTCACATAAATTTGTATCAATGTTATTATATAGTTAGAATGCGACCTCATGTGTCAGCATGAAAATTGCAAGTGTTCATATCAGATTAAGAAAGCCTTGTCTTTATTTATGAATTAAGAAGGAATACAAAAAGCGAGCATGGGAAAGGCAATACAAAAATAAAAAGCTATCATTGGCCTTCATCCCCAATTCCCGGAGATGTGACCTCATCGTCCCAAGGCTGATTGCCAGCTACCTGGCTGGCTGTGGGCTCCTCGGGAACATGTCCCGAATGCTTTCCCTGATCGAGTCCTCGGGTGGCCTCCTTTGCATCCTCATCGTCAAGCCACGCCATGGATTTGAGAATATCCTGGTATTCCTGCAGGAGGTCGAAAATATCAATTTCAAGATTCCTCGGCCATAAGGCATAGATTGACTTAATTGCCCATTCAGTAGACTTCGACTCGATCTCAGCCCCTTGACGCTATATCTCATCGGTCACCAAAGCGACTCTTCTCTAACTAGCCTGGAGTTCAGCCTCAAGCGCTGACCTTTGTTGCTCAGAGGCCTCCCACAGCTCGCCCCTCTCCCGTTCCGCTTGCAAGGCCCTCTCGGAGGTCGTTTTAAGCTCCTGGTCTTTCTCTCCAGCCTCCTTGGAGAGTCTAGCCACAGTCCTCTAGAGCTCTTTCATCTCCTCCCCGTGCTTCTCTAGCCCGGCCTTCCGAAGAGCAGCATTCTATTCATTTAGGTATTGGCTCGCCGATGCAGTGGATAATTCCTTCTCTGCTTCAGCGGCTTCTAAGTCCCGTTTGAGCTGCGCGTTCTATTCCCTCAGCACGACCTCCCCCTCGACAGCTGCCAGCCGGACCTTTTGTAAGGACAGGTTGCATGGAGAACAAAGCCTGCGAACAAAAAGAGTAACAAGTTAGCTTGCTATTAGAAAAGATAAATGTAAAGTCCTCGCCGAGGATAGCTCGTTCTACCTTGCTCAAGTGTTGGATAGATGTGGACATCAGGTCCACGTGGTTGGAACTCACGAACTGCTCGAAAGATTCCATAAGTCCGCACTCGAGCAGGGTAAAAACCACCGGCTGTAGATGATCTGGAAGTTGTCCCATCGAGTGCAGCATTGGCGTGTCTGTGTCCGCGTCCGCGCCTCCACCAAGAGTCGCGCTGCCTGCTAGTTCCTTACCCGATCTCCTCCCAGGGTCCGCGACCTCACTTTGCCTTGCTCGCGGTGCTCCCAGGGCAATGGAAATGCTGGGATGCGACCTCTTGGGCTGAACGCCCAGGTCTTCCGGTTCAAACTTAGACTCTTCGGTTCAAATTAGTCTTATCTTTTTGGGCTGTTGGGCCATCGTCTTTTGCCTTGAGCGAGCAGCCGAAGGCTTGGAAGTGCCCGCGGGTCGGATTGGAGCACCAGCCGAAGGTTGAAGAGCCCCAACAGGTCGTATCGGAACTCTCAACGTTGTCCCTCCAATAGGGGGACCACTAGGAGCAGCTCCAGTTGGTCTAGTGGCGCCCACTCGGGGGAAGGTGAACTGCCTTGGCCTTCGCGATCTGGGCACCTTTGGAGGCATGGGTGCTGCATGTGAATGTCATTAGTAAAAATAGTTAGCTGCATGCACAATCAAAAAATGAGTTAAGGGTGCAAAACTTACTCGGTGGGGGCTCTAGGGTCGCTTACGAGTTGAAGAAACAGTATTTTCTCAAGTTTGCGGTCGTCACGAGTAATTTAGCGTCGCGACTTGCTTCGGGCAGAAAGCTGAAGGCAGTAATCCTATCCGGATCCATGAGGAGCTTTAAATTGGTCGTTTTGTTAACTGCACAGAAAAAAGAGCTCGTTAGCATGGACTAAAAGAGTTCGCAAATTTATAAAAAAGGAAAACCTACTTGGGTCTTAGAAATAGCAAATGCAATCGTAACGAAAGAAAAAGAACTTCATCTCGTATGCTCCAACATTGCTCGGGTAACTGTGTATTCCTGCCTCGATTGTAGGTCGCTTAGAAAGATAGTAAGAATCCTTGTCCTTACTTTTCTTCAGTATGTACGAGCAACCAAGCTCCATTGCGGTTAGCTCACCCAATCCGCTCTCACGGCACGTAATGTACATATCCATGGCTATCATGTACGTGTTGGGCATGAGCTGAAGTGGTGCGATCCTGAAATGGTCGAGGACCGACCTGACAAAAGGGTGGAAGGGGATCAACCCTCCACTCTTGAATATACTCTCAGAGATCGCAACCAGCCCTCATGGCAAATTTTGAGCTACGCGTGTCTTATCTCAGAAGACATCCACACGAAGAGCGTGTTGCTCTACTACCTTCTCAAGATCCTCGGCAGTCATCACCGACAGGATCTCTTGAGGGGGATCCGCAAGAGCATCCTATGCTGGCAAACTGGTCCCTTCCTCGGCTCTAGTCGTTGAGGGGTCCATTCTACTGCAGTCTACAAAAGCGACAAGTGTTAGACCAGTTGTCACAATCACAAAATTAAACCTAAATATTGTAGTTAGTGGTAAGCAGGATCGAATCCACAGGGAGCAAGCCTAACAACCTAATGTATTTTAAGTAACGGAAATGAAATTGGCAATTGATTAAAGAAACTAAATAGACTAAATGCAAATAATGAAATAATGCAATTAAAACTACTAAAGACTTTATAATAAAAATGTTGCCGTTATGGTTTTGGTTCGACACGAGACCAACTCACACAATTCTCCTCCAACCGTTACGATCCCCTAAACCTACAAGGCAAGGTAAATCAATGAAATGGCTTCCCGACACTCTAGGTATAATCTATCCTGTCTCACCCGATCACTCAAGTTCGATTGGTTAAAGACTATCATTGAACGTCGATAAACGCTACAAGGCAAAACCACTAGTTGGTACGAGATTAACAAATACAATTTTCAACACGTAATATCCAATCAACCAACTTCACAATAAACGCAACAATAGTAGAAATTAAATTAAATCCGAACACAACTCAATTACAATCGATGCGAAGTAATTAAAAGCAATATTCATCATTTAATTATTCCAAACCAACGTTTATCATTCAACAAGTTCTATGAAAACATTAAATCATAATGGACAGAAATATTCATCACAAGTTATGCTCAAATCATATTAAAGTATCGAAATCAAACATGAAACGAAAACAATAATAATCTGAAGCACAATACTACCAAATGTCCTATAATCGGGCTCATCCAACTAGTCGAGAGCTGATGAGGAGAGTCGTGGAGTCAATCCCGATCTCGCCTATGCCATAATAGACAACCGGGAACTTAGCCGCTCATGGTGGTGATGACGGAGGTCGAAACGATGGAAACGAAGCTGACCATGGCGGAGAGGAGGTAACCGACAGCGATATGATGCGAAGAAGGGGCAAAAACGACCAACGGATAGCCCGAGTCTGACAGGTTGCACTTCGCCAGAAAATGTTAATCTTCCGGCAGGTCTTCCAGAAAACGGTGGCAGAAATGGGATCTGAAGGTACCGATGGAAAGCTCTGGTGATGGGAAGTTCAGATCAGGTCCTGAGGAGGTGAGAAGTCACTGGAAATGAGCAGGATTTGGCCTAGAAGATGAAGAGGCGCGGCGGCAAAATCGCGGATTCCGGCGGTTGAAGCTAGGGAAGTGTAGATCCAGCCGTGGGGAAGGGAGATCGACCTTTGGGGAGCTAAAACGTCACAGCGGTTAAAAGCGGCTGAAAAGCGAACGATTATGGTGGTGGAAGGCAAAAGCCGCGGTGCGATTACGTGGATTCGCGGTGGTGGTCCGGGACAATGGGACGACGACGATCTGCGCACGAGGAAGCCGAAGAGTCGTCGGAGGTCACCAAAAATGGAAGATGAAGGGTCACCGAAAAAGATGATGAACAGCCCCCCCTGTTCACGCGAACTGCAATTTTCTTTTATAGAACAAATTGCAAAATATCAGTTTGTCCCTACACAATTGAAAAGTGACAAAATCAGCCCCTTAAAACATGACATTTTACCTCCTCAACAGCATAAATGAGACAAAATCACCCTTAATCCATAAACCACAACCTAATATCAACTCATATACTTTCCAAAATCATTCCAAACACGTTAAATTCATAAGAAAAATATTAGAAAGCGATTTTCGTGAATAAATTCATAAATTCTTTAATTTTCTCAATATACTTCAATTTAATCACACATGGGGTATTTTTATCACCAAAATACAGTCACTTTCATGACTCTAACAACAAGTAGGGAATCGTTTAGTCCTCGTACACTATTCTGTACGATGACGTGGAGGTAAAAGTAAATAATTCCTTCCTTAAACCCTAGAAAAACCCTAACAGGGTATGTTAAGAGCCACCATTCATGGCTCGAACCCAAGGAGAATGTTTCATCTCCGGTCAACTATTGGCAGACTGTCATCGCATAGCCTCCATCGAAAGCAAAAAATAATGAAAATGGCAGAAAGAACAACTCTTACCTCTCGAAATGAGAAGATTAATACTCCTGTTCAGAATATCAAGTGCGCACGAGGTTTGAAAAGCAACGAATCAAAGATCACGAAAATCTCTTGCTCTCTCTAAGAAGATAAATATTGTGACATTGCCTGAAGTGAACCTGGGTTTTTATAGTGAAAGAAATGGCGTTTTCGTTTCTCGAAGTCAAACAACGTTTGGGCGAAAAACGCATCTCACCGTTGATCGTGACCACGTGTCACAAATCAACGAAGAAGAGTGACCGTCACGCTTCAAGAAACCAAATCGTCGTTCTCTTCCGTTGAAAAACTCAAGCGACGGCATGTTCTCCTTCTTCCACATTAAATGCGCCTACATCCGCATTTAATGCTCTGACAGGGAATGTCGTTTCAGCATGGCTCGCATTTAATGCGCATGGTTGGCACTTATTGCTCATAAGACACGCCTGTCTGAACAAAAGGTATTTCATTAAATGTATCCGCTACAAAAGCGCAACGGATAACACCTGAAGAGGTCGTTACGAAAAACACTTCGTCTTGTCAGTCGCGAATCGACGTGAATCTTCGATCTTATCCTATGCAAGTCGTGAGGCGACGTGACTCAATTTGTATCAGTTCTGAAGTAACACGATCCCTTGTCTTCTGTAAAGAATTCCAAGTGCAATCAGGTCGTGAACTTCGGAAGAAAAAATCATGGCACTGGTATGGTCTAAGAGCAGGTCGCTCATCCTCAAAATAATGACCATCTCAGGTTGCATGCATAAAAGTGTCTCCTCGACCTATTTACAATCAGGTCGGGTGGACCAGAATCTCTCCAAAAGTGTCAGGTCACGACATAATATGTAGTTTCTAAGGTTCGATTCTCAAACCTTAAAAACTAGGGGACTTCTATTATGCCTGGAAAAGTAAGGCTGACACAGAGCCTAGTCAACACAAGTGGCTAGAGCCTAGGTAAACCCACAGCCATCCAAGCGTAGCCACGTCACGTGATGACATGAGCAGTATGCTTCTGTCAGTGTAGTGGGTGCGTGCTAGACCAGCAAAAGGCTGGAGAAGGTCCACGTGTCCAATCCCTACACAAATCATGTAAATCGCTCTTGTAGGTGGGCGATGGGACATAAAGGAGGATTTGCACGGATAATCTGACCAACTCACAGATTCAGTAATCATAACCTTAACCCATCCCACTATAAATAGAAGGCTCCTCTCTCGTTTGTGGGATTGACTAATTTCTCTCTGGAATAGCATATACACACACACTCTCTCTCTCTTTTGTAAACTCTTGTAAGTTAGCTTGTTGAACGCTACCTGATCTCAAATATACTAATATAATATCAGTAGACGTAGGATTTACTTACTTGAGCATTCGAACCACTTCAAACATTGTTCTTTTGTTTCTATTCAGTTCATTATCTCTATACGCGTGTGTCATCTAAGTCAGCTCAGCATTTCCCACATGCATTTGGTTGGTGTCAAAATCACGCATCAACAATATTGTTGACAACTTAACTGATCTTACAACTACCATGTTTAAATCTATTTTGGAAAATTGTAAGAAACTTAAGTGTGCCTTTGATTCGTGATCCAAAAATATTTTCAAAAAGTTAGTACAGTTTATAGATCTGATTCAATTTTACATATATGTTTCCTACAACTTGTAACAGGCGTCAAACAACTTCCATGGAAGAATCTTCAATATCTTGACCTTGGTTCCAACTTCTTCGATGGACCAATTCCAGTTCCGCCACCTGACATGAAAGTCTTTTTAGTATCAAACAATAATCTGACAGGAGAAATACCTCATTTAATCTGCAATATGAGTACCCTTGAAGTTCTTGATCTTTCCAACAATAGCTTGACGGGTACCATTCCAGAATGCATGGGACACTTCAGCAACAGTTTGCGCGTGTTGGATATCTGCAGGAGAATAAGTTTCATGGCAACATTCCTGGAGTATTTACAAAGGGCCATGACTTGAGGACCCTCAACTTCAATGGCAATGAATTGAAAGGGCCAATCCCAACATCTTTGCTTAATTGTACAAAGTTGGAAGTCCTAGATCTGGGAAATAACAACATAAACGGGTCCTTCCCAAAATGGTTGGGAAGCCTTCCGGCATTACAGGTTCTTGTTCTTCGTTCTAATAAATTTTATGGTCTTGTAACGGATCCTGAAACTAGTAATACTTCTTTCTCTAAGTTGAGAATTTTTAATATCTCAAACAACAATTTTAATGGCTTATTACCTGTGATTATTTTGAGAATATGAAATCCATGATGAGTGTTAGTGGTGAAGTTAAAAAGAAGCCTCAGTATATGGGAGACAGGTATTATGAAGATTCAGTGACGCTTGTAGTTAAAAAGCTCGAGGTTAAACTAGTGAAAATTCTTACTATTTTCTGTACCATTGATTTCTCGAATAATAGCTTTAATGGTACGATTCCAGAAGTAATTGGAAAGCTTCGAGCACTTAATCACCTCAACCTTTCTCAAAACAGTCTTACATGTCAGATTCCTCCATCGTTGGGCAATTTGGAAGGAGTCGAAGTCTTAGACCTTTCTTCAAACAAACTTGGTGGGAGAATGCCATGGCAGTTAACTGATTTGACATTTCTCTCTTTGCTGAACTTGTCACAAAACTAGCTTGTAGGACTTATTCCTGAAGGGAACCAATTCGATACATTCTCAAGTGATTCGCACGAAGGAAACAAGGGATTATGTGGATTTCCTTTAAAGAAGAAATGCAGCAACGGTGAGCCTCCCCAGCCATCCCCAAGATCAGGTGATACAAACTCTGAAAAAGATTTTGGCTGGAAAGTTGTGTTGATGGGTTATGGATGTGGGACGGCGTTTGGATTGATTATTGGATGTCTTGTGTTTACAACAGGAAAGCCTCAATGGCTTGTAAACGCAGTTGAAGGGATTTCCCACAAAACGGTGAGAAGGATTAAGAACAAACAGAAAAGAAGAAGAAATTAGTGCTTGAAAGTAGTTTTCTCCTTTTGGTATCATGTATCAGCCATACATAATGTAATCGACTTTAGCAATAACAAACTATTTTCTCCTTCTGCCTCAGTGTTCTTTCTCTTATGAATTTTAATTCAATTGTCCGGATCTCTTCAAATTATACAAACCCTTTTGCCCTTATTGACAGAAACGGTCCGTAATTGTATGGTCTAATTTAGTCAGTACATCTTGGAACAATCACTGTTTGCTTATAAACCATGTTTTAGCCCCTAATTTTAGCCAGGATTAATTCGGAAACCCAAAAAAAAAAAAAAAAAAAAAAACATTAAACAAGATTGGGAATTCTTCAATACCATCAACATATAGAATTCCAAAGTAGTCTAAATTTTTCGGTCTTAATACATTTGAAACTGTCAAAATTGCAGTTACCATGCCACTGCATTCTCTTGAAATGTCCAGTGCCTTAAGAACCGTGATTCAACCCAGGAGAGCTAACTTCCCAATTTCTTCTAAGCCTAATATTTCCCAGGAATTATCAAGAATGATGAGGACTTTTTCGTCATTTCCTACGAGGTCTGCATTGTGTTTTAAGTTTTAATTAATTTCTTGGTAAAACCTTTCAAGTCAAGCTCGTTGATGAGCTGATTTTGCGTATGAAAATGAAACCATTGTATTATGTTCATTTTCTCCCAGACTTTATTTACTCAAATTAACAGTCAAATATTAATAGTTTAATGAGTGTAAATACTATTTATCCTTTTATTGACTTAGAAGTCCGCTGTGGGACCTCTAATGGTGAAATATCTTTCAAGTCTGGAGGCAGAGCACCATTCCAGGAAATTACCTGCAAATTATTGTAAACTTAATTGCAAACTCATCATAAGTTCCTAACCATAGAATCAATAATCAATTCATGTTTCTATACCCTTAGTTGCACAAATATAAAGTTATAGGATCTTGAAACTTGATGAACTTTCACACACACACACACACACACACACACACACACACACACACATATATATATATAAGAAATACATACCTGATTCCATAGTTTGAAAATAAAAACTTGAATTTTGATTGAATAAAAAATACAGTGTTTCTCTCTCTTTCTTCCCTTTCTATAATCGCAAAAACTCTTTTGATGGAAAGAGAAAAATTTTAGCGTATATTGGAATAGAGAGAGGACCCACCTTTTATGTTGCAATTATTTTATTAACTGATGCAACCTTTCCATCAAAGGTTAAAGACAAATATGTCCTTCAATTAAATTAATAATTACTAAACCTTATATTATATTTAATTCACATGGACCACTTTATAAGAATTATAAATAATTCTAACAATTACATGTAGAAAGCAAAGTTCTCAAAGCTACTTTTTCCAAATCGACTGTCGGTTTCACACAGGAATTGAGAAATTTGAAACTATGTTTCACGGGTCATTGGCATATTTTATAGTAATAAAGACTTTGAAATAAACTAGCGACAATGAAAGTAGCAATGAGTGTTGTTACTGTTCTTCCAGTCAGTTGATACGTGATTTTAACACCAATGACTACGCATTTGCAAAGTGCTAAGAAGTTACATATGAGGTAATTGTGAGATGTGTTTATGGTGTAGTGATGATGCTTGTTAGTTAGTACGTAAATAACAAGCTGACAAGAGAGAGTTTTAGCATGGTTTGAATGTTATGAGCAAGTCCTACATCCACTGTGTTTATATTATGGTTTCTTTTGTGATCATTAATGAAAATTACAAAGAGAACGATCTTTAAAGGGTTACAAGTATTTGAAGTATTTTAGGAGAATGATAAGTCAATCTCTTTCTAATAGTGTGTCTTTGCTACTTTTTTCCATAAAACAAGTATGTGAATTCGATAATCGATCCCGTTGTGAGGAGTGGAGTTGCCTATTTATACTCTTTTTAGCTTCAGTTAATAAGTGCTTTTATAAGTTGTCTTGATTTGATGATGATCTTCCTTTCTTTTGATTCGTTGGGAGCTTTCATTCATATCCTTAAATTAAATGAAATTTTGGCAGATGATTGCACAAAATATCATTCTGAATTGGGGGTTGGTGGAGATGCCTACTAAGAGCTAATTGGTGGAGATGGCGTTAACATATATTTTAGGCATAACACAGTCGGTTTTTTCAATTATATACCATGTGTGACGCCTCACAAGCATTTCATCAAACAATTGGTGGAAATCTCAAGCTAGAAAAGATCTAGCCCCCTTCACAAAATTCTAGAACCCTTTTGAGTTCTCTACACATTTGAAGATATCTCTTGAATTATTGGTAGTTGGTAAAAGATTTTAAGTCTTAAATCTCCAACATTGAATGTGGAACATTGTGTAAATCTAGTCTGTTCATAATAAGTTAAAATTGCTCTAAATAGAGGGAGGTCTCATTTGGTCAAACCATCCAAGAATTGTAAGCTTAAGTAATAAAGAATGCTCTTTTCTCTAGCATAATCTTATGAGTTTGAGTGAGTATTCTCTCTTATTCTCAAAACTAGCAAGCTTGAGTTATCTAGTGGGGAAATAAATAGGGCCGTGACAATTGGTATCAGAGCTCGAAGTTCTTGGGTCGCTTACTAGATCCTTCCAACTAGCTGACTTTGTTGAGGTTTGAGTGGGACCACGAACATCCTTCCAACTAGTTTTCTTGTAGAACTTTGAAAGCTCCAGAATCTATTGAGATATTGTGGCTTATTTTCCTATTTGTTCTCATGTTAAATTGTATGTCTTTAACCAAGTTCATTCAACTATGATTTTATCAATCGCATAGGAAAACCCTTTAATAAAGAATACAATTGTAAATACAAATAAAATTATGAGAGTCCTATTAAGAATTGAAATATGAGTCTAGTGGAAATATAATGTCCCATATATTGTGTATAAATATAGGGGTGAAAACCAATTCAAGGTTATGAGAGAATGTGAGAACATAAGATATTTGATGTAAGGGCTATTAAACACCATAGGTAGAGTGTCTTAAAAATTAGGATCGTTTCTACTTTAGGTACTAGTCTGTTAATTATATACCAGATTTATGATTGTGTCGTGTACTCTTGTATATCGTGTTCATAAAACTATAGTGGATTTCTCTCATCCGTGAACGTGGCCGGGTTATTTTGAACCGCGTAAATGTTGTGTCTCTTTTTGTGGTGTGGTTTTATTTCTAGGTTATTAATCTCAAATGTATGTTTTCCGTTGCACGGTCTCCTAACCAAATCATTTGAACTGAATCTTCAAAGGGGACTGATAATCCGTAAATTATACAGTTTTTATATGATCTTTTTGTCGGATTTCAGGTACTTTCTAGTGCATTTTTACCTGAATTGGAGCGTAATTCTCTACTTTTCGTGTTTCAGGTTAAAATGGACTCTTTTAGCAAATAAAGACAAAATTTGGCAGTTTTGACTCGAATTGAAGGATTTCAGAAGATAGGAGGAGTTCCGGAGTAGGACAATGCACGATGAAGCTTGTTTCTAAGGTGGAGAGTCGAAAATTGAAGAATCGGACGAAGAGGCAAGCAGAGTGGCAGTTCTGTAAATTTCAGAACTTATGAAGGAGCTTCGCCCCGTCGAAGAAATTGTCTTCGCCGCGGCGAAGTTAGGCAGATTCGAATGGGGATTTTTCATTCTTCGCCACGGCGAAAGTCAAATGTTTCAGTTTTGTAAACGCACAGTTTCGTGTGTGCGTGTTTTTGGCTGGGTTTTTAGACTAAGTATAAAGGAAAACTTTAACTTTTTGCAAAGGACTCGCAGCTGTTAGGTTTAGCCGTCTTTTACATTTTCCTTAGAGAAAAAAAAGCTTGAGTTTTTCGGATTGTTAAAGAGAAGGTTCAGATTTTGATTGGAAGATTCATCTTTTGGGGAGATTTCTATTCTTTCATCTCAGTTTCATTATGTTTATTCTGTTTACTTTTATTTTCCGTTTTTATTACATTAAATTAGCTATGAACTAATCTTCTATGGGTTAGGGTTTTGATTGTAGTTTGGATTTGAAATGGGTTGAGTATGTGATTGTGCTATTTCCATGTGAATAAGCTGTGGTTGTGTGTTACTCTGAAATTAATTGTTGTATGTGATGAACATGATGAGATTGAGAAATAATTCATGTTAAGCTTCATGGGTAATAACCATTATAGTATTGGATGCTAGAGATAGATTCAAGAATTAATGAAATCAATTTAGGATTCTTGTGCTTCATGATTTAGAATTATTAACCTTCAATTTGTTGGGTGCGGAATGTTAATAATGATGAATAGGAAAACATAGCCCGAGAGGGTATGTTACATAGTAGTGAATCCGATTTACAACCATTGCACGTGAATGTGAAAATAGTGTAACTCTTAGGTTTAACCCATAAATAATCCAAACGAAGTCAAAACCCTACCCGTTTTACTTAAATTGAATTTCTGTGTTTCATTTGCTTTCTTTTAAGAATTAATTCTTTGTTAAATTTTATTTTTGTTTTCTTTCAATTGCAAATTGCTCCCACAAATCCAAGATTTTCGGTTGCTTCAACTTGTTAACACCATAGGAAACTTAGTGCTTTGCTACCAGTCCTCGTGGGAACGATATCCTACCCATCACTCTATTACTTGAGCGACTAGTGCACTTGCTAGTTTTTGCATGTTGTAGTAAACACGCATCAGGGACAGAAATGGTTGGTAAGATAAATAATCTTTCTTTGCTTGATTAATTTATCCATTAAATATTTTGCACTCCATTGTTTAAAAATTTGAAGGAACTTAGGTTTATATATTTCTTGGAAATCTCTCTTATTTGCAATATCTTGACTTTTTCTTATGCTCTACGTTAGTTTTATGTTAAGAATTTTGTTGGTTATCTTTTGATTTTCTTTGTTCTTATGATCTAGGTTGATTTACAATCTATTTTCAAAATTTTATTATAAGACTTATGCACATTTTGGTTTGATTGTGTACTTGTGCAAACTCTGGAACTTTGGAAAATAGAGGATCAGACTAACAAATAGGATTTAGAGTTTAATTTTTCATAAACTTGTTGACAGGCGTTAAACGACTTCCATGGAAGAACCTTCAATATCTTGACTTTCGTTCCAACTTGTTTGAAGGACCAACTCCAGTTCCTCCACCTAATATAAAAGTATTTTTTTTATCTCAGACAATAATCTGACTAGAGAATTACCTCATTTAATATGTAAAATGAGAGACAATGAAGTCCTTGTTGAACTGGTTGTCATGTAGTTATCGATAATTAGGATTGAATCCATAGGGAGCAAAGACTATCAACCTAAGGTATGATTGAGTAAACGAAAGTAAAATTGACAAGTTTTAATCAACTAGTATCCTAAGAAAATAATTTCAAGAAATCTAATTACTAACTGAAACACAATATTAAAGGTGTTGCCCTAAGGCTTCGGCTTAACTCAGAATTGGAACACAATTCTTCTTTTCACTCTTAGATTTCCTAAACTTACAAGGCTAGGCAAATCACATAAAAAGTCTTTCCACAACCAAGTATAATCTATCATGTCTCCCTGTTATCTTGGTTACAGGTTGATTGGTTAAAGACTATCTTCAATTAACAAAGAGACTCAATCAATTAAAACCACTAATTGGTACAGAGAGAATAAACACAATTCATAATCCCTGTAATACAATCACAAATTGAATGAAATCATATATAGTAGAAAGCTTACTGATAACAATATATAGCAAGATTGTAATAAGTATGGAAACAATTGGAAACCATAATCCATCATTCAGAGCTTTCAAACCCAACATTCAAGATGCAATCAATTTGATTTTACAACGAACACAATCCAACAAAGCATTTCATAATTCAAATCATGCATCATATTGTAATCATATTGGAACAAAACAATCCTCAAATCACAATACACAACAATCAAATCATATCTTCAACATGTAATTAATAATCCAATTAGTCAAAAGTTTAAGCGAAGAAAACTAGAGCCTGAATCCTAGTCTCGCTTCTACCTAACGGCAACCGGAGACCGCTCATGGTGGGCTGATAATGGATGAAGGGTCTGATCGGTCACTGCCAAATGTGGGAAACACGTCGCCCGCAGCTGGAATAAGAGATTGGTGGCTGAGGAAGACCAAAGGACACCAAAAGGTGAACGATCGTCCTCAGTGACGGCGGATCTTGGTGAAAACACGTCAGCTATGGCTGAAACTGTGATAGCAAGGTTGTTGGCAGCTGTAGGAGAGATGGCCGACAATTGGGGAGACAAATCGACACCAGGAAGTGGAAGAACCACGGCTGGAATGCGAAGAGACACGGTGACGCAAATGGACTCTCGACGGCGGTGGCTGAACGGTGACGGAAATGCTAGGGAACGCTAAGGGAAAGATGACCGCCACGAATCGACGCTGGAGAATCAGAATACCAAGAGACACGGCAGTGAAAATGGTGATGAATGGCGGCGGAAGATCTTCAAGGAGATGATGGCCTATCGAAGTTTTGGAAGATGAAGAGTTGTCGGAAAATGTTGGAAGGTGGCTAGGGTTTGATGGGCGGCGGCTAGCTGCATTTTCACGACTATTCACTTTCCTTTTATGGAAAATGTGGCAAATTTTCGTTAGTCCCTGCACATTTAAAAAGTGAGAAAATCAACCCCTTGGAAATATAATATTTTACCCTTTGATAAACATAAATAAGAAAAACCAACCCTAAACCATAAACCACAACCTAATATCAACTCACACCATTTCTAAAATCATTCCAAACATGAAAAATTCATAAAAAAAATATTAGAATGTGATTTTTCATCAATAAATTAATAAATTGTCTCAATATATATTCAATTAAATTATAACAAAGTGTATTAAATCACTTTAATGGAGTCATTTTCATGACCCTAACATTAAATCACTTTAATAAAGTCAATTGTACAATGTTGGAAATTCTGTTTTTCGGAAACAACCACATAAATGATACATTTCTGCAGTGGTTGGGAACTCTTCCGGCATTACAAGTTCTTGTTCCACGCTCCAATAAATTTCATGGTCTAGTCGGTGATCCAGTGCCGAAAAATTCTTTCTCTAAGTTGTGAATCTTTGATCTCTTGAACAACAATTTTAGTGGTTTGCTGCCAGCAAGGTATTTTGAGAACATGAAATCTGTGATGGATATTAGTGTTGAGGCTAAAAGGAATTTCCAGTATATGGGTGAATCATATTATGAAGATTCAGTGACATTGCTAGTAAAAACGAATGAGGTTAAACTGGTGAAATTTCTCACTATTTTCAGAACCATTGATTTTTCAAACAATAGCTTTCATGGGGGAATTCCTGATTTAATTGGAAAGATTCGATCACTTTGACTGCTCAACCTTTCGCAAAACTTCCTAACGGGCCACATCCCTTTGTCATTGGGAAATTACGCAGATCTAGAATCCTTAGACCTCTTTTCAAACAGACTTCATGGGAAAATTCCGTGGCAGTTGAAAAGAACTGACGTTTCTTGCAGTCCTATACCTGTCTCATAAACAACTTGAAGGACCTATTAAGGCAATCAATTTGAATCCTTTTCCAGTGATTCTTATAGCGGAAACTTGAGATTATGTAGACTTCCACTGTCAAATGAATGCGACGCTGATGAGGCGGCGCAACCATCCTCAATATCAGGAAATGCTACAAACTGTGGAAAAGATTTTGGTTGGAAAGTGGCGATGACGGGTTATGGATCTGGAATGGTTTTGGGAATGATTATGGTATGTCTTGTATTTTCAACTGGAAAGCCTCTCTGGCTGGCAGTTGTATTTGAAGGGAAACACCAAAAAAAAGGTGAGAAGGTTGCGTAAGAAACACAATGGAAGAAGAAATTAGTGTTTGCATTAGGCAGAGTGTCAGAATAATGTTGATAATTTTATTTTTAAAAAGAAATTCGTATGTGCTGATTAGTGAAAAATTTGTTATAAGGAGTATAATGTTTAAATTTTGACATCCCTGCCAGTGATCTTATTATTGATATTTTATGTAAGTTAATAAGTCGGTTTGAAGTGTTTTGTTCTTTTTATAATCTCTTGGGGTTACTCCATTTCCTGGTGCCACGGTGGGACATAATTTTAAAAAAAAAAAATTCTGATAATCATGGACACGTCAGCTCCAAATTCACCAAATCTAAATAAGTCAATAAAAAGTCAACATAATTTTAGAAACCGATAATTCGTCTTTTTCTGCAAAAATATATTCCAATTCAAAAGCTTCAGTTCCAATCTTTCAAGCATAATAGGTTATACTGAATTCTAAACATTCATGTAGGGAAAATTTTAAAATTTTAAAAGGTTGTTTCTGTAATATTCATAAATAAAGAAAATATAAAATTAAAGTTTTGTTACGCTACTCTAATCATTTTTTTAATGATTAGAGATTATCCAGGTCAACTTGTACGCACCTCAATTAATCTTCTGGAACCTTGAAACTACTGGTCGAGTAAGTACTCAAATGACTACCCCTATTAGCACGGGTGGAGACTTGAACTAGAAAAATCATATTAGATATTCCTTTTGCTCTTTTACCATCAAAACGATTCAAACTTAGGTAACCATATTATATACTCCTTTCTTTTTTCACCATTAGCTATCCAATAGTAGTTAATTGAGTTCTGTTATGCTGCTCTAATCATTGCAAGGCAAATAAGTGGAGACATACAAAAGAGTAAGATTTATTTACCAACAGGTAATTGATAATACATAACAACTCATGCACAATGTTGAGAAGAAATAGTGGATCTGAAATCTCTTTTTATAATATCCACGACAAAGATATAATTCTATTTCATCTCCAATCTGTATAAAAAAGTACAGTATTATTAATTAATAAGATAGGAGACCTTTTCATGCATGAGAGGTCAAGGTTGTCTGGTAATATAAATCCTTCCTTGCTTGATTTGAGACATTTGATTTACTTGGACTTGAGGAATGATTTTTGAAGAAATTCATATTCCTAGTTTTCTTGGTTCTATGGGGAACCTAAGATACCTTGACCTTTTCCGAGCTGGATTTGGTGGCAATGTTCCTCACAACATTAGAAATCTCTCCAATCTGCAATATCTTGACCTTGGTAATAATTCAAATATACGTACTGAGAATTTGGGTTGGCTGTCTGGTCTTTCTTTGCCCAAGTACCTTAATTTGAGCTTTATGGATATCCAAGAAGTCCCTGATAGGCTGTGGGTGATAAACTCACTCCGCTCTTTAGTGGAGTTAAATTATCATGTTGTCAAGTTTACAGATTTTCTCCACCACAAATTAGAAATTTGTCATCTCTTACCACACTTGATCTTTCATTTAACCCAATTCATAACTCTTTGATTTTTTTTTGGGTTTCTGGTCTACGTAATTTAGTGTTTCTTGAACCAAGTGAAACTGGATTTCGTAGTTCACTTCCTCAAGAACTTCAAAACTTGACTTCTCTTAAACATCTTGATTTATATTCCAACCAATTGAATTCTTCAATCGAACTGGTTGTATGGATTTAGTCATCCTGAGTTACTCTCTCAGGGAAAATAACTTGGAAGGTGCAATTTCAGGTGCTTTAGGAAATTTGGCTTCTCTCGAAAGCCTTGATCTCTCGTACAATAAACTTGTAGGAAACATTACAAGTTCAAGGGGGAGAATTTGCAACTTGCATTCAATTTTTTTGTCGGGAGTCAAATTGAGTCAAGAGATAAATGAAGTCTTAGATATTTTCTCAGGATTCGTTTAAGGGGGTTTGGAGAATCTGGATTTACAGAATACTAATATTTTTGGTAATTTGACCGAGTAACTTAAGGCAGTTTAAAAATATAAAATATTTTGATCTCAATTACAACTCTATTTCTGGTTCTACTCCCGTTTGTATAGGAGAGCTTTCGTTTTTGGTAGTTTTAGATCTTTCAAGTAACATGTTGGAAGGAAAAAGTAAAAAATGATTGGATTCCTCCTTTTCAGATGGAACAGTTTAGATTCTGATATTGTCATTTAGGGCCTTTATTTCCTTCACGGCCTGCATGTTTGGTTTAATATTTTTATCCCTATTCTGGATCCTATTCTCCAAATAATGTTTGGTACAATATTCTAAAAAATATTACCTATTTTTTTTAATTACATTTTAACCCCATAAAGTTATTAATTTCACTAAATACCCCCTAAAAAAAGTTTAAAAATTAACAAAAACACCCCCATCAACCCAACTTGTCAGATTCCGGAAACCACCGTCGGTGATAGCCGGAATCTGTACAATGACCTAACTTCCGACCAGAAATGGCGGAAGTTCACTGTGGCCTTTTCCGGCGGATCCACCACGGTCTGGCAGGAAAAGGCGACTCTGGCCGTCGGCGGCGGCCAAAGATGGCCCTCGTTTGGCCTTTTCCGGCCGTCGGCGGAAAAAGCGAGGCCGTCAGATACGGCGGCCTTTTCCGGCGAGATCCACCATGGATCTGGCGGAAAAGGCCATAGCGGCGTGTTGCGGCACGGTCAGGCAGTACGTGCGTGCAAGCGACCGGACGATTCGGCGGTGGTGGCGGAATCGACACTTGCAGGTGGTGGGGGTGTTTTTGTCATTTTATATGTTAGGGTCTTTAGTTAAATTAGTAAACCTAAGGGCTTTTTTACAAATTTTTAAAATTTACCTCGTAATACTCCCATATCCAATAACCCAATACTATCCCTAAAATCCTATCCAAAATACTAAACCAAACGCACCCTAATTACTTTGGACATATCCGACTCCGGAACTGTTGATGCACTTCCGATTTTGGACTACTCATTTTCAAATATAAATCTCTTTCATTAGCAAATCCATAGAGAGATTCCAAATTTAACCCAGGCTGATCGATCCACTACTGTTGACTTGATTTCAAATAAATTGTCAGGTTCATTACCTCCTATATCATCTAAAACAACTTTTCTGGACCTTTCCAACAATGCTTTTGAGGTTCTATTTTTCTTTTTTTGTGTCATGAAAGAAACAAGTCAAAGAAAAGGGTGTTTCTCAAACTTGAACATAATCTAGAGAATTAAATGATTGTTGGATGAATTGGCAAAAATTGCATATGTTGAATTTAGAGAACAATAAATTTATTGGTAACCTTCCATCTTCTATTGGATCGACAAGTTTGCTTTGATCATTACATCTCCGGAAAAAAACGACTTCTTTGGGATGCTTCCAAATATTTTGGATGAAACTTAATATTATAAGAGAACTTTTGATAAAAATAACTAGAGCTATATATTTAGTAATAAATGATATAATTTTCATTACCTTGATAATGTATATATATTTAATACAAGAGAAAATAAAAACAATTGTATATAATTAACTATGATAGTTTAAAGAAATAATATAATTCAAAGCTAATTTGAACACATAATCACAAATCAAACGTATGAAAGTTGGAATAAAAATCATGTAAATAAAGAAAATTGAAATACACGCACACGCTCAATCTAACAACGAATGACTTTCCATCAGAGTGTTTGATAAAGTCTTATTGGAGTAGAATGAAACTGAAATTTGTTATGTGTTTTTTACTCTCACACACTCATAGCAACAACAATAAATCAACCCACCAAATATGCTATAACCCAATGCATGAGTACTTAAAGATGGGCGTCTGAGAGGGTCCTTGCCCCGCCGCAAATGGCCTTGGGAATCCCTGAAAGAGAAATAATTCCCCGATCTTGGGGACACGCCGCCCCGCCCCGCATAGATATATACAATATATAATTTTCATTAAAAAAATAATAATATTATTTCATTTAAGAATTTTAATATAAGATCTTTTCTATGCAATCTTATCAATATTCAATAAATCTTGTTAATCTTATATGAATTTGAATATTTGAAAATTAATCAATGAAGCAAACTAAACAAATTAATTAGAAGAAGGAAGAGGAACTTTATGTGTTATAAAGACGGAGAGACACAATAAATTGTATCTGATATTTGATTATTTTCTAAATTATAATATCTAATTTTACTACATATTACTAATGTTATACCTAACAAGTCTTACTACACATTATAATTGATCATGGATTATATTTAACAAGTCTTACTACGTATCAATTAATTTGTGACATTTCATTTAAATAATATTTGTAAATAATTTGTCCAACAATTTTGCTTGAAATTCTCTTATTCATTTTCTTTTCTTAAAAAATCACATTTGTCAAGAAATTACCACTTTAGTAGTTATTATTTTCACACTATTAATTGATCAAATGTGATTATAATTATGGGAACATTGAGTGAAATCATATACAATTATACAAATGAATAATAATAGATGTTTTTTGTATTCAAATGAAAGCTAAATATTAAAATAAAACCTTTTTACTTCTAAAAATTAGAAAAAAAATGTTAATGTACTTTAAAAAAATAAAAAATAAAAAGCCTAAGACTCTAAAGCCCATGAAAATCTTAACCCAACCCACAGTCAAGAATCCTAAAGCCCAAACCCAGCCCACAGTCAAGAATACTAAAGCCCAAACCCAGCCCATAGTCAAGAATTTTAAAGCCCATCATAAACACTGACCCCGCATAAACTTCATCGACTGGAGCGAGATCGAGGGTCAACCCAATCCCTGTGGGCCAGGCCCAAGATCCCGCTTTCATCCTCGACCTTGGGGACTGGCCAGCCCAGGGGAATCCCCACAGGGTCAAGGACGGGGCCAAGGAATGGGATCCCTAGCCTTTCCTCACCCCCAATCCCTAAGAGTAATAGAGAAAATGCCATATCTCCATGTGGGCTTAATAAACCACATGGACTTTTGGGCTTTCACCACATAAGAGGGAAAACCCAATAGGAGAATGATCAACTACGTGATGTTTTAGAACAGAAAGGGATTGATGAAATTAGAAATTAATTGATTATTTATATCGTAAAAAATATGTCAGTCCTTTACTTAAAATTTTAGACTATAAATGGTCAAGCTAGTCATCAATCAACTAGATGGTTGGCAAACAGCCAATTAATCATTTTCTTTTTTCAATTGGGGGAAATTTTAGCAGTAAGTGCAACAGAAATTTTGGATTAGAATAGATGTTATTTGATTCTGTTCCGATGAATAAATAGCAATACACAACTCTACAAGTGTGAATTTTCCATTCCGCAATTATATTCCTACTTTATTTGACTTGACTTGACGGTGGAACATAAAACAACTGTAAACATTTAAAACCTTGACCCATAGCAATATTCCAGGAGAGCTCCTTTCAACTTTTTTGCAGAAAAATGAGGTTCTGGACCTACTTTGGAAAATTGGTTGCCAGGTCAACACGGAAGCTGAGAAATATGAGATTGTTTTACACGCTCATTCATCATATTTATGGTAGAAGAAGGACTAAGTAGAAACAATGAAAGAATCCATGAGTATTGTTGCTGCTCCTGCAACCATTCTTTTTATTATGTTACTTGCCCTTTTAACCATTAATAGTAGCTTCTGCAGTGGACGATCTGACTTGGGATTCTTCAAGAGTGAGAAACAAGATTTTTTTTTTTGGTAATTTATTAACAATTTTATTAAGTATAATTTTTAGAATATTGTTGGACGCCTATCTGTGATATTCTCCGATATTGGTGGCCGGTTTTCGATGGCTGGGTGTCTGTTGCCAATGATAACAGTTGCCTGGCAATGACATTTTGACAGCAATTTTATTTTTTTAAAATAATAAATTATTTGGAAATCATTTTGGTATTTTACTAAGAGTGACACTAGCCTAGGCATACAAAGAGACAATCAATGCCCTTAAAAGAATGGAAAGAGAGAGAGAGAGAGAGAGAGAATCATGAATTTTAAGGGTAGGGATTGTGGAACTGAAAAACTAAAAGAGAGAAATTGAAAAATGCGTGAACTTTTCTCTTATTAATTTCAGAGAGAGATATATTTGTTTATATACAAAGGAAGAGAAAGACTGACGCTGAGAGTAAACCCAGCTCAGTGATAAACTAAAGAGCAAAGTTTTTCTTCTCAAAAGCACGCCCGTTCTCTCTTTTGTGGATTCTGATTTCTGGGCTGCCCTCTTTTCGATCGGCTAACATTCCCCCTCAAACTGAACTATGGTTACTGAATTCTTCATCATTTTCTACTAAATTGTCTTCTAGACTTCAGTTTGTTGTCTTCAAAACATTTTCTGCACTTCCTGCACTTTATCAAAAACTGCATTTGTTTGTCTGCACTTCCTGAACTTTCTAAAAAAAAAAAAAAAAATTAAAAAAAAAAAAATAACATTGCATCTGCTTCTGCACACCACTAAGTTTCTATAAACTTCCAGAATTCAACTTTACCAACATTACTATTGAACTACTTCACTACATTTGCTTCTACAAAATATCCAGAATTCAACTTTACCAACATGACTATTGAACTACTTCACTACATCTGCTTCTACAAAACATCCAGAATTCAAACTTTACCAACATGGCTATTGAACTACTTCAATGCATCTGCTTTTACAAACATCCAGTATTCAATTTCACCAACATGGCTACTGAACTGCTTCTGCACTTTTCAAATAAAATCTATCACCACATTACTGGATTCCTACTAACATCCAGCATTTACCAAGTATTATCACATTCAACACTTCATCTTCTTCACATTCAACACTTCATCTTCTTCATACTTACACTCTGCACTCATCACTCCACAGTTATCATAATAGAGCACCAACATACACACTATTATAATGCAACCATCCAATTTACTGGATTCCTACTAACATCCAACATTTACGAAGTATTATCACATTCAACACTTCATCTTCTTCACATTCAACACTTCATCTTCTTCATACTTACACTCTGCACTCATCACTCCACAGTTATCATCACAGAGCACCAACATACACACTATTATAATGCAACCATCACTTCAATTCAACACTTATCTCTAGGATTCATATTCTCATACCACAAACATCAAGTCAATACTGCAAACAACACTCCAAAACAGCAAAAACAAGCAGTAGCATTTTAATCCAAGCTGCAACATTTTGATCCAAAAAAAAAAAAAAAGGACAAGCAGCAGCATTTTTATCAACTAGCCACAAACACCTTCTCAAAACAGCAACATATTAGTGGCTCAAAAACTACAACAGTCTTTCTGATGCTTTTGCATATAGTTAGCAGAATTGCCAAAAACACAAATTAATACTACAATATTAATGCTTACTACCAGCATTCATTTCATCCCACCACAAACATCATCACAAAACAGCAACACAATGGAAGTTCAACATACAATAGATTCTCTGATTCTTCTGCATACAGTGTTAGCAGAATTTTACTCTGCTTTAGAGAATTAAGATGATCCTGGACTACTGTCAACTTTAACCTCTGAATGTGGGATTTCAACAACACAAAGTTTGTGTTTCAAGTCTTGGAACTGACTAATGGAAAGTGCTTTTGTTAGAATATCAGCAATTTGAAGCTTGGTGGGAACATATTGCACAATAACCTTTTTTGAAAGAACTTGATCACGTATGTAGTGAGTATCAATCTCAATATGTTTTGTTCTTGTGTGAAAAACTGGGTTTGATGCCAAAGCTCCAGCACTCACATTGTCACACCAAATGACAGGACAAGTGTCTAAAGACACCCTTATTTTAGTAAATAAACTGTCCAACCAGGCCAATTCAGTTGCTGTTTGGACTAGTGCTCTGTATTCAGCCTCTGTAGATGATAATGCCACCACTTTTTGCTTACGAGAACTCCATTGAACCAGATTAGGACCTAGGTACACATAATATCCACTAGTAGACCGTCGATCATCTAAATTACCTCCCCAATCTGCATCTGTATAACATTTAACATTAAGAGAGGCTGTTGGTCTAAACAGCAAACCATGGAATTGAGTACCTTTAAGATACCTTAGAACTCTCTTACACTTTGCCATTGTAGCTCGGTAGGGGGCTGAAGGTGCGACTAAGTTTATTTCTTTGTAAAGCGATATCGGGACTGGTTAAGGTGACATATTGTAGAGCTCCAATAGTACTTCTATAGAGGGGGAGGTCTTTAAACAACTCACTTATCAATGCAAATAGTTTAGTTCCTGCTGCCATAGGAGTAGGACAGACATGTGCCTCTTGCATCTTGGTTTTGACAAGCAAATCATGGACATATTTAGTTTGTTTTAAATGCAGACCCACAGCTGACCTAGTTGCTTCTAAGCCCAAAAAATATGTGACAGCCTGATAAGCATTCATAATATCTATATATTTGTTATATTTCCTCATGTTTTAATGGTTATAAATGCTTAAATCTTGGGTTTTGATTATGTTTCATATTTTGTGGAGTAGATTGAGGAGTTAAATCAAATTGAATTCAAAATCAAGAGTTTTTGGAGAGAAAAAATCAGAGCTCAAAAAGAGATACATTCCAGAAGCGGATTTTGCTTAAAGCGTGGGCATGTCCTATTTTCTCAGAATGTTCACAAAAGCAGTCAGCAGATAAAGCGTGGGCGCGCCTTATTGGATCTGAGATTTTTGACTTAGGGTTACGAATTTGTTGGAGAAAAAGATATTTATGACAGTTGGAAAGATTTATTTACCCTTTCTTAATCATTAGGATTTGCCAAGACTCCCTATTTTGGTGAGATTTGCTTTTAATTAGTTTCCTGATCTAGATAGGATAACTATGATTAGATGGAGTTATAAATAGGGAGATTATTCACAAGAAAGGAGACATCTATATCTACCTCTCTCTCTTCTCTTTTCTTTAGGCGTTCTTTTAAATTATGTATAGCTAAATACTTTTCTTCCAATTGAAGGATAATTGAAGTTTTAGTTCTTCAAGGATTGTGAGATCTAAATAATTTTTAGTGTTCTTTTATTTCTTCACTATTTATATATCTTCTATGTTTATTAACAATTATTGTCTTGATTGATTGATGCAAAGGGCCCGTTGTTCAATTATCAGGTTGATAAATTGCCATTTAGAACTTTAAATCCGTAATTGTTTAAGTGTTCTAATATTAGTGGTGAAATAAGATAGTTGATTATAAAGGGATTTTCGATTTATGTTATGAAGATGTATAATCTAGTTTAAATGAATCGAGCTTGTGTATTTGTTGGCTAGAATTGGTAGTCTCTCTAATTATTAATGCTGTCGATAGATTAAATCCTAAGAGCTTGTTTAGGGTTGTTTGTTGACAAGGGAAGTAATCAAAGAGCTTGTTTTGGTTATCGAGAAAGTAAGGAGAGATAGGTTGTTAGAGCTTGTTAATAACCATAACCAATTTAGTGAAGAATAGAAGATTTTATCCTTGTAT
The DNA here is from genome assembly GCA_026229545.1 of Pistacia atlantica. NCBI lineage: Eukaryota > Viridiplantae > Streptophyta > Magnoliopsida > Sapindales > Anacardiaceae > Pistacia > Pistacia atlantica. The sequence goes on from CM047899.1 coordinate 12,818,786, forward strand.
CTGTGATCAACTCTTTGAACCAATTCTGAAATTATACCTTTGGTTGGATATTTGCCTGATATTGATTTTTCCTTAATTTTTAGTTGATTATAATTGCTTTCTTTTTATTTCACTTCGAAATTTCAAAACCCCCCTTTTTCTTTGCTTTAATTTTCATTAAAATAAATCTATCCAATCTCTGTGGATACGACCTTGCTCATCACTATTACAATTTGTATTTTTTGAGAGTGAGAATTTTATTGTTTGTTGGATTCGACACCCACCAAATTTTTGGCGCCGTTGCCGGGGATTGGTTTTAATTAGATTTATTTTGATGCTTCGTTCTTCTCGTGCAGGTGAACTCCAATACGATCCTGAGATTGAGAAGACGGCTCGGGAGTTAAGGAAGGAAACTAAATTGCGTGACAAACAAGCATTTTCGTCCTCATCCCCCAGATTTAATTTAGTACCTGACTTGGTTGATTCATCTAGTGATTCTTTTAGTGACTCTGAAATAGAAGAAGCAATGGCCAATCAAGAGAGAACTTTAAGGGAATTGGCTGCACCAATTGTAAATCAACAGCCACTCTGCATTACATATCCAGCTTTGGAAGTGGGTTTTGAGTTAAAATCTGGATTGATCCATTTGCTCCCAACTTTTCGTGGTCTTGAGAATGAAGATCCTCATAAGCATCTGAAGGAATTCCATGTGGTGTGTTCAAGCATGAAACCACAAGGGTGTAGAAGAACAAATCAAATTACATGCTTTTCCATTCTCGTTGACTGAAAAAGCAAAGGATTGGTTATTTTATTTGCCCCTTGGCTCTATAACCACATGGACGGAGATGGTGAGATTGTTTCTTGGTAAATTTTTCCCTGCCTCACGAGCTGCTTGCTGTAGAAGGGAGATATGTGGAATAAAATAGAAAGATACAGAGACCCTTCATGAGTATTGGGAAAGATTTAAGCAACTTTGTGCAAGTTTGTCCACAACATGGAATTTCACGAGCATCCTCATTCAATATTTCTACGAAGGGCTCCAACCCATGGAAAGGAAGATGATGGATGCAGCAAGTGGAGGTGCCATAGTGAACAAAACTCCTCGTGACGCTAGAGATTTAATCTGCATCATGGCTGCTAACTCACAACAATTTGGATTCAGGCAGGATACATCTTCAATAAGGGTGAATGAGGTAAGTATATCTTCCCTTGGAAATCAAATATCCAATCTAACTTCTATTGTTCAACAATTAGCTGTAGGAAATATGCAACAAGTGAAAGCTTGCGGGATTTGTGCTACCATCGGTCATCTAACTGACATGTGCCCTACACTTCGAGATGATTCTCATGAGCAAGCCAAGGCAGCTGGAGGATTTCCATGCCTGCCACAAAGGAAATATGATCCCTATTCAAATACCTCACACCCGGGATGGAGGGATCATCCCAATTTCGTATGGAGCAAGACCACCATTCCAACACTTTCAGCCTAGACCACCTGCTCCACCACCACAACAAACCTCCACAAGTTCAGGTATGTCTCTAGAAGAAATTGTTAAATCACTTGCAACTAACACACAACAATTTCAATAGGAGACAAGAACAAGCATTCAACAGGAGACAAGAACAAGCATTCAACAATTGGAGAATCAAATGAGTCAACTGGCATCTTCTATGAGCAGATTGGAATCTCAAGGTAAATTGCCCAAAATTGTTGTTAACCCAAAACAAAATGCTAGTGCAGTTACCTTGAGAAGCGGGAAGGAGTTGAAGGAACCCAGTAAGGCAGCATGTGGAAAAGAAATTGAAAAAGAAGTAGTTGCTTTTCAACCTCAAACTGACCAGCCTAGAGGACTTGATATAGTGAACAACCAAAGGCATTGGTGACAAATCCTCCCTTTCCTACTACATTGACTAATCCAAGAAAGAAAAGGAAGAGAAGGAAATTCTTGAAACTTTTCGCAAGGTTGAGGTAAATATTCCCTTACTTGATGCAATTAAACAAGTGCCTCGATATGCTAAATTTCTCAAGGAGTTGTGCACCAACAAGAAGAAGTTGAAAGGTAATGAAAAGATAAGTATGGGGGAAAATGTTTCAGCCATCCTCCAGAAAAAATTACCTCCAAAATGCAAGGACCCAGGTATGTTTACTATCCCTTGCAAACTAGGTGATGTTAGGATTGAGAAAGCAATGCTAGATCTAGGAGCTTCAATAAATGTCATGCCTCTCTCTATTTATTCATCTTTGAATAGTGGTCCGTTAAAAGAAACAGGTGTGATTATTCAACTTACTGATAGATCTAATGTATATCTTGAAGGAGTCTTGGAGGATGCCTTAGTACAAGTTAATGGGTTGGTCTTTCCTGCTGATTTTTATGTTCTTGACATAGAAGAAGATGACTCTTCTAATTCAACACTAATGTTATTAGGAAGGCCATTTCTAAAACCATCTAGGACAAAAATTGATGTGTATGATGGTACACTCACCATGGAATTTGATGGTGAAATTATTAAATTAAATATTTATGATGCCATGAGGTACCCTAATGATGTGTCTTCTGTTTTTGTTATGGATGTTATTGACCCATTGGCGCAGGAACAATTACAAAGGAAATTACAATTGCAAGAGTTGGAGGAAATCCGCAATGATACCTATGAAAGCTCGAGAATATACAAAGAAAAGACCCAAGCCTTTCATGATCAACTAATTTCTAGGAAAAAAATTTATCTACCTAATCAAATTAAGGACAATGGTCATCGTTTGAAACCTTTTTATGAAGATTTTCAAGTGTATAATGTTGATCAAATTATTTTGGAAAGTCCGAATTATGGCGATTAAGAGGTGACAACGTCTAGCGAAGAGCGTTAAACGGCGCTTTTGGGAGGCAAGCCCAATTTTTTTCTTACTTTCCTCTTTTTCTTTATTTTATTTAGATTATTTTTAGTTTTTTTTAATCATTTTTCGGAGTGTATTTGATTTTCTTTCGATTTTTTTTGGTAGAAGATGATTTACGTAACCCGTGGGCACGCCTTATGGAAAATCTTGAATCATGGAATTGGGCAACAAACTAGACGAGATCTTTGAATACAACGTGCGCACGCCTTATTCTAATTGTTCTCTTGGTTGAACGACCGCCTCCTTCACCTAGCTCAACATCACACCACCTTCACCCCCAAGCATGTGGCTGATATCTTGGTTGATGCTCAACATTTTCAGGGGAGTTTTCTACTTACTCTTGTTCTTTTATAGTTTTTGAGCATCTATTTTTGATACATTGAGGACAATGTATGGATTAAGAGTGGGGAAGGGTCTTTGACATATGAATTTGATATTAGTTTGAACTTCACTTTTAGCTCCCTTTTGATCAATTTTTGCATCATTTTCCAGGAAAATTTTCAAAAATCCAAGTGATACTTTAGTTCTTGTTTGTGATCTTTCTCTTCTAAATTCTAGATTCTGTCGATGCTTCTCTTAAATGACCTGGATTATTGTGAATTATTGAGATAAATTGAGGCGTAATAAGGGATTAGCATGAATAGTTGAATTCTTATTTACTACATAGTGATTAATTGCTCTTGATGATTGATTGAATGGAAAATGTGTGGGATCTAATGCAAACGATCCTTTTTGTGTGCTTTTGAGCCAATGAGCATTCATATTATATTATGCTCCATTTTCCTAATTGAGTGATAGTCATACATAGTTGATTTTTCTAGAACTTGCTTTGTTATGCATGTCACGAGACTACACTGTTGAATTGGATGCATTGAATTAATAAGGGCATTTAGGTGGAGCCATTTAGCTTTCTTAAAAAGCCTACCTTGATCTTTACCTTAGAAAGCCAATTTTGAACCTTGGGCCTTTTGTTGGAAGTTAACCATGATATAAGCAATGTCAACCCATTCTTTTGTTGATTTCCCTCTTTTGAACCTTGAATTGAAGGATCATACTAGCTTGTTCACATGAAGCTTCAAATTATCTTTGAAAGGATTGAAAGATGTTGGGAATAAAGTGATTCAAGTTACAAATGCCTTGGTTTTCCCAAAAAAAAAAAGAGGGGGCCATGAAGAAAGAAAAGTTGTGCAACTTCAATTGTTTGGAAGTGAATTGATTGAAGAAAACACGCTTTGTGTGAAGAAGTTGGTATAATTCCTTTGATAAAAGTACCTAAAAATTCCTTCTCATCACACCTTACCTAAGCCCCGTTACAACTGATTTAAGACCCTTAGATTTTTTGCATTCAATTCAATCAATTGAAGGTAAAGATGTGATATATTAGCAAGCTTATGGTAAAGGTCTTCTATGTTTTGACTTGAGAGTTCATTGACCCCCTAAACACTTGGAGCGTATTGAGTGAATCCAATGAGAGGGTGTTAGATCCTATTGCATTTTGATTTCAAGAAGATCATTGAGGTGATTGTTCATGGATGTGGTTTATAAGAATTTACTCTATAAAATTTCTCATTTCTTATTTGTCTTTAGATTTAAATCATTAACGCATGATAATTTGGATTATAGAGGATGAGTAAAAGGTAGAAGGAAGCGATGATGAGAAAAGGTGCGAACTTGAGCTATTGTATGCTTGAGGACAGGCATTGTTTAAGTGTGGGAGAATTTGATAAGCATTCATAATATCTACATATTTGTTATATTTCCTCATGTTTTAATGGTTATAAATGCTTAAATCTTGGGTTTTGATTATGTTTCGTATTTTGTGGAGTAGATTGAGGAGTTAAATCAAATTGAATTCAAAATCAAGAGTTTTGGAGAGAAAAAATCGGAGCTCAAAAAGATACATTCAAGCGGATTTTGCTTAAAAGCGTGGGCACGTCTGTTTTCCCGAATGTTCACAAAGCGGTCAGATAAAGCGTGGGCATGCCTTATTGGATCAGATTTTTGACTTAGGGTTACGAATTTGTTGAAGAAAAAGATATTTATGGACATTTGGAAAGATTTATTTACCCTTTCTTAATCTCTAGGATTTGCCAAGACTCCTATTTTGGTGAGATTTGCTTTTAATTAGTTTCTGATCTAGATAGGATAACTATGATTAGATGGAGTTATAAATAGGGAGATTATTCACAAGAAAGGGGACATCTATCTCTACCTCTCTCTCTTCTCTTTTCTTTAGGCGTTCTTTTAAATTATGTGTAGCTAAATACTTTTCTTCCAACTGAAGGATAATTGAAGTTTTGGTTCTTCAAGGATTGTGAGATCTAAATAATTTTTAGTGTTCTTTTATTTCTTTACTATTTATATATCTTCCATGTTTATTAACAATTATTGTCTTGATTGATTGATACAAAGGGCCCGTTGTTCAATTATCAGGTTGATAAATTGCCATTTGGAACTTTAAATCCGTAATTGTTTAAGTGTTCTAATATTAGTGGTGAAATAACATAGTTGATTATAAAGGGATTTTCGATTTATGTTATGAAGATGTATAATCTAGTTTAAATGAATCGAGCTTGTGTATTTGTTGGCCAGAATTGGTAGTCTCTCTAATTATTAATGTTGTCGATAGATTAAATCCTAAGAGCTTGTTTAGGGTTGTTTGTTGACAAGGGAAGTAATCAAAGAGCTTATTTTGGTTATCGAGAAAGTAAGGAGAGATAGGTTGTTAGAGCTTGTTAATAACCATAACCAATTTAGTGAAGAATAGAAGATTTTATCCTTATATCTGTGATCAATTCTCTGAACCAATTCTGAAATTATACCTTTGGTTGGATTTTTGCCTGATATTGATTTTTCCTTAATTTTTAGTTGATTATAATTGCTTTCTTTTTATTTCACTTCGAAATTTCAAAACCCCCCTTTTTCTTTGCTTTAATTTTCATTAAAATAAATTTATCAAATCTCTGTGGATATGACCTTGCTCATCACTATCACAATTTGTATTTTTTTGAGAGTGAGAATTTCATAATATCTATATCCGAAAATCCCCGGTAACGGCGCCAAAAATTTGGTGGGTGTCGAATCCAACAAATAATAAAATTCTCACTCTAAAAAAAAATAAAAATTGTAATAGTGATGAGCAAGGTCGTATCCACAGAGATTGGATGGATTTATTTTAATGAAAATTAAAGCAAAGAAAAAGGGGGTTTTGAAATTTCGAAGTGAAATAAAAAGAAAGCAATTATAATCAAATAAAAATTAAGGAAAAATCAATATCTGGCAAATATCCAACCAAAGGTATAATTTCAGGGAATTGGTTGAGAATTGATCACGATACAAGGACAAAAATCTTCTTATTCTTCATAAATTGGTTATGGTTATTAACAAGCTCTAACAACCTATCTCTTCTTACTTTCTCGATAACCAAAACAAGCTCTTTGATTACTTCCCTTGTCAACAAACAACCCTAAACAAGCTCTTAGGATTTAATCTATCGACATCATTAATAATTAGAGAGACTACTAATTCTAACTGACAAATACACAAGCTCGATTCATTTAGACTAGATTATACATCTTCATAACATAAATTGAAAATCCCTTTATAATCAACTATGTTATTTCACCACTAATATTAGAACACTTAAACAATTACGGATTTAAAGTTCTAAATGGCAATTTATCAACCTGATAATTGATCAACGGGCCTTTTGCATCAATCAATCAAGACAATAATTGTTAATAAACATAGAAGATATATAAATAGTAAAGAAATAAAAGAACACTAAAAATTATTTAGATCTCACAATCCTTGAAGAACCAAAACTTCAATTATCCTTCGATTGGAAGAAAAGTATTTACACATAAAAGCCCAGAATAAAGAAAAGAGAAGAGAGAGAGGTAGATAGATGTCCTCTTTCTTGTGAATAATCTCCCTATTTATAACTCCATCTAATCATAGTTATCCTATCTAGATCAGGAAACTAATTAAAAGCAAATCTCACCAAAATAGGAGTCTTGGCAAATCCTAGAGATTAATAAAGGGAGGGTAAATAAATTTTCTTTTCTGTCATACATATACTTTTTCTTGGCAACAAATTCGTAACCCAAGTCAAAAATCTCGGATCCAATAAGGCTGCCCTGCGCTTTATCTGGTAGTTTGTGAACGTTGCAGGAAAAGCGGGACGTGCTGCAGCTTTCCGCAAAATCCGTAGGAATGTATCTCTTTTTGAGCTCGATTTTTTCTCTCCAAAACTCTTGATTTTGAATTCAATTTGATTTAACTCCTCAATCTACTCCACAAAATACGAAACATAATCAAAACCCAAGATTTAAGCATTTATAACCATTAAAACATGAGGAAATATAACAAATATGTAGATATTATGAATGCTTATCAAATTCTCCCACACTTAAACAATGCTTGTCCTCAAGCATACAATAGCTCAAGTTCACCTTTTCTCATCATCGTCTTCCTTCTTTCTACCTTTACTCATCCTCTATAATCCAAATTATCATGCGTTAATGATTTAAATCTAAAGACAAATAAGAAATGAGAAATTTTATAGAGTAAATTCTTATAAACCACATCCATGAACAATCACCTCAATGATCTTCTTGAAATCAAAATGCAATAGGATCTAACACCCTCTCATTGGATTCACTCAATACGCTTCCCAAGTGTTTAGGGGGTCAATGAACTCTCAAGTCAAAACATAGAAGACCTTTACCATAAGCTTGCTAATATATCACATCTTTACCTTCAATTGATTGAATTGAATGCAAAAAATCTAAGGGTCTTAAATCAGTTGTAACGGGGCTTAGGTAAGGTGTGATGAGAAGGAATTTTTAGGTACTTTTATCAAAGGAATTATACCAACTTCTTCACACAAAGCGTGTTTTCTTCAATCAATTCACTTCCAAACAATTGAAGTTGCACAACTTTTCTTTCTTCATGGCCCCCTCTTTTTTTTTTTGGAAAAACCAAGGCATTTGTAACTTGAATCACTTTATTCCCAACATCTTTCAATCCTTTCAAAGATAATTTGAAGCTTCATGTGAACAAGCTAGTATGATCCTTCAATTCAAGGTTCAAAAGAGGGAAATCAACAAAAGAATGGGTTGACATTGCTTATATCATGGTTAACTTCCAACAAAAGGCCCAAGGTTCAAAATTGGCTTTCTAAGGTAAAGATCAAGGTAGGCTTTTTAAGAAAGCTAAATGGCTCCACCTAAATGCCCTTATTAATTCAATGCATCCAATTCAACAGTGTAGTCTCGTGACATGCATAACAAAGCAAGTTCTAGAAAAATCAACTATGTATGACTATCACTCAATTAGGAAAATGGAGCATAATATAATATGAATGCTCATTGGCTCAAAAGCGCACAAAAAGGGTCATTTGCATTAGATCCCACACATTTTCCATTCAATCAATCATCAAGAGCAATTAATCAACTGTTCGAATAAATAATTCAACTATTCATGCTAATCCCTTATTACGCCTCAATTTATCTCAATAATTCACAATAATCCAGATCATTTAAGACAAGCATCGACAGAATCTAGAATTTAGAAGAGAAAGATCACAAACAAGAACTAAAAGTATCACTTGGATTTTTGAAAATTTTCTTGGAAAATGACGCAAAAATTGATCAAAAGGGAGTTAAAAGTGAAGTTCAAAGTAATATCAAATTCATATGTCAAAGACCCTTCCCCACACTTAATCCATACATTGTCCTCAATGTATCAAAAATAGATGCTCAAAAACTATAAAAGAACAAGAGTAAGTAGAAAAACTCACCTGAAAATGTTGAGCATCGCCAAGATATCGAGTCATGTGCGTGAGGGTGAAAGTGGTGTCTTTCTTGTAGGGTGACGGAGGCGGACTTTCAACCAAGAGAACAATTGGAATAAGGCATGGGCACATTGTATTCAAAGATCTCGTCTGGTTTGTTACCCAATTCCATGATTCAAGATTCTCCATAAGGCATGCCCACGGGTTACGAAAATCATCTTCTGCCAAACAAATTGGAAAGAAAATCAAATGCACTCCGAAAAATGATTAAAAAGAACTAAAAATAATCTAAATAAAATAAATAAAACAAGGAAAGTAAGACAAAAAGTTGGGTTGCCTCCCAAAGCGCCGTTCTTTGCGTCTTTGGTGGACATTGCCAGGCTTAATCGCCATAATTCTGGACTTTCCAAAATAATTTGATCAACATTATACACTTGAAAACCTTCATAAAAAGGTTTCAAACGATGACCATTGTCCTTAATTTGATCAGGTAGAGAATTTTTTTTCCTAGAAATTAGTTGATCATGAAAGGCTTTGGTCTTTTCTTTGTATATTCTCGAGCTTTCATAGGTATCATTGCGGATTTCCTCCAACTCTTGCAATTGTAATTTCCTTTGTAATTGTTCCTGCGTTAACGGGTCAATAACATCCATAACAAAAACAGAAGACACATCATTAGGGTAACTCATGGCGTCATAAATATTGAATTTAATAATTTCACCATCAAATTCCATGGTGAGTGTACCATCATGCACATCAATTTTTGTCCCAGATGTTTTTAGAAATGGCCTTCCTAATAACATTAGTGTTGAATTAGAAGAGTCATCTTCTTCCATGTCAAGAACATAAAAATCAGCAAGAAAGACCAACCCATTAACTTGTACTAAGACATCCTCCAAGACTCCTTCAGGATATACATTAGATCTATCAGCAAGTTGAATAATCACACCTGTTTCTTTTAATGGACCAATATTCAAAGATGAATAAATAAAGAGACGCATGACATTTATTGAAGCTCCTAGATCTAGCATTGCTTTCTCAATCCTAACATCACCTAGTTTGCAAGGGATAGTAAACATACCTGGGTCCTTGCATTTTGGAGGTAATTTTTTCTGGAGGATGGCTGAAACATTTTCCCCCATACTTATCTTTTCATTACCTTTCAATTTCCTCTTGTTGGTGCACAACTCCTTGAGAAATTTAGCATATCGAGGCACTTGTTTAATTGCATCAAGTAAGGGAATATTTACCTCAACCTTGCGAAAAGTTTCAAGAATTTCCTTCTCTTCCTCTTCGTTTTTGGATTTAGTCAATCTAGTAGGAAAGGGAGGATTTGTCACCAATGCCTTTGGTTGTTCACTATTCAGTCCTTTAGGCTGGTCAGTTTAAGGTTGAAAAGCAACTACTTCTTTTTCAATTTCTTCTCCACGGGCTGCCTTACTGGGTTCCTTCAACTCCTTCCTGCTTCTCAAGTAACTGCACTATCAGCATTTTGTTTTGGGTTAACAATAGTTTGTGCGGGAGGCGAATTCTGGCTCCCACTCAGAAGATGCCGTGACTCATTTGATTCTCCAATTGTTAATGCTTGTTCTTGTCTCCTGTTGAAATTGCTGCGTATTAGTTGCAAGTGATTTAATAATTTTTCTAGAGACATACCTGAACTTGTGGAGGTTTGTTGTGGTGGTGAAGCAGGTGGTCTAGGCTAAAAGTGTTGGAATGGTGGTCTTGCTCCATAGCTAAAATTGGGATGATCCCTCCATCCTGGGTTGTAGGTATTTGAATAGGGATCATATTTCCTTTGTGGTGGGCCTGTAAATCCTCCAGCTGCATTGGCTTGCTCATGAGAATCATCTCGAAGTGTAGGGCACATGTCAGTTGGATGACCGATGGTAGCACAAATCCCGCAAGCTTTCACTTGTTGCATATTTCCCTGCACTGACTAATCTTGTTGAACAATAGAAGTTAGATTGGATATTTGATTTCCAAAGGAAGATATACTTACCTCATTCACCCTTATTGAAGATGTATCCTGCTTGAATCCAAAAGCGGCCATGATGGAGATCAAATCTCTAGCGTCACGAGGAGTTTTGTTCACTATGGCACCTCCACTCGCTGTATCCATCATCTTCCTTTCCATGGGTAGCAGCCCTTCGTAGAAATATTGAATAAGGAGCTGTTCAGAAATTCCATGTTGTGGGACAAACTTGCACAAAGTTGCTTAAATCTTTCCCAATACTCAGGAAGGGTCTCTGTATCTTTCTGTTTGATTCCACATATCTCCCTTCTAATGCAAGCAGCTCGTGAGGCAGGGAAAAATTTATCAAGAAACAATCTCACCATCTCCGTCCATGTGGTTATAGAGCCAGGGGGCAAATAAAATAACCAATCCTTTGCTTTTTCAGTTAACGAGAGTGGAAAAGCACGTAATTTGATTTGTTCTTCGGTCACTCCTTGTGGTTTCATGCTTGAACACACCACATGGAATTCCTTCAGATGCTTATGAGGATCTTCATTCTCAAGACCACGAAAAGTTGGGAGCAAATGGATCAATCCAATTTTTAACTCAAAACCCACTTCCAAAGCTGGATATGTAATGCAGAGTGGCTGTTGATTTACATTTGGTGTAGCCAATTCCCTTAAAGTTCTCTCTTGATTGGCCATTGTTTCTTCTATTTCAGAGTCGCTAAAAGAATCACTAGATGAATCAACCAAGTCAGGTACTAAATTAAATATGGGGGATGAGGATGAAGATGCTTGTTTGTCACGCAATTTAGCTTCCTTCCTCAACTCCCGAGCTGTCTTCTCAATCTCAAGATCGTATTGGAGTTCACCTGCACGAGAAGAACGAAGCATCAAAATAAATCTAATTAAAACCAATCCCCGGCAACGGCGCCAAAAATTTGGTGGGTATCGAATCCAACAAGTAATAAAATTCTCACTCTAAAAAAAAAATACAAATTGTAATAGTGATGAGCAAGGTCGTATCCACAGAGATTGGGTAGATTTATTTTAATGAAAAATTAAAGCAAAAGAAAAACGGGGTTTTGAAATTTGAAGTGAAATAAAAAGAAAACAATTATAATCAACTAAAAATTAAGGAGGAATCAATATCGGGGCAAATATCCAACCAAAGGTATAATTTGAATTGGTTGAGAATTGATCATATATACAAGGATAAAATCTTCTATTCTTCACTAAATTGGTTATGGTTATTAACAAGCTCTAACAACCCATCTCTCCTTACTTTCTCGATAACCAAAACAAGCTCTTTGATTACTTCCCTTGTCAACAAACAACCCTAAACAAGCTCTTAGGAGTTAATCTATCGACAGCATTAATAATTAGAGAGACTGCCAATTCTAGCCAACAAATACACATGCTTCATTCATTTAGACTAGGTTATACATCTTCATAACATAAATCGAAAATCCCTTTATAATCAACTATGTTATTTTACCACTAATATTAGAACACTTAAACAATTATAGATTTAAAGTTCTAAATCGCAATTTATCAACCTGATAATTGAACAACGGGCCCTTTGTATCAATCAATCAAGACAATAATTGTTAATAAACATAGAAGATATATAAATAGTAAAGAAATAAAAGAACACTGAAAATTATTTAGATCTCACAATCCTTGAAGAACCAAAACTTCAATTATCCTTCAGTTGGAAGAAAAGTATTTAGCTACTCATAATTTAAAAGAACGCCTAAAGAAAAGAGAAGAGAGAGAGGTAGAGATAGATGTCCCTTTTCTTGTGAATAATCTCCATATTTATAACCCATCTAATAATAGTTGTCCTATCTAGATCAGGAAACTAATTACAAGCCAATCCCACCAAAATAAGGAGTCTTGGCAAATCCTAGGGATTAAGAAAGGGTAAATAAATCTTTTCAGCTGTCATATATATCTTTTTTTCTCCAACAAATTCGTAACCCTACGTCAAAAATCTCGGATCCAGTAAGACGCTCCCACGGTTTATCTGTGTTGCTTTTGTGAACATTGCAGGGAAAAGAGCGTGCCCAGCTGCTTTAAGCAAAATGCTTGCGAATGTATCTCTTTTTGAGCTCTGATTTTTTCTCTCCAAATCTCTTGATTTTGAATTCAATTTGATTTAACTCCTTAATCTACTCCACAAAATACGAAACATAATCAAAACCTAAGATTTAAGCATTTATAACCATTAAAACATGAGGAAATATAACAAATATATAGGTATTTAGTATAGCCCCAAGAGTTTTCAAGGCAAATTGGTTGTTTAAATCATGAACAAGCTACTGAATTTTAGACGAACTGGAACCAGTTATTAATATGTCATCCACATATATGAGAACATATAAAACTTCAGAGTTGTCCTTAAGAATGAACAAGCTAGAATCAGATATTGAATTCTGAAATCCCTTGTGAACCACGCTTGTTTCAGTTTGTTAAACCAGGCTCGTGGGGCTTGTTTAAGACCATAGAGAGCCTTGTTAAGTTTACAAACATGGGAAGACAAGTGAGGAACCTCAAACCCTTCTGGTTGTCTCATATAGACTGTTTCATTCAAATGACCATTAAGGAAGGCATTGTTCACATCCACCTGTTGTATATCCCAACCATAAGTGACAGCTAATGTGAAAATGATTTGAATTGTTGCTGGTTTGACAACGGGGTTGAAAGTTTCAAAATAATGTAAGCCAGGAGTTTGTTGAAATCCTTTAGCAACTAATCTAGCCTTATACTTCTAGAGAGATCCATCAGCATGAAACTTAATTCGAAACACCCACTTATTACCAACTATGTTCATATCAAAAATTCGAGGAACTAGTCTCCAAGTTTCATTCCTAATAAGAGCATCAAACTCATCTTGCATGGCCTTTTTCCACTCATCACAAGCAAGAGCTTTAGTCACTGTACCAGGTTCAGGTTTAACAGGTGAAGACTTGACTAGGGTAAGGGCAGTTGAGATTGAGTTGCTAGTTTGAGACTTGGTGACTGTGGTAGATGTATTACGGTTCAGAGATTGGTTTGTAGGTGTAAATTCAGAGGTTGTAGTTACTGGAACAGATTCTAGTGCAAGTGATGTTGAGTTGCTGATTTTTGATCTAGTGTGAGTATTGGTTATAAGGGACTGGTTTGTGGGGTGATTATGGTTGAAAGAAGCAACAAGAGCAGGTATTTCATTTACTGAAACAGGGTATGATGGAATGGTTAAAGACCTGGTCAGGGTAAGACTAGTTGAGGGTAAATTATTGGTTTTGGATCTGGTGAGCATAGGATGTGTATTAGTGGTCAAAGACTGGTTCGTAGACTGATTATGAGGGGCTGATGAAAAACATTCAGGTGCATAGATAGGAATTTCAGATTGAAGACACTGTGATGGAGTTAAGTCAACAACAAGAGAGTGATCAGTGTGTTTCTGAGCTGATTGTGTATAATCTAAAGGTATAGAAGGCTTTTGAATTGTGGAATTGGGAATATGATAGCAAGATAGATCTATTTCTAATGGAAATGTATGTAGAGTAGAAGATGGAATGAGAGTAGGTAATGAGGAAGTATAAGTATCAGGGTTGTTAGATGGAGTTTTTGAAATTGAGGTACTGATTCTAGAGGATGGTTTAGGAATAGATGGACTATGTATAGATTTATTAATGTCCTGAAATGAGGAACTAGGAGTTGACTTGTTAGTAGTGAGAGAAGGATTAGGAACAGAACAGTCCACTGCAGAGGAGACTTTGCTGGTTGTACCATTAGAAAAGGGAATAGAAACAAAAGGAAAACAAGTAGAAGAACTATGAGGGATTGCTGCTTTGAGTGAAGGAGAACAGGAACTGGACAAATGTTGACTAAAACTAGTAGCAAAAGGGAACTCTAGTTCATTGAACTGAACACTAGGAGTAATGACAATTTTTCCCTCTAAACTAAGACATTTGTACCCTTTATGACTTAAACTATAACCCAGGAAAACACATTTAGAAGAATGAAAATTCAACTTGTGTTTATGAAAATCTCTCAAAAATGGAAAACAAGCACAACCAAAAATTTTTAACTCAGAATATACAGGAAATCTATTGTAAAGAACCTGATATGGTGACACAAAATCCAAAATTGAGCTAGGCATTCTATTAATAAGAAACACAGCAGTATCAAATGCACACCACCAAAAATGCAAAGGCATAGATGCATGGGCTAGTAAGGTTAGACCTGTTTTGGCTATATGTCTATGCTTCCTTTCACTTCTCCCATTTTGTTGGTGTACATAGGCACAAGAATGCCTAAGTTGGATTCCAGTAGTGGTAAGATAAGGAATTAGACCCCTATACTCTCCTCCTTGGTCAGATTGTAAGATTTTGAGTTTATAACCAAGTTGTCTCTCAACTAAATGGTGAAATTTGATGAAAGTGGACTGAACTTCAGCTTTGGTTCTTAAGGGATACATCCAGGTGAACCTATTGTAGTCATCAATGAAATGAATGTAATATTTGAAACCTTCTAAGGAAGCTACTGGTGTTGGTCCCCAAATGTTACTATGAACTATTTCAAGTGGCTGTGAAGCTCTACAGGTTGAACTAGGAAAGTGATTTCTATGTAGTTTTCCTAATTTACATGCATCACAAAAACCTAATGATGAGACTGGTTCTGAAGGTCTTGGATGAATGTTAGGTAAGATTTTACTTAATACATCAGCATGTGGGTGGCCTAAACGATTATGCCAAAGGGACAGTGCATTGTTCCTATTATTACTAGCCTAAAAAACTGTAGGATGGTTTGTTATAGGATGATGGTGGTATGTGTCAGATTTTCTAATGGCAGCATTGTGAACAAGAAGAGCTTTAGTCATAGCAAAATTTTCATTATCATTCAACATAGAAGTAGGATTTGCATTAACATCAATCATAGAATTTTCATTATCTTTCAACATAGATGTAGAATGTGCATCAGTATCAACCACAGAAGCAATATGCAAAACAGAATCAGAATCAGCTTTGTTTAAACTAGAATAATTATCAAAATCATAAGTATTATCAGAAATTTTGCCAGAACTATCAACCAAATCAGAGATGTTATTATTATTTGCAGGAATATCAGAAATAGCAGCAATAGAAACAAACATAACAGACTCAGAATTAACAGGATTTAAACCAGAGTGTTCCAAACATTGTGTTTTATTAATGAAATCAGGAGTACAATCATTTGCATATGAGATAGGACTATGAGTACTACAAAGTAATTGTGGATCTTGCATCCAATGATTGTTATTAACTACAGCATTCATTGGACTGCTAATCAGTATATTACACTTGGCATTAGCATGTTGAAAGTTATTCAGAGAACTAATAGACTGAGGCAACCTATGACTATACTGATTATCAGTGCCTACTGACTTATTTGAAGACAAAGTATTACAAAACCTAGAACTCAAAGTAGCTGACTTTTCTAGACCACCAAAAGTGTAACCAGAGGAGAAGCAAGAAGGTATGTGCAATTGGTATAGACCTGCCTTAAGTCCTCCCTACGGTAACACTGCCTTGGTAGCCTTGTCCTTAACAACACAACAATCAGAGTCAAATTCCACAGTTACTTGATTATCTTTAGTGAATCTAGAAATACTAAAGAGATTTTTAGTTATTCTAGGAACATACAACACATTGCGCAAATGTAAACACTTAAAATGAAATGAATTGGGAAATAAAGTGGAACCTATATGAGATATATGGAGAGACTCACCGTTACCAACTTGTAGTTGCTCAACTCCATCATAGGGTCTGCCGGAAATTAGTTGAGTAGGATCAGGAGTTACATGGTCAATAGCTCCTGAATCTGTGTACCAGCCTGGATCAACAGGAGCAGTAACTGGGACAGTCATGTGTGTTTGAGGAAGGTGGTTGGTTAGACACAAGAAAAGCTTGGTTAGGAGTTTGGTTAGGAATTGCATTTTAGTAGGAACTTTGCTGACTAGGGACATGAAACCCTTGCTGTTGATGAGTAAAAAATGGTTTGCCTTGCAGATTGGTGTGCTGTTGTTGACTGTGCAAGTTCGAATTTATAGTTGACTGAGATGATGAATCATAGGATCCATTAGTAGGACCAACTGACTTCCAGAATGAGAACTATAAGGACTGCCAGTATTATAATGCTGCTGTTTTCCAAACTAAGGTCCATAAAATCCATTATGAAAAGCTGGACTAGAACCACCTTGTTCTGACATGTTACTTTGAGGAGGTACACCAGTGTAAGTGGAGTTGTAGCGGTGATAACAGTGAGCCGCTGTATGGCCAATCTTACAGCAAACTTGACAAATAGGCTTGCCTCTGCCATTGTTTCTTCCTTTGCCTCTCCCAAATACAGGTCTGTATGAAGAGTAATAATGGCTTGAATTTCCACCAAAATTTCCAAAAGTTTGATCTAGGCTCATTCGAACTAAACTGAGGATAACTCTGAGAACCTATGGGAGGATTAGGTAAGCCTTGCAGTTGAGACTGACTATGTGTGACCAAACTAGAAGTACCAATAGGTGCAGAGGAAACCTTAGCATTGATAGGCAACGAATTTTTACCAGGTAAACCATTTGAATTCTTAAGAGAAGCAACATTAACCGAACCTCCATGAAACTCTATAGAGTTAAACCTATCAAGCCGCAACTCATATTTTTGCAACAAAAACTGAGCCTCTTGCAAAGTAATCGGATCAACCTTAGACTCTACTCTAGAGGTCAGATTGACAACAACGGCGTCAAATTCTGGACCTAAACCGTCTAAAATATGTTGAAGAAGATCTTCATCTGAGATCACTTGACCACTCGCAAACAGGCTTTCAGCAATGCCTTTCATTTTCTTAACATACTCATGAATATTCAAATTGGCTTTTTGAGTTATCTGAAGCAAATTCTTCAAATGTAAGGCTCTGGCCTTTGACTCAGTTACAAACTCAGCTTCTAGCTTAAACCATACTTCAGACGCAAACTGACATTTTGCAACAAGAGTGAACATGCACTCAGAAATTGAGGCGAGAAGCCAAGTGAAAAGGAACTTGTCACTTCATTTCCAGTTTAAATAAGCTGGATTTAGCTTTTCTTTAGCTAGGGTTTCAGATGCTTTACTATCACTCAACTCAATTGAACAAGAAATAGAGCTAATAAAGGGAGTTGGACAGGGAATTAAACCTGTCAAATGTTCTTCGAGTTCATGAACTCCTACAGCAAAGAGGACTTGCGATCGCCAGAATCGGTAATTATCAGTGTAGCTATCTCTCGTCAGTTTGGGAGTGACGACCTGAAGGCTTGACAAAAAAATTGAGAGCTGAGGATTAGCTGAAACATTTTTCATTTTCTCTATTGAAGCTGAAAAGGAAAAACAAAATCAATTGCTCAGATCGTTGCCATCGACACTTGTCTCAGGCTCTGATACCATGTGAAACTGAAAAACTAAAAGAGAGAAATTGAAAAATGCGTGAACTTTTCTCTTATTAATTTCATAGAGAGATACATTTTTTTATATACAGAGGAAGAGAGAAGACTGACACTGAGAGTAAACCCTGCTCAATGATAAACTAAAGAGTAAAGTTTTTCTTCTCAAAACGACGCCGTTCTCTCTTTTGTGGAGTTGCAGTTTTATGAAACTGCCCTCTTTTCAGTCTGGCTACAGGGATTATCTCTTTGTATGACTCTTTGTAAGGCTAGTGTTACTCAAGCGGATTTCTATTATGAAAAGACAACTCGTGTTACTTTTGAGTTCGAATATAAAAATAGATTATGGGAGAATCGGCGTGTGAAAAAAATTACTTATAATAGTTAACTGACTCAAGAATTCCAGAAAACATAGGCTGAGACGAACTTCCTTCCTGGTTTCTATTATCTTCAGAACGGTGTGGCTGAGTTGATGCCATTACCATTGTTCATATTGCTGAAAACTTAACTGATCTTACAACTACCATGTTTAAATCTATTTTGGAAAATTGTAAGAAACTTAATTGTGCCTTTGATTCGTGATCCAAAAATATTTTCAAACAATTAGTAGAGTTTATAGATCTGATTCAATTTTACATATATGTTTCCTACAACTTGTAACAGGGGTCAAACAACTTCCATGGAAGAATCTTCAATATCTTGACCTTCGTTCCAACTTGTACGATGGACCAATTCCAGTTCCGCCACCTAACATGAAAAGTCTTTTTAGTATCAAACAATAATCTGACAGGAGAAATACCTCATTTAATCCGCAATATGAGTACCCTTGAAGTTCTTGATCTTTCCAACAATAGCTTGGCGGGTACCATTCCAGAATGCTTGGGACACTTCAACAACAGTTTGCATGTTGGATCTGCAGGAGAATAAGTTTTATGGCAACATTCCTGGAGTATTTACAAAGGGCAATGACTTGAGGACCCTCAACTTCAATGGCAATGAATTGAAAGAGCCAGTCCCAAAAATCTTTGCTTAATTGTGAAAATTTGGAAGTCCTAGATTTGGGAAATAACAAAATAAACCAGTCCTTCCCAAAATGGTTAGGAAGCCTTCCGGCATTAAAGGTTCTTGTTCTTCGTTCTAACAAATTTTATGGTCTTGTAACGGATCCTAAAGCCAATAGTACCTCTTTCTCTAAGTTGAGAATTTTTGATATCTCAAACAACAATTTTAGTGGTTAATTACCTGTGAGTTACTTTGAGAATATGAAATCCATGATGAGTGTTGAAGTTAAAAAGAAGCCTCAGTATATGGGAGACAGGTATTATGATGATTTAGTGACGCTTGTAGTGAAAAAGCTCGAGGTTAAACTAGTGAAAATTCTTACTATTTTACATACCATTGATTTCTCGAATAATAGCTTTAATGGTACGATTCCAGAAGTAATTGGAAAGCTTCGAGCACTTAATCACGTCAACCTTTCTCAAAACAATCCTACAGGTCAGATTCCTCCATCGTTGGGCAATTTGAAAGGAGTCGAAGTCTTAGACCTTTCTTCAAACAAACTTGGCGGGAGAATTCCATGGCAGTTAAGCGATTTGACATTTCTCTCTTTCTTGAACTGCACATAACCACCTTATGGGACGTATTCCTGAAGGGAACCAATTCAGTACATTCTCAAGTGATTCGTATGAAGGAAACTGGGGATTATGTGGACTTCCATTAAAGAAGAAATGCAGCAGCGGTGAGCCTTCCCAGCCATCCCCGAGATCAGGTGATAGTGACTCTGAAAAAGATTTTGGTTGGAAAGTTGTGTTGATGGGTTATGGATGTGGGACGGCGTTTGGATTGATTATTGGATGTCTTGTGTTCACAACAAGAAAGCCTTTGTTGATGTAGTGATGCTTTGCTCGAAATGTGTCAAATGCTCAAGTTTGCAGGTTGTGCGAGGAAGATGCAGAAGGTTACATGCAGTTGTGTTTTTGATGTGCATGGGAGTGTTTCTTGAGTAATATCTTGTTTAGAAAATTAAGGGTATTTAAGTAAACTGTATTAGAAGTAAAATGTGTGGTAACATTTGAATTTTGGAAAGCTGTAATGTCTGCTGTAGTTGGTGTAATTAGCAGAGAGTTGTTACGTGTTATATACTATCTTTCTTCAATGAATATGATAAGCTTTTTGCAGTATTTTATGGTGCTCTGTTTTTCTTTCTCTTGGATGTTCTCCGATTGAAACCAACAAATGGTATCAGAGCCACTACAAAATCCAGAAACTTAGCATTGTAAACCTTTGATCATATCTCAAAAAACTTTCTTCATCTCAAAACGATAGACCTGTGGTTGTTCTTTCTTCTTCTTATGACAGACACATAAAACAGAGGCATGGCAACGCAATCTGCATTGATGGCTCCATCGGTATTCAACGGAGATCATTACCACATCTGGGCAGTAAAGATGAAAGCTTTCCTTCGTGGATAGGGACTTTGGCAGTATGTGGAAGAAAACCGGCAGCCACCACCACTTGGACAGAATCCCACGTTGAACCAACTAAGGATGCATGAGGAAGAAATAGCCAAAGCTCCGAGAGCTTCTTTCACATACATGTTCTTGCTGGTGATCTTGTTTTCACAAGAATCATGGCATACGAAAATCCCAAAGAAGCATGGGATAAATTAAGAGAAGAGTACATGGGGAGTTGCAAATTCTTAATCTAAGAAGGGAATTTGAGTTGCAAAGAATGCAGGAAACTGAAAAAGTAAAGGATTATGTTGATAGACTAATGAATGTTGTCAACAAAATCAGACTTTTGGGAGTGGAGTTGACTGATCTTAGGGTTGTAGAAAAGGTTTTGGTGAGTCTTCCGGAGAGATTTGTGTAACGACTCGATTCTTATAAAAACATGCACAGTGGAAATACACGTAACCATAATATAAAAAGTTGGGCCCAAAATTTTTTCTTTCATTAAACATATGCATTCTTTATACAAATTTATACAAGGTTTGTGACATATGCAAAACTATCAAAAAGGGTGGACAGTGTAGCCATTTCTCTTCGTGTGCCGATGTCCATCCGACTGTGTCCTCATCTAGAACCTGCAAAAACATAGGGAACAACTGGATGAGCACAAACAAGGCTCAGTAAGTAAACCCCTGAACTCGATTATCACCGTAACTCTTTCTTTACTCACTATCTAATTACTCTTTCTCATAGCTCCTCTATACTAACTTTCTTTCTAGTAAGTCACGGCCCCATCTGACCGGAGGCACGGCTGGGACTCGCTTCCACTCCCGGTGACTTCTACTCATTCTAGCCGATCGGACGTGGTTATGCATGGATTCGGAACCTTTGGCCATGTGAGTGCATAGAATCTCTCGGGTAAACTCGGGTATAGCCCTCATCCCGCATGTACACTACGGGCTACACCACTTCTCTTTCGATATTCGGCCGCTTTATTGATGCGACGTACATGCGGAATACTCTACCCGTACTCACAGGTTCCCTATCGCACAACCCACTCTATTCTCTTATTAAGCACTACTCTAGCTTTACTCTATAGTGCTCATTCTCTTTTTTTTCTTTCTACTCTTAGAGTAGTCTAAACTCAAAAGTCTCTACTCTTTCTCTACTCTCTTTTCTAATGCATAAGTAAAGCATAATTAATGCACATCAATGACTCATACTCATTAATGCATTTATGAAAAATAACTATGACATGTAGCAACAATTAAGGCTTTCTACCCTTACTTATGATTCTCTTGAGCATTTCATCAAGCAAATCATGTGCATAAATAACTCTACTCTAACTCTAACTTTTCTGTTTTCTTTAATCAACCAAATGGGAGAAAACTCCCTCACAACAATCTAAATTCCCTGTCACAAAAGAAACACTTCCATAAACTTGCTCAAAACTTCCTCCAACTTCTATCAAACTCAACCCAACATCAAGCAAATACCACACTTCTCATAACTCATAACTCAAACATAATTACTACTCTCATTCAACAATTAAAAGAAAGCACATGCGTATTTCAATCTACTCAAAAGAGTTCTTAGATCTCAACTTAGGTTGAGTTTACTTACCTTATGAGAAATTAGCTTCTTTAACACTTCTCCTTTCCTTTGGAAGCTTGCTTTTCCTCTACAATTTAACCAACAATCACAACATGAGATTCTAATCAAAACATAGGAAAACTCTCATCTAAAGCACAAATCCTTACCTTAGGAAGCTTTAGGTTAAAACCCTCCTAAAAGTTTCTCAAAAAGGCTCTTGGAAATCCTTGAAAGATTGAAGGAAAATTCAGAGAGTTTAGAAGAATGAAGGAGGCGGTGGAAATGGGAAATGAAGAACTTTCAAAGGCTAAACCCTTTTTAATATCTCTTAATACTCATTCTTCCCATTTTGCCCTTGCTCTTTTATGGAAATTCCATCCATATCCTTTGATTTCTTACCAACACACCCCCATACTAACATATTCTCCTTGAAATTTCCTTACAATTTACTCCCCACTTTTCCTGCTAATTAGGGGTAGAATGGTCAAATTGCCCTTAGTGAGGAGAATATCTAAAACTTAGTAAACATTTTGGTCGGACCGTCGCTGCGGCGAGGAAACTTCTGTCGCCGCGGCGAAACTGTCCAGAAAGTTTCCCTTGGTTTCAACATCTCTTCGCCGCGGCGAGGATTCTTCTTCGCCCCGGCGAAGCTTGACACACTACACTTCTTCTATTTTTTAACCAAATTCAAGGCAATTAGTCAACACAACACTCGTACTCAAATCAATCAAACAATATTACCACGATACCATCTCAAATAAGCGCAAAAGAAAGAACAATAACTACGTATCTCAAGTGGGGCGTTACAATTTGAGTCCAAAATCTCCTCCTTAGAGGACTCTAAAGACGACTCAGATCACTTTGACTGAGCTTGTCCATGCTCTCCAAGCTCAAGAGCAAAGAAGGCTCTTGAGGCAAGAAGACACTAGAGAGGGTGCTTTAGTTGCAAGCTACAAAGACAAACCTGCACAAGCACAGACAAAGAAGTATGCTGGAGATAGGAAAGGGAAAGAGAAGAGTAGCAATCAGTGGGAAAGACCTGGTGGTGTCAAGGAATTTCCAGCCTGCACTCACTGTAAAAAGAAAGGGCATCTAGAGAGAAGATGCTAGTTCAGGCCTAGTGTACAATGCAGGAGTTGTAAGCAATTTGGGCATATTGAAAGGGTGTGCAAGAACAAGGCAAACCAACCAATACAACAAGCAAAAGTTGGAGAGGATCAGCAACAATTTCAGGAGGCTGAACAACTTTTTGTGGCCACTTGTTACACGACACAAACTAGCAATGAAGCTTGGCTAATTAACAGCGCCTGCACAAATCACATGGCTACAAACTTGCAAAATTTTGTGAACCTAGATCGATCATATTGCTCTAGAGTAAAGATAGGAAATGATGAGTTCATGGAGGTCAAAGGCATAGGGGATGTTGCTGTCCAAACTTGGTCAGGTACAAAAATAATCTCTCATGTGTTGTATGTTCCTAGAATTAACCAAAATTTATTGAGTGTTGGGTAGATGATGGAGAGAGGTTATTCCTTGCATTTTGAGAATCAAGCATGTACCATACTTGATCCTAAAGGAGTCGAATTGATGAGGGTAAAAATGCTAGGGAAAAGTTTTCCGGTTGAGTGGAAAACTACAAATGAATCTGCCTTGTTAACTAGACAGGAGGAGTCAGAAACTTGGCACAAACGGCTTGGACATTACCATTATAATGCTTTCAAAGAGTTGAAGAAAGGGAACATGGTCCAGGACTTACCAGAGATTGAAGAAAAGAGTACCCTCTGCAATGTTTGTCAAATTGGCAAATTAAGTAGACCTTCATTTCCTTCGGATCAGTCCTGGAGAGCAACAACAAAACATCAGCTAATCCATTCAGATGTTTGTGGTCCTATGCAGACAACATCATTGAGTGGAAGCAGGTATTTTATACTCTTCATAGATGATTATACACGGATGACATGGGTGTACTTTTTGAAGCTGAAAAGTGAGGTTCCTGCAGTGTTTAGAAAGTATAAACTGATGGTGGAAAATGAGGCTGGAGCAAGGATCAAAGTGTTTAGAAGTGACAATGGAATTGAATTTACTTCAAAAGAATTCAGTTCTATTTGTCTTGAAGCAGGAATCAGGAATCAATTTACTACACCATACACCCCACATCAAAATGGGGTTAGTGAGAGAAGAAATAGGACCATCATGGAGATGGCTAGGTGCATGATGGCAGAAAAATAACTTCCCAAGTGCTTTTGGGCTGAAGCAGTAAACACTAGTGTTCATCTCCTGAATAGGCTGCCAACCAAGTCAGTCAAGGCATAAACTCCAGTTGAAGCTTGGAATGGAATTAAACCTGCAGTGGGGTATTTAAAAGTGTTCGGAAGTGTGAGTTATGTCATGGTTCCTGTAGTGAAGAGAACTAAACTTGATGATAAAGCTGAAGTTGGCATTCTCATCAGCTACAGCAGTCAATCAAAGGGTTACAGAGTGTATATTCCTGAAACAAAGAAGATTGTGATAACTAGGGATGTGAGGATAGATGAAAATACAATGTGGAATTGGGAGAGTAAACAGATTGAGGTTGACAGGAACATGCAACAGCCGATTGAAAATGTGTTTGATGAAGGTGAAATTGAAGCAGATGAGGAATCATCAGTTCGAGGGACCAGGTCCTTGGCTGATGTTTATGCAAGATGCAATGTGGCTGTGTTGGAACCAAGAACATATGCTGAAGCTGCTAGATCAGATGCCTGGAAGAATGCTATGCAAGAAGAGATCTCTATGATTGAGAAGAACAATACATGGAGGCTAGTTGAAAGACCTGAAAACAGAAGAATAATTCAGGTAAAGTGGATTTACAAACTAAAGTTAAATCCTGATGGCACAATCCAATAATACAAGGCTAGACTTGTAGCAAAAGGATTTGCACAACAACAAGGGGTGGATTACACTGACACATTTGCGCCGGTAGCTAGACATGATACTATAAGGTTGATCCTTGCCATGGCACCAATTTGGTTGGAAAATTTTCCAACTTGATGTCAAATCTGCGTTCCTAAATGGCTGCTTAGATGAGGAAATTTTTGTAGACCAACCTGAAGGTTATCAGGTTAAGGGTGAAGAAGGGAAGGTGTACCTACTGGAGAAGGCTTTTTATGGCCTAAAACAAGCACCTAGGGCCTGGTACAGCCGAATAAATGAGCACCTTAACAGCTTAGGCTATGTACGGAGTCCAAACGAACATACCCTTTATGTTAAAGAAGCTGAAGGTGATCTAATTGTGGTGTCATTGTATGTGGATGACCTGCTGATGACAGGGAGCAATTCAGATCAGTTGAAGATGTTCAAACAATCCATGCAATCTGAATTTGAGATGACAGATTTGGGGGAGATGTCATATTTTCTTGGCATGCAAATTTTTCAGTCCAAAAGTGGAATATTTGTGCATCAAGAAAAGTATGCAAATGAAATTCTCACAAAGTTTGGAATGGAGAATTGTAAGCCTGCAGATACACCCTTGGTTTCTAACCTGAAGCTGAGTAAAAATGATGGTGAAAAAGAAGTGGATGAGGAGCATGTTTAGAGGTCTGGTAGGCTGCCTGCTGTACTTAATAGCCACACATCTAGACCTGATGTTTGCAGCAAGCTATCTCTCCTGATTTATGAGTTGTCCAAGTGAATCACATCATAGAGCAGCAAAGAGGGTGTTAAGGTATGTGAAGGGAACTTCAAACCTTGGCATTTTGTTTAAAAGGGCAGAAAAACTGGTTTTGCAAGGATACACAGACAGTGATTGGGGAGGTTCTTTAGATGACTTGAAAAGTACCTCAGGGTATGTGTTTTATATTAATGAGGGAGCCATTAGTTGGTTGTCGAAGAAGCAAGACACGGTGGCTCAGTCCACAGCAAAGGCAGAATATATTTCTACCGCAGCAGTTGTGAACCAAGCTGTTTGGTTCAGAAAAATTCTGTTTGATTTGAAGCAAGATCAAGATAAGCCAACCTCTATATGGTGTGATAACCAATCAGCAATGGCAATGGCAAAGAATCCTGTCCTCCACGGCAGAACCAAACATATCAAAATCAAATTTCATGCGATTAGAAGCTGAAAATGATGGGGAAGTAACCTTGCCGCACCGCCGGGTGTGGACCAGATTGTAGACATTATGACTAAGAGTCTGCCTAAAACCAAGTTTGAGGAACTTAGACTCAAACTTGGTGTTTCCAGCATGTGCATCAAGGGGGAGTCTTGATGTAGTGATGCTTTGCTAGAAATGTGTCAAATGCTCAAGTCTGCAGGTTGTGCGTGGAAGATGCAGAAGGTTACATGCAGCTGCGTTTTTGACGTGCATGGGAGTGTTTTTTGAGTAATATCTTGTTTAGAAAATTAAGGGTATTTAAGTAAACTGTATTAGAAGTAAAATGTGTGGTAACATTTGAATTTTGAAAGCTGTAATGTCTGTTGTAGTTGGTGTAATTAGCAGAGAGTTGTTACGTGTTATATACTGTCTTTCTTCAATGAATATGATAAGCTTTTTGTAGTATTTTATGGTGCTCTGTTTTTCTTTCTCTTGGATGTTCTCCGACTGAAACCAACAGCCTCAATGGCTTGTAAACGTAGTTGAAGGGAATTACCACAAAACGGTGAGAAGGATTAAGATCAAACAGAAAAGAAGAAGAAATTAGTGTTTGAAAGTAGTTTTCTCCTTTTGGCATCATGTATCAGCCATACATAATGTAACGGACTTTAGCAATAGCAATTCTCCTTCTGCCTCAGTGTTCTTTCTCTTATGAATTTATATTCAATTGTCCAGATCTCTTCAAATTATACAAACCCTTTGCCCTTATTGACAAAAACGTTCTGTAATTGTATCGTCTAATTTAGTCAGCACATCTTGGAACAATCACAGTTTGCTGATAAACCATGTTTTAGCCCCTAATTTTAAACAGGACTAGTTTAACAAGAGAAAAACTATGTCCATTCGGAAACAAAAAAAAAAAAAAAAATTATTAAACAAGATTGGGAATTCTTCAATATCATCAACATATAGAATTCCAAAGTAGTCTAAATTTTTCGGTCCTAATACATTTGAAACTGTCAAAATTGCGGTTACCATGCCGCTGCATTCTCTTGAAATGTCCAAAGGCCTTAAGAACCGTGATTCAACCCAGAGAGCTAACTTCCCAATTTCTTCTAAGCCTAATATTTCCCAGGAATTATCAAGAATGATGAGGACTTTTCCGTCGTTTCCTACAGGGTCTGCTCTGTCTTTTAAGTTTTAATTAATTTCTTGGTAAAACTTTTTAAGTCAAGGTCGTTGATAAGCTGATTTTGCATATGAAAATGAAACCATTGTATCGTGTTCATTTTCTCCCAGACTTTATTTACTCAAATTAACAGTCAAATATTAATAGTTTAATGAGTGTAAATACTATTTATCCTTTTATTGACTTAGAAGTCCACTGTCGGACCTCTAACGGTGAAATATCTTTCAAGTTGGAGGCGGAGCACCATTCCAGGAAATTACCTGCAAATTATATGCAGAAAGCAAAGTTCTCAAAGCTACTTTTTCCAAATTGACCGTCAGTTTCACACAAGAATTGAGAAATTTGAAACTGTGTTTCACGGGTCATTGGCATATTTTATAGTAATAGAAGACTTTGAAATGAACTAGCAACAATGAAAGTAGCGATGAGTGTTGTTACTATTCTTCCAGTCTGTTGATACGTGATTTTGACACCAATAACTACGCATTTGCAAAGTGCTAAGAAGTTACATATGAGGTAATTATGAGATGTGTTTATGGTGCAGTGATGATGCTTGTTAGTTAGTACGTAAATAACAAGCTGACAAGAGAGAGTTTTAGCATGGTTCGAATGGTATGAGCAAGTCCTACATCCACTGTGTTTGTATTATGGTTTCTTTTGTTATCACTAATGAATATTATAAAGAGAACGATCTCTCAAGGGTTACAAGTATTTGAAGTGTTCTAGGAGAATGATAAGTCAATCTCTTTCTAGTAGTGTGTCTTTGCTATTTTTTTTTCCGTAAAACAAGTATGTGAATTCGATAATCGATCCCGTTGTGAGGAGTGGAGCTGCCTATTTATACTCTTTTCAGCTTGAGTTAATAAGTGCTTTTATAAGTTGTCTTGATTTGGTGAAGATCTTCCTTTCTTTTGATTCATTGGGAGCTTTCATTCATATCCTTAAATTAAATGAAATTTTGGCAGATGATAGCACAAAATATCATTCTGAATCGGAGGTTGGTGGAGATGCCTACTAAGAGCTAATTAGTGGAGATGACATCAACATATATTTTAGGCATAACACAGTCATTAGTTTTTTCAATTATTTGCCATGTGTGACGCCTCGTAAACATTTCATCAAACACTTGGTGAAAATCTCAAGCTAGAAAAGATCTAGCCCCTTTCAGAAAATTCTAGAACTCTCCTGAGTTCTCTACGCATTTGTAGACATCTGTTGAATTATTGGTAGTTGGGAGAAGATTTTAGGTCTTAAATCTCCATCATTGAACGTGGAACATTCTGTAAATCTAGACCGTTCATAATAAGTTAAGATTGCACTAAATATTGGGAGGCATCATTTGGCCAAACCATCCAAGAATTATAAACTTAAGCAATAAAGAATGCTCTTTTCTCTAGCATAATCTTATGAGTTTGAGTGAGTGTTCTCTCTTATTCTCAAAACTAGCAAGCTTGAGTTATCTAGTGGGGAAATAAATAGGGTCGTGACAATTGGTATCAAAGCTCGAAGTTCTTGGGTCGCTTACTAGATCCTTCCAACTAGTTGACTTTGTTGAGGTTTGAGTGGGACCACAAACATCCTTCCAACTAGTTTCTTGTAGAACTCTGAAAGCTCCAGAACATACTGGGATATTGTGGCTCGTTTTCCTATTTGTTCTCATGTTAAATTGTATGTCTTTAACCAAGTTCATGCAACTATGATTTTATCAATCGCATAGGAAAACCCTTTAATAAAGAATACAATTGTAAATAGAAATAAAATTATGAGAGTCCTATCAAGAATTTAAATATGAGTCTAGTAGAAATATAATGTCCCATATATTGTGTATAAATATAGGGGCGAAAACCAATTCAAAGTTATGAGAGAATGTGAGATCATAAGATATTTGATGTAAGGGCTGTTCAACCAATTCAAGGTATGGTCTGTTAATTATTTACCACATTTATGATGGTGCCGTATACTCTTGTATAACGTATTCATGAAGTTGTAGTGGATTTCTCTCATCCGTGAATGTGGCCAGGTTATTTTGAACCACGTAAATGTCGTGTCTCTTTTTGTGGTGTGGTTTTATTTCTAGATTATTAATCTCAAATGTATGTTTTCCGTTGCACGGTCTCCTAAACAAATCATTTGAACTGAATCTTCAAAGGGGACAGAAATGGTTGGTAAGATAAATAATCTTTCTTTGCTTGATTAATTTATCCATTAAATATTTTGCACTCCATTGGTTAAAAATTTGAAGGAACTTAGGTTTATATATTTCTCAGAAATCTCTATTATTTGCAATATCTTGACTTTTTCTTATGCTCTACGTTAGTTTTATGTTAAGAATTTTGTTGGCTATCTTTTGATTTTCTTTGTTCTTATGATCTAGGTTGATTTACAATCTGTTTTCAAAATTTTATTATAAGACTTATGCACATTTTGGTTTGATTGTGTACTTGTGCAAACTCTGGAACTTTGGAAAATAGAGGATCAGACTAACAAATAGGATTTAGAGTTTAATTTTTCATAATCTTCTTGATAGGCGTTAAACGACTTCCATGGAAGAACCTTCAATATCTTTACTTTCGTTCCAACTTGTTTGAAGGACCAGCTCCAGTTCCACCTCCTAATATAAAAGTATTTTTGATCTCAAACAATAATCTAACTAGAGAAATATCTCAAAAGCCTTGATCTCTTGTACAATAAACTTGGAAACATTACAAGTTCAAGGGGGAGAATTTGCAACTTGCATTCAATTTTTTTGTCAAGTGTCAAATTGAGTCAAGAGATAAATGAAGTCTTAGGGTCCGTTTGTTTTATTATTTTGGATAGGATTTTGGGAATAATATTGGATAGTTGAATAGGGGAGTATTACGAGGTAAAATTTAAAAATTTATAAAAAAAAACCCCTAGGTTTGCTAATTTAATAAACACCCCAATATATTAAAATATTGTAAAATGACCAAAACACCCCTACCACCCGTAGTGCCAGATTCCGGCCACCACCACCGGAATCTGGTTGGAAAATTGCGTAATGACAGATACCGATCGGATCAGCAGGTATTTGATCGATATGGCCTTTTTTGGCCAGATCCATCGCCGATCTGGCAGAAAAAGGCCAGATCTACGGCCAGATATGGCCATCGATGACCGAAAAAGTCTATCTTTGGCCGTCAGCGACGGCCAAAGATATGGCCGTCGTTGTCTATCAACGATGGCCAAGATTTGGTCGTCGTTGATGGCCATCAGCAACGGCCAGATCAGTGAATTACTGGCCATTTCCGGTGGTGGTGTAGACCATTGTGACAGATTCCAGCTACCACCGGCAGTGTTTGCTGAGATCTGGCAAGTATTGGTGGGTGGGGGTGTTTTTGTTAATTTTTAAACTTTTTTCTAGGGGTATTTAATGAAATTAATCAACTTACGGGGTCTAAAAGTAATTAAAAAATAGACTAATATTTCTCAAATAATGTGCCAAACAATATTTGGGGAATAGGATTGGGAATATGAGTAAAAATAATAAGCTAAACGGAGCCTAGATATTTTCTCAGGATTCGTTTCAGGGAGTTCGGAGAATCTAGATTTATAGAATACTAATCTTTTTGGTCATTTGACCGAGCAACTTAGGCAGTTTAAAAATATAAAATATTTTAATCTCAATTACAACTCTATTTCTGGTTCTATTCCCATTTGTATATGAGAGCTTTCGTGTTTGGTAGTTTTAGATCTTTCAAGTAACATGATGGAAGGAAAAAGTTAATCCTGATTGGATTCCTTCTTTTTTAGATGGAACATTTTAGATTAGGATATTGTCATTTAGGGCCTTTATTTCCTTCACGGCCATATTCACAAAAAAGAAATCTAATTACTTTAGACATATCCAACTTAGAAACTGCTGATACACTTCTGATTTGGTTTTGGACCACTCATTTTTAAATATAAATCTCTCTCATTACCAAATCCATGGAGAGATTCCAAATGTAACCTAGGCTAGAGCTGGGCAGGGACCGGTCCCTTGGGACTGGTCACTCATGGGCTTGGGACCGGTCTCTGGCCTATGAGAAAAACCAGGACCTAGACCAGGCCCTAGGCTTGGTCGGGACTGGTCCTATGGGCTTCGATAACCCCCCTTTTCCCCCGATATTTTTTTTTATATTTTAGGGGCGAAATGAAGTTTTATAGGGGGGTTTTAGTATTTTTTTTTAGGGGTTGATTAGTAAGTTTCTAAAAATTTAATTAATTTGAAAAAATAATAAATTAATAGTTAATTTTAATTTTTAACATAAATGTAATATTCACATTTCACACATTCATGCTTCACAAATAAACAATTAAATAATTTTTTTTATTAAATTATTCATCTTCAATTTCACCGTCAACACTAGTTACATTATTCAAATCTGTATTCCTAAAGAGTTCGAGTAGTTTAAGATCTTCAGGGTGCTGTTGTAGTCTTCTTTCTGCATAAGTCCAATCCCGTAAACACGTTATCACTTCAATCATCTCATCGGTTAAAGAACATCTTCTATCTTCAACAATCCGACCACTCGTTGAAAATGTTGACTCGAATGCAATTGTAGAAACCGGTACAGATAAAATGTCACGTGCCATTTGGGATATAATGGGGAATCGACTTTTATGTTGGTTCCATCATTGAAGAATATCCATGTCAAGTTGCTCCTTCATCGTCATAAAGGTCAGGTCCACCTATAGGTAGCGAGTCAGCTCATTTGGTCCATGTATGTACGAGCTGGAGCTTCCGCCATGTTTCACATACGCCCACTTGCTCGATCCTTGAGGGGGGGCTGCATCAAGGTCCTGATCGCCTCTCCTAGATGTTCCACTTTCACTTCCACTTCCATTGTACATGTTCTCATATAAAGAAAAAAACCTATCCAATTTGTGTTTAAAGTCAATCAAATAAGACGTATAATCATATCCTAAATGTCGGCCTAACTCAGTAATTACACCGTTAACTATGGATAATTTAAACCTAAGATCTAGAAAAAGGCCTAATCCATATAAGAATGAATATCTAACCAATATCTCTTATATTTTTCTTCCATACTTAAAACAAATTCACGTAAAATGTTATCATATCTATATTGAGCAAAAGTTTTAGCAATTTGAACTAAAATATCTAACACTAAATTAGTAGTTGGATAATAAATACCACTTAATGTATTAGTAGCATCATGAAAAATTTTAAGAAATGAATAAAAAAGTTCACAAACCGCCCAATCATCATAGCTGACAACTTCCTTTGGATGGTTCTTCTGGTTGACGAAATCTATAATTTGTTTCGCGGTTGGCAAAGCTTTTTCCAACATCAAGTAGGTAGAGTTCCAACGGATAGGCATGTCTGTACATAACTTCAAAGGTCGAACCGATGGCTCCTCTTGCTTACAATATTTGACATACTCCTGCCATCTTTTATTGCTACTGCCAACGATAAATCCGATAGCTCTACGCACCCTCTCCATCTTTGAATGTATAGCATCTAAACCTGCTTTAACTATCAAATTGATGATGTGACAAGCACATCTCTGGTGATAAAATTTGCCTTCACCAAGCGGATCCAATCTCTTTTCAAATAAAGAGATTGTCGCGGTGTTAGTAGCTGCATTATCAAGCGTTAGCGCTACAACTCTATCAGTTAATAAATATTCTTGCAAAACTTCAAGAATTGTAAAATAAATAGTTTCAGCACTATATTTTTCATAGAATGGTTTAAAACCTATCAATTTTTATTGTAAACCCCAATTATGATCTAAGAAATGTACTGTGATAGTTAAAAAATCGGTTTTTGATCTACAAGCCCATATGTTTGATGTAAGTGCAATAGATATATTCCTAAAATTTTGAAATTCATTTTTAAGTTTATTATTTATTTTGTTATAAAGTTTTAGTATATCTCTTCTACTTGCACTTCTACTAACAAGGGTATATGCTGGACAAAATGCAGTTTTAACCATATTAACAAAAAAAGGATTTTCAG
Source organism: Pistacia atlantica (assembly GCA_026229545.1). Taxonomy (NCBI): domain Eukaryota; kingdom Viridiplantae; phylum Streptophyta; class Magnoliopsida; order Sapindales; family Anacardiaceae; genus Pistacia; species Pistacia atlantica. The sequence goes on from CM047899.1 coordinate 12,852,137, forward strand.
ATAAACAAATGGGAGAGTTCGTAGCAACTATATATCTTGCTATTTCCTCTCGTGCAACATGTGTATTGTATTGCCATGTTGAGAGAGTTGAGGATTGTGGATTAAAATTAAGTTGAGTTTAAATTTGTCTACCTGATCCGCTTAAAGATGCATTTATTTGGGGATGCTTCTTCTCTACGTGTCGTTGTATCGTTGAAGTCCCCTTCTCAGCGCCAATAATGGTTCCACATAAATTACATGTCCCACACAATTCTTCCCCCTCCCCATTTGTCTTTGACCGTTTTAATTTGGTGAAGTATCGTCATACATCGGACACAACCCTCTTTGACAGTCAGGGGGGTTGGGCTATGCTCGTGCTCGTTGACTCGCAGCTCACATGTGTTTGACTACACCTCGTCCCGACCGAATGTGGTTGTGGAATTGCAGCTGCTTCCTCTGGAGGAAATGGTGAAAATGGATTGAAGCCTTCAATTTCTTCGGTGGATGGAACGTAAAACTCATTTGGGGAAGACATTATAAATTTATGATAAAATAATAAATAATTAAAATGAAAAGAAATTAAATAATAATATGAAATTATGATGATATTGAAAAATAGAAAAAAAATTGAATAATATAAATAAATAATATGAATAAATTATAAATATAAATTGAATGAGAGATTGATTGGAGATTTAGAGTAGAGAGATTGAGAGAATGAAAGAATGAGAGATTGATTGGTGTGAAAGAAATGAAAGATTTTAGGGTTATTTATAGTGTAGTTGTGGGGGGGGGGGAATGAAAAAATAACTTATAATTAATAATATAATTATAACTGTTGTCTGCTGTAACCGTTGGTAGCCAACGGTTATAAAAAGTTAATATATATATATTTTTAATAAATTTTGTAAAATTTTATTTTAGCCCTTGTAATTTATACTTATTTAAAATTAATAAGGAGTTTAATGTAATTTTACAAGGGACTAAAAGGATATAATACAAAAAAAATTGGGCCCAAGCCCGGGCCTTGGAGGAGGGCTCGGGTCCTCCTCCTTAGGCTTGGTCCCGTTTTGGGAATAGGCCTCCTAGGACCAGGTTTTGGGGCTAGGCTTTTGGGCCCGGTCCCAAATGCCTAGCTCTAACCTAGGCTGATCGATCCATTACTGTTGACTTGAGTTCAAATAAATAATAATGCTACAGACATCAAAGGTTTACACCAAATTTTTACACCGACCGACGTGTCATGCGAGTCAAACGCAGCCACGTAGGACTCTAACAAGTATTCTGCAAATGAACGTTCATCTATCAAATATGGACGAGCGTCCATGATTATTCAATGACCATTCATTTTAAATGGACTCTAGTCCATACAAAAATAAAAATGGACTTTCGTCCATATTATATAGACGAGAGTCTATTTACGTGAATGGACACCGTCCATAGTTTAAATTATAAAACTATAAAACAATAATAATGGACGCCCGTCCATGTGTTTAAATTATAAAACTATAAAACAATAATAATGGACGCCCGTCCATATAATATAGACGGGCGCCCATATTCAATGGACAAGTGTCCCTATTAGATGAACGGTCATCCATTGACATAGCAAATAAAAAGATTTTAATAAAATTTCAGGTTTAAAAATTTAGGGTCCCAAAAAATGTTTTAAAAAACAAAAAGCAACAAACATCCATTGAAGTCAACAGCCATTTAATAAGATCCATTGACAAAACAATAATGCTTAGAAAATAAACACATTGCTATGACTCCCAAACAATGGATGCTCGTCCAAAGTCAATCTTTTTTGTCCATAATCAACCAACATTGAAGGTGGGGCATCAAATGTGCTCCTGCTATGCCCATTACACTTAAAAAAAAAAATGCTTAGAAGATAAAACTCCCCAAAAATGGGTGCCCATCTGGAGTCAAACCATTAAAAATTATAGATGGTGAATTGTTGATGGACGGGCGTCCATATTATAGATGGTGAATTGGTGATGGATGTCTGTCCATATTATATGGACGGGCATACATTATTTTATTTCTAAAATTTTATGGATAGGCATCCATATGAGATGGATGCCCGTCCATAGTAGATGGACTCACATCCAAATAATATGGACGGGAGTCCATTGTTATTTTCGTAAATGCTCGTTCATTTGTAATGAATGGTCGTCCATCAAATATGGACGAGCGTCCATAATTATTGGATGGCTGCTCATTCACGGAAGACGTGTGTTGTCTACAATGTGACTGCATCTAATTGGATGCCACATACGTCGGTACAAAAATTTGGTGCAAATTATGGGTGTTCGTAGCATTATTCTCAAATAAATTGTCAGGTTCATTACCTCTTATATCCTCTAACATAACTTTTCTGCACCTTTCCAACAATGCTTTTTCAAGTCCTATTTTTCATTTTTTGTGAATAAAAGAAATAAGGCAAAGAAAATGGTGTTTCTCAAACTTGAAGATAATTTTTTTATCTAGAGAATTACGTGATTGTTGGATGAAATAGCAAAAATTGCATATGTTGAATTTGGATAACAATGAATTTACTGGTAACATTCCATCATCTATTGGATCATTAAGTTTGCTTCGATCATTACATCTCTGAACTTTGGGATACTTCCAAATATTTTGGATGCAACTTAATATTATAAGAGAACTTTTGATTAAAATAAATAGAGCTATATACTTAGTAATAAATGATATAATTTTCCTTACCTTAATAATTTATATATATTTAATACAAGATAATAAAAACAACTGTATATAATTAGCTATGATAATTTAAAGAAATAATATAATTCAAAACTAATTTGAACACATAAACATAAATCAAATATACGAAAGTTGGAATAAAAATTATGTAAATAAAGAAAATTGACACACACGATCAATCTAACAATGAATGACTTTCCATCGGAGTGCTTGATAAAGTTTGATTGAAATAGAATGAAACTGAAATTTGTTTTGTGTTTTTTACTCTCACACACTCATAGCAACAACAAAAAATAAACCCGTTAAATATGCTATAACCCTAAGTAAGAGTAATTAGATATGGGCGTTTGACCCACTTAGGCAGGTCCCCACCTTGCCCCAAATGGCTTAGGGAATCCCTAAAAGAGAAATATTTCCCTGCCCCACATATATAATATCATTTCATTTAAAAAATTTAATATATGATCTTTTCTATGCAATCTTATCAATATTCAATAAATCTTGTTAATCTTATATTAATTTGAATAGTTGAAAATTAATCAATAAAACAAACTAAACAAATTAATTAGAAGAATGAAAAGGAACTTTATACGAGAACAAATTAAAATCGTTGTAAATTAAAATTACCAATTAATTAGAAGAAAGAAGAGGAACTTTATGTATATTATAAAGATTGAGAGACACAATAAATTGTATCACATAAGTCTAAAATCTAATTTTAGACAATAATATTGGATTATTTTCTAAATTCTAATATCTAATTTTACTACATATCTAACAAGTTACTAACATCATACCTAACAAGTCTTACTACATATTATAATTGATCATGGGAAATATTTAACAAGTCCATATCAATTAATTTGTGACATTTCTTTTAAGTAATATTTGTAATTAATTTATCCAATAATTTTGCTTTTCTCTCATTTTCTTCTCTGAAAAAATCACATTTGTCAAGAAATTACCACTTTAATAGTTATCGTTTTCACACTATTAATTGATAAAATGTGATTATAATTATGGGAACATTGAGTGAAATCATACGCAATTATGAAAATTGGTAATTATTACAGGGCGAAGGTACGTGCATGTACAGCATGGCATTAGTAGTAACAGCTACTCATCTCACCACGTACATTGGCAAACCGATCAGTTACAACTGTTACTATCAACTTGAGTCTGCAACTTGATTCTGCAAGTTGCCTCTGCAACTTGATTCTGTTACAACCAGATTATTGTTACATCCAGATTATTGTTACAGCCGTTGCTGAAACTAATTCTGCAACTTGATGAATTTCTATTACAGCTGTTGCTGAAACTAATTCTGCAACTTGATGAATTCTTGTTACAGTCGTTGCTAATTCTGCAACTTGATTACGTTATGTTTTAGCTTGATTCAGTTACGATTTAGAACTTGTATAAATAAGCATTGCACGTATAGCAAATTGTAATTTTTTCTCTTTTAAAATCAGCTTAGAAAAGAATATTTCTTCAGCAAGTTTTCCTTGCTGCTTTTTCTCTCGCTTTTCGCTTCTTCTCTGGAAAGTTTTGCAACTTTCCTTTCACGATTCTAGGACTCTTTCATGGTATCAGAGCTATTCAGTTTACATGGATAATCTTGAAGACTTATCCAACTCCAAAAGCAAGGTTAAAATGGCAGATTTGGAGAAATTAGTCCATAGCGATGATCAACTGAAGAACTTCAGCTTTCCAAGTTCCTTACCTAATGTTGTTGTCAAATTAGGAGAAAAGAACCATAACTACTGGAGATCCCAAGTACTACCAGCTCTTACATCATTTCAGCTTGAAGGCTTTGTCAATGGTAAACGCCTCTGTCCTGAGCCTTTTGTCTTGAGCAAAGATGACGAAACAGGAGACCTGGTGAGAAAAACTAATTCTGACTATTTTCTGTGGAAAAGGATTGATCAATTCCTTATGAGCTGGTTATATTCCTCAATCTCTGAAACAATGTTTGGATATGTTGCAAAATGTTCAAGCTCTTTTGAAATTGGGAAAATCTTAGAGAATCATTTCATTACCGAATCAAAAGCTAGAACAATGCATCTTAGGAACTTATTGCAGAATACAAAGAAAGAATCCTTAAGTATCAATGAATTTGTGCTTAAAATGAAAGGATATGCTGATTCTCTTTCTACAAGTGGAGTGATCTTAACCACTGAAGAATTGATAGTCTATATTCTAGATGGATTAGGTTCTGAGTATGATGTTGTATCAGTACATTTATCAGCTAGAGGAGATGATATCACTCTTCAGGAGGCACAAATCTTGCTCCACAAACATGAGATTCGACTGGAGAGATACAATAGTGCACATAGTATATATCATGATAACTCAGCCTTAATAGCACAGAAACAGTCTTCTCCTTATCATGTTGTCAATACAAGTCACTCACCATACATAAACACCACTCAGCATTCTGCACCAATACCAGCATCATACATTCCTTCACCACAATATTATGTGTCTACATTACACCACGATCCACCACCAGCCTCAGACTTTAGCAACTCAAACAACACCTTCTTACCACACAATGCCTTAATGGTGCAAGACACAAGAAGAATAAATCCAAATTCTGGACGAGGGAGAGGTAGAAACTTCTTCAAACCAAAAATTTTCTGTCAGGTTTGTGGGAAACTAGGCCACACGCCTGTACAATGCTACCATAGACTTGACTTATCCTATAATGGTCCTCAAAACCAAAACCAACCTCAACAGTCTCAATATCACCAAACCATTCAACAATAGTCCTTTTCACCCAATCAAACTGAATTTTTAGAACAGGCAAATCAAGTGTTTTATCTGCAAAAAGATCATGGCTCTACCAGTCAATCAAAAGAAATTCTTACACCACAACCTAATCCATCACAACCATAGCAACATCAACAACAAATCCCTCAACATACAGGTCCAATGTCCTACTTTGCTCAGCCCATTTCAGTAGCTGATCCGAATGGTACCTTGATTCTGGAGCCACCAGTCACAGCTCCAACACTCAATCTCTGGAGACTGTTACACCTTACAATGGTCCAGAAAAACTGCAGGTCGGAAATGATCAGTGTCTCACTATCACCTATATTGGTAATCTTCATCTTTGTACATTATCATCTTCGCATATACTTCTAGTTAAAAATGTGCTAGTTGTACCACAAATTACAAAGAATCTGATTAGCATATCAAAACTAACTCAAGATAATGCAGTTAGTGTTGAGTTTCTTGCTAACCTGTGTGTTATAAAGGACAAGGAAATGCAAACAGTTCAGTTGGAAGGGAAACTTAGCAATGGATTGTATCAGCTATCTTTATCTCTACGCTGCCTCAAAGCTTCCATAAAAGATCAGCAGAACCTGTTTCTGATAAGTTTGTTTCAAGAATAAAGTCTCCAACTGATATAGAAGCTGCCTCCACGGTTGACAATTCAAGACCCCAAAATTTACATGTTTCGAATGTAGCTACTGCTATCAATAAACATGATTCAGTTGTATGGCATATGAGACTTGGCCACCCTCACTATAAAACTCTTCAAGCAGTATTACATAATGCATTAAATAAAAGATTTTCTGTTCCAGAATCTGTGTTATAAAATTGTTCAGCCTCCAAATTTGGGAAGTTGCATCAGCAACCTTTCTCTCTGTCAGCATCAGCCAAAGCACAAAGCCCTTGGAGTTGATTTTTGCTGACCTATGGGGACCATCACCCGTAGTTTCAAAGGAAGGATATAAGTATTACATTACCTTTCTTGATGATTTCAGCCGTTATTCTTGGGTATATCCACTAAAGCAAAAATCAGAAGCCTTTGCCATTTTCAAACAATTTCATGTGTTTGTGGAAAGACAGCTTGAAAGCCAATTAAAATGTATTCAGACTGATTGGGGGGGTGAGTTTCGGTGTTTTCTACCTTATTTAAATTCTCATGGCATTAAGTTCAGGCATCCATGCCCCCATATCCACCAACAAAATGGAAAAATTGAAAGAAAGCACCGACACATTACAGAAATTGGCCTGACCTTACTGGCCCAATCCTCACTGCCCTTTCAACTCTGGTGGCATGCCTTCCATACAGCAGTTTATCTGATAAACAGGTTACCAACTCCAACTCTTCAGTCCTTATCCCCGTTTGAGAAGTTGTTTCATCAGTCCCCTGATTATACCATGCTAAAGGTTTTTGGCTGTAGGTGTTTTCCCTACCTCAGACCATACAACAGTCACAAAATGGATTATCATACAAAACCATGCATCTTTATTGGTTATAGCTCTTCTCACAAGGGCTACTTATGTTTGAGTGAAACAGGCCGGGTCTACATCTCCAGACATGTTGATTTTAATGAAACAAACTTTCCATCCAAGGATGTGCAACGTGTCACTTCTGCATCTCAACAACAACCAACTGAGATAGTAACCTGTAATTGGCAACTTCCATGTGCACTACCAACTGATTTTTCACCACAAAAACTTGCAGCTCCACTCACATCTACCGTTGATGCCAACTTACCAAAATCAGCAACTGCATCGTTAGATGACAATTTGATAGCATCCTCTACTTCAACACAACATCAAAGTCAGACTCCAGATGAAAATGTCACTGAAAATATCCCAACCTCGGTAGAGCATCAACCTCTAGGATTGTACAAAGTTATGGATAATAAAATATCCTCATCAATCCCTACAATTCATCTAGAGGTTGAACTTCCTTTATCTCAAAATTCATCAGCCTTACAGCAGTTGAAAGCCAACAAACATCCTATGATAACTAGATCTCAACGCAAAACAAATGCTTTGGTTGCTGAAATTGCCGAGACATCTTCTGCAACACTAGCTCATGAACCTACAAATGTACATGCAGCCTTAAGCTCTCCAGAATGGTTTTCAGCCATGAAACAAGAATTTGATGCACTGCAGAACAATAACACTTGGACGTTAGTTTCATATGAAAATCAAATGACTCTGGTGGATAATAAATGGGTATTCCGTATTAAGTATAACATGGATGGTAGTGTTTCCAGGTACAAGGCACGGTTGGTGGCTAAGGGGTTTCAGCAAACTCCTAGAATCAACTACTTTGAAACCTTTGCTCCAGTCGTCAAGCCATGTACCATCAGAGTCATCCTTGCTTTGGCTGTCCAATTCAACTGGAAAATTAAGCAAATTGACATCAACAACGCCTTCTTAAATGGTGATCTCACTGAAGTTGTTTACATGACACAACCTGTTGGATTTATTGACACAAGTAAGCCTGCCCATGTTTGTAAGTTGAACAAAGCTTTGTATGGCCTTAAGTAGGCCCCTCGCGCCTGGTTTGAAAAACTTAGAGGAGTACTGTTGGAAAAGGATTTTCAGAATTCTTCCTCAGACAGCAGCTTGTTCATTCATCATTCCTTCACAAAGGTTGTTTACTTGTTAGTATATGTGGATGACATTCTAATTACGGGTAATGACTTTGATTATATTCAGTAGTTAGTTGTCGAATTACATAACACCTTTGCCTTGAAAGATTTAGGAGAATTAAGTTACTTCCTTGGTTTTGAAGTAGTGCGAACCAATGCTGGTATTCGCCTAAATCAATCCAAGTATGCTGCTGATCTACTAAAGAAGGTTAGTATGTTTGATGCTAATGCTAGTTCAACCCCTATAGCTGCAAACACTAAATTGATTAAAGATGATAGTGTCTTATTTGACAACCCAGTCCTGTACAGAAGTGTTATTGATAGTCTACAATATTTGACAATGACACGACCGGATTTGGCATTTGTTGTGAATAGATTAAGTCAGTTTCTGCAAAGTCCATCTATGTCCCATTGGGTTGCCTGTAAAAGAGTCCTCTGTTATATCAAAGGTACTCTTGATGTTGGTCTTCAATTTCAGCTTTCCCAAAATCCAGTATTAGAAGGCTTTGCTGATGCAGATTGGGCCAATGATCTAAATGATAGAAAATCAAACAGCGACTTCTGTATTTGTCTCTTTGGCAATCTTATTAGCTGGGTATCTCGCAAACAAAAGGTGGTGGCTTTGAGTTCTACAGAAGCTGAATACAGATCACTTACTCAAGCCTCTACTGAACTTGTTTGGGTTCAGCAATTGTTGCAAGAATTAAAGATTTTTATTCCCAATCAATCAGTATTATGGTGTGATAATAAGAGTGCAAACGCCTTGGCTGCAAATCCTGTATTTCATGCTCGGACTAAGCACATCGAAATTGATGTGCATTACGTCCGAGACTTGGTTCTCTCAAAGAGGTTAGCTATTCAGTACATATCCAGTGAATTTCAGATTGCAGACATTCTTACAAAACCTCTGCCTATCACACATTTTCAAATGTTGTGTGATAAACTACGCTTGATCTCTCTTATTCGTTTTAGGGAGGACACACAATCAAATATCAACTGTCCTATGAGTTTCTAGGAGGACAGTCTGTCTCCTACTTTCTTCTACAACGAGTTAACCCCTTCGAGTAATACCTCAGATCACAACTAAACTTGTAAGTCGTCTGTTCTTCAAACTTTCCCTCCCACTCTCGCGCGCTTTGAGGGAGGATATTACGCTTAGTTTCTCCAAACTTTCCCAGCCATCGCGCTCTTTGAGGGAGGATATTACAGTGCAAAGGTACGTGCATGTACAGCATGGCATTAGTAGTAACAGCTACTCATCTCACCACGTACATTGGCAAACCGATCAATTACAACTGTTACTATCAACTTGAGTCTGCAACTTGATTCTGCAAGTTGCCTCTGCAACTTGATTCTGTTACAACCAGATTATTGACTTATTGTTATCCATTGCGAAACTAATTCTGCAACTTGATGAATTTCTATTACATGTTGAAACTAATTCAAGATGAATTCTTGTTCATATCGTTGCTAATTCGCAACTTGATTACATTATGTTTTAGCTTGATTCAGTTACGATTTAGAACTTGTATAAATAAGCATTGCACGTATAGCAAATTGTAATTTTTTCTCTTTTAAAATCAGCTTATAAAAGAATATTTCTTCAGCAAGTTTTCCTTGCCTGTTTTTCTGTCAGTTTTTCGTTTCTTCTTCTCTGGAAAGTTTTGCAACTTTCCTTTCACGATTCTAGGACTCTTTCAGTAATAATAGATGTTTTTGTATTCAAATAAAAGGTAAATATTCAAATAAAAACCTTTATACTTATAAAAATTAGATACAAATGTTAACCCAACCCACAATCAATAATCCTAAAGCCCAAACCCAGCCCATAGTCAAAATCATAAAGCCCATCATAAATACTGACCCCGCAAAAAACCCAATCCCTATGGCCGGGCCCAAGATTCCCCCTTCATCCCTGACCTCGGGGACAGGCTAGGCCTAGGGGGTCAAGGATGGGGCCAAGGAATGGGATCCCCAACCCTTCCCCTTCCCCAACCCGCGCTCATCCAAAAGAGTAATAGACAAAATGCCACTTTTCCATGTGGGCTTTATAAACCACATGAGTTTTTGGGCTTCCTCCACAGAAGAGGGAAAACCCAATAGGAGAATGATCAACTACGCGACGTTTTAAAACAGAAAGGGATTGATAGAATTAAAAATTAATTGAACATTGATATCGTAGAAAATAAGTCAATCCTTTACTTAAAATTTTAGACTATAAATGGTCAATTCAGTCATCAATCGACTAGGTGGTAGGCAAACAGCCGATAAATCATTTTCTCTTTTCAATTGGGGGAAATTTTAGCAGTAAGTGCAATAGAAATTTTGGATTAGAATAGATGTTATTTGATTATATTCCGATGGATAAATAGCAATACACAACTTTACAAGTGTGAATTTTCCATTCCGCAATTATATTCCTTCTTTCATTGACTTGACTTGATTACCATTGGAGTACACGGTGGGAAATAAAACAACTGTAAACATTTAAAACCTTGACCCATAGCGATATTCCAGGGGAGCACCTTTCAACTTTTTTGCGGAAAAATGAGGTTCTGGACCTACTTTGGACAATTGGTTGCCAGGTCAACACGTAAGCTGAGAATATGAGATTGTTTAACACGCTCATTCATCATATTTATGAGTAGCTTCTTTTACACGTAGAAGAAGGACTGAGTAATTAAGTAGTAACAATGAAAGAATCCATGAGTATTGTTGCTGCTCCTGCAACCATTCTTTTTATTGTGTTACTTGCCCTTTTAACCATTAATAGTAGCTTCTGCAGTGGACGATCTGACTTGGGATTCTTCAAGCGTGAGAAACAAGATAGTTTAAGGTTTAATCAAGAGCTAAAAGATCCTTCCAATCGCCTTGACACTTCCGACTCCGACCTCCCTCGTAGAACTCTTAAAGCAGCTTATGGGCAGCCAAAAACGGTTGGTAAGATAACAATCTTTCTTTCCTTTATTATTCTTAATAATTTGATTTAATTGCACTTAAAATTGTAATATTTATTTCAATATCTTGACCTTCTTTCTTATCTATGTAATTCTATACTAAGAATTCTATTTATTTATTTAGGAATCAGGATGCATTTGGAATTATGTAGCTTTTACCATTATCACACTTATAGTTGTGCTCTGAAATTAATCAGCTATAACCCAAAGTTATAGGTTGCCTGATAAACTGTAGTTTACTTTTCTTTTTTTTTTTTTTTTTTTTTTTTTTGCTAATTTATTAACAATTTTATTAAGAATAATTTTTAGAATATTGTCGGACGCCTGTCGGTGATATTCTCCATATTCAATGGCCAGTTGGCGGTTGTCAATGATAACAGTTGCCTGCTAATGACATCTTGACAGCAATTTTATTTTTTAAAATAATAAATTATTTGGAAGTCATTTTGGCATTTTACTAATCGCAAGCAGATTTCTATTGTGAAAAAACAACTCGTGTTACTCGTGTTCATATTGTTGACAACTTAACTGATCTTACAACTACCATGTTTTAATCTATTTTGGAAAATTGTAAGAAACTTAAGTGTGCCTTTGATTCGTCATCCAAAAATATTTTCAAACAGTTAGTAGAGTTTATAGATCTAATTCAATTTTACATATATGTTTCCTACAACTTGTAACAGGCGTCAAACAACTTCCATGGAAGAATCTTCAATATCTTGACCTTGGTTCCAACTTGTTCGAAGGACCAATTCCAGTTCCGCCACCTGACATGAAAGTCTTTTTAGTATCAAACAATAATCTGACAGGAGAAATACCTCATTTAATCTGCAATATGAGTACCCTTGAAGTTCTTGATCTTTCCAACAATAGCTTGACGGGTACCATTCCAGAATGCTTGGGACACTTCAGCAACAGTTTGCGCGTGTTGGATCTGCAGGAGAATAAGTTTTATGGCAACATTCCTGGAGTATTTACAAAGGGCAATGACTTGAGGACCCTCAAATTCAATGGCAATGAATTGAAAGAGCCAATCCCAAAATCTTTGCTTAATTGTGAAAAGTTGGAAGTCCTAGATTTGGGAAATAACAAAATAAACCAGTCCTTCCCAAAATGGTTGGGAAGCCTTCCGGCATTAAAGGTTCTTGTTCTTCGTTCTAATAAATTTTATGGTCTTGTAACGGATCCTAAAGCCAATAGTACCTCTTTCTCTAAGTTGAGAATTTTTGATATCTCGAACAACAATTTTAGTGGTTCATTACCTGTGAGTTATTTTTGAGACAGGTATTATGAAGATTCAGTGACGCTTGTAGTGAAAAAGCTTGAGGTTAAACTAGTGAAAATTCTTACTATTTTCTGTACCGTTGATTTCTCGAATAATAGCTTTAATGGTACGATTCCAGAAGTAATTGAAAAGCTTCAAGCACTTAATCACCTCAACCTTTCTCAAAACTGTCTTACAGGTCAGATTCCTCCATTGTTGGGCAATTTGGGAGGAGTCGAATCCTTAGACCTTTCTTCAAACAAACTTGGCGGGAGAATTCCATGGCAGTTAACTAATTTGACATTTCTCTCTGCGCTGAACCTGTCACATAACCAACTTGTGGGACTTATTCCTCAAGGGAACCAATTCAACACCTTCTCAAGTGATTCGTATGAAGGAAACTTGGGATTATGTGGACCTCCATTAACAGAATGCAGCGACCCTTCCTATCCACCTCATATTGAGGATGATACAGACTCTAAAAAAGATTTTCGTTGGAAAGTTGTGTTGATGGGTTATGGATGTGGGACGGCGTTTGGATTGATTATTGGATGTCTTGTGTTTACAACAAGAAAGCCTCAATGGCTTGTAAACGCAGTTGAAGGGAATTCCCACAAAACGGTGAGAAGGATTAAAAACAAACAGAGAAGAAGAAGAAATTAGTGTTTGAAAGTAGTTTTCTCCTTTTTATATCATCTATCAGCCATACATAATGTAATCGACTTTAGCAATAGCAAACTGTTTTCTCCTTCTGCCTCAGTATTCTTTCTCTTACGAATTTAAATTCAATTGTCCGGATCTCTTCAAATTATACAAACCCTTTGCCCTTATTGACAGAAACGTTCTGTAATTGTATGGTCTAATTTAGTCAGCACATCTTGGAACAATCACAGTTTGCTGATAAACCATGTTTTAGCCTCTAATTTTAACCAGGACTAATTCAACAAGAGAAAAACAAAGTCCATTCGGAAACCAAAAAAAAAAAAAAAAAAACATTAAACAAGATCGGGAATTCTTCAATATCATCAACATATAGAATTCCAAAGTAGTCTAAATATTTTTGGTCTTAATACATTCTCTTGAAATGTCCAGTGCCTTAAGACCGTGATTCAACCCAGGAGACCTAACTTCCGAATTTCTTCTAAGCCTAATATTTCCCAGGAATTATCAAGAATGATGAGGACTTTTTCGTCATTTCCTGCGAGGTCTGCAATGTCTTTTAAGTTTTCATTAATTTCTTTGTAAAACTTTTTAAGTCAAGCTCGTTGATGAGCTGATTTTGCATATGAAAATGAAACCATTGTATTATGTTCATTTTCTCCCAGACTTTATTTACTCAAATTAACAGTCAAATATTAATAGTTTAATGAGTGTAAATACTATTTATCCTTTTATTGACTTAGAAGTCCACTGTGGGACCTCTAATGGTGAAATATCTTTCAAGTCTGGAGGCAGAGCACCATTCCAGGAAATTACCTGCAAAATTGCAAATTATATGCAGAAAGCAAAGTTCTCAAAGCTACTTTTTCCAAATTTACTGTCAGTTTCACACAAGAATTGAGGAATTTGAAACTGTGTTTCACGGGTCATTGGCATATTTTATAGTAATGAAAGACTTTGAAATTAACTAGCGACAATAAAAGTAGCATGAGTGTTGTTACTGTTATTCTAGTCTATTGATGCGTGATTTTGACACCAATAACTATGCACATGCAAAGTGCTAAAAAGTTACATGTGAGGTAATTATAAGATGTGTTTATGGTGCAGTGATGATGCTTGTTAGTTAGTACGTAAATAACAAGCTGACAAGAGAGAGAGCTTTAGAATGGTTTGGATCTATGAGCAAGTTCTATGTCCACTATGTTTGTATTATGGTTTCTTTTGTGATCAACAATGAAGATTACGAAGAGAACGATCTCTCAAGGGTTACAAGTATTTGAAGTGTTATAGAAGAATGATAAGTTAGTCTCTTTCTAGTAGTGTGTCTTTGCTATTTTTCTCTGTAAAATAAGTATGTAAATTAGATAATTGATCCTGTTGTAAGGAGTGAAGCTTGCTATTTATACTCTTTTCAGCTTAAGTTAATGAGTGCTTTTATAAGTTGTCTTAATTTGGAGAATATCTTCTTTCTTTTTTATTCGTTGGGAGCTTTCATTCATATCCTTCAATTAAATGAAATTTTGGCATATGGCTGCACAAAATATCATTCTGAATTGGAGGTTGGTGGAGATGCCTATTGAGAGCTAATTGGTGGAGATGATGTCAGCATATATTTTAGGCATAACACAATCATTAGTTTTTTCAATTATTTTCCATGTGTGACGTCTCACAAGTATTTTATCAAACACTTGGTGGAAATCTCAAGCTAAAAAAATCTAACCCGCTTCACAAAATTCTAAAACTCTCTTGACTTCTCTACACATTTGTAGATATCTCTTGAATTATTTTCAGTTGGTAGAAGATTTTAGGTCTTAAATCTCTATCATTGAATATGGAACATTGTGTAAATCTAGACAATTCATAATAAGTTACGGTTACTATAAATATGAGGAGGCCTCATTTGGCTAAATCATCCAAGAATTGTAAGCTTAAGTAATAAAGAATGCTCTTTTCTCTAGCATAATCTTATGAGTTTGAGTGAGTGTTATCTTTTATTCTCAAAACTAGCAAGCTTGAATTATCTAGTGGGGAAATAAATAGGATCGTGACAATTGGTATCAGAGCTCGAAGTTCTTGGGTCGCTTACTAGATCCTTCCAACTAGCTGACTTTGTGGAGGTTTGAGTGGGACCACGAACATCCTTCCAACTAGCTCCCGTAGAACTCTGAAAGCTCCAGAATCTATTGGGATATTGTGGCTCGTTTTCCTATTTGTTTCTATGTTAAATTGTATGTCTTTAACCAAGTTTGTTCAACTATGATTTTATCAATCGCATAGGAAAACCCTTTAATAAAGAATATTATTATAAATAGAAATAGAATTATGAGAGTCCTTCTAAGAATTGAAATATCAGTCTAGTAGAAATATAATGTCCCATATATTGTGTATAAATATAGGGGTGAAAACTAATTCAAGATTATGAGAGAATGTGAGAACATAAGATATTTGATATAAGGGCTATTAAACACCATGAGTAGAGTGTCATAAAAATTAGGATAGTTTCTACTTTAGGTACTGGTCTGTTAATTATATACCGGATTTATGACAGTGTCGTGTGCTTTTGTATATCGTGTTCATGAAACTATAGTGGATTGCTCTTATCAGTGAATGTGGCCAGGTTATTTTGAATCACGTAAATGTCGTGTCTCCTTTTTTGGTGTGATTTTATTCCTATATTATTAATCTTGAATATATGTTTTCCGTTGCACGATCTCTTAACCAAATCATTTGAACTAAATCTTGGAAGGGGACAAAAATGGTTGGTACGATAAATAGTCTTTCTTTGCTTAATTAATTTATCCATTAAATCTTTTGCACTCCATTGTTTAAAAATTTGAAGGAACTTAGATTTATATATTTCTCGGAAATCTCTCTTATTTGCAATATCTTGACCTTTTTCTTATGCTCTACGTTATTTATATATTAAGAATTATGTTGGCTATCTTTCGATTTTCTTTGTTTTTATGATCTAGGTTGATTTACAATCTGTTTTCAAAAATTTATTCTAAGACTTATGCACATTTTGATTTAATTGTGTACTTGTACAAACTCTGGAACTTTGGAAAACAGAGGATCAGACTAACAAATAGGATTTAGAGTTTAATTTTTTATAAACTTGTTGACAGGCGTTAACGACTTCCATGGAAGAACCTTCAATATCTTGACTTTCATTCCAACTTGTTTAAAGGACCAACTCCAGTTCCACCACCTAATATAAAAGTATTTTTGATCTCAAACAATAATCTGATTGGAGAAATACCTCATTTAATTTGTAAAATGAGGGACAATGAAGTCCTTGTTGAACCAGTTGTCACATAATTAGCGGTAATTAGGGTCGAATCCATACAGAGCAAAGACTATCAACCTAAGGTATGATTGAGTAAACGAAAGTAAAAATGACAAATTTTAATCAACTAGTATCCTAAAAAAAAAATTTCAGGAAATCTAATTACTAATTGAAACACAATACTAAAGGTGTTGCCCTAAGGCTTCGGCTCAACTCAGGATTGGCACACAATTCTTCTCCTCACTCTTCGATTTCCTAAACCTACAAGGCTAGGCAAATCACATAAAAAAGTCTCTCCACAACCAAGTGCAATCTATCATGTCTCCCTATTATCTTAGTTATAGGTTGATTGGTTAAAGACTATCTTCAATTAACAAAGAGACTCAATTAATTAAAACCACTAATTGGTACAAAGAGAATAAACACAATCCATAATCCCTGTAATATAATCACAAATTTATCACACTTAATGAAATCATATATAGTAGAAACATTACTGAATGACAATATATAGCAAGATTGTAATCAGTATCGAAATAATTGGAAACCATAATTCATCATTCAGAACTTTCAAACCCAGCATTCAAGATACAATCAATTTGATTTCACAACGAACACAAATCTAACAAAGCATTTCATAATTCAAATCATGCATCATATTGTAATCGTATTGGAACAAAGCAATCCTTAAATCACAATACACAACAATCAAATCATATGTTCAATGTGTAATTAATAATCCAATTAGTCAAGTGTTTACGCGAAGAAAACTATAGCCTGAATCCTAGTCTTGCCTCTGGCTAACAGGCAACCATAGCTCAACCGCTCATGGTGAGCTGACTATGGCTGAAGGGTTTGACCAGTCACTGCCAAATGTGGGAAACACATCGCCGACAACTGGAATGAGAGATTGGCGGCTGAGGAAGACCGAAGGACACCAAAAGGTGAACGGTTGTCGTCAATGACGGCGGATCTCGACAAAAACATGTCGGCTACGGCTGAAACTGTGATAGCAAGGTGGCTGGGAGCTGTAGGAGAGATGACCGACCGTTAGGGAGACAAATCAACACCGAGAAGTGGAAGGACCACTGCTAGAATGCAAAGAGACACGGCGACGCAAATGGACTCACGACAGCGATGGGAGAACGGCGACAAAAATGCTCGAGAACGCTAAGGGAAGGATGACCGCCACATGGGGAAGCTGAATTGACTCCAGAGAACCAGAATACCAAGAGACACGACGGTGAAAATGGTGATGAATGGCGACGGAAGATCTTCAAGGAGATGATGGAGATGATGGCCGATCGAACTTTTGGAAGATGAAAGGTCGCCAAAAAATGGTGGAAGGCGACTGGCTGCATTTTCACGGCTATACACTTTCCTCTTATGGAAAATGTGGTTAATTTCTTAGTCCCTATACATTTAAAAAGTGACAAAATCAACCCCTTGGAAAACATGATATTTTACCCTTTGATAAACATAAATAAGACAAAATCAACCCTAATCCATAAACCACAACCTAATATCAATTTACATCGTTTCTAAAATCATTCCAAACATGAAAAATTCGTAAGCAAACATTAGAATGCTATTTTTCATCAATAAATTCATAAATTGTCTCAATATATATTCAATTAAATCATAACAAAGTGTATTAATCACTTTAATGGAGTAATTTTCATGACCCTAACATTGATCTTTCTAATAATTGCTTGAGAGGCACCATTCTAAAATGCATGGGACACTTGAGCAATAGTTGCATGTGATGGATCTAAGAAAGAATAGGTTTCATGGCACCATTCCTCAAACATTTGCAAAGGGTAACAATTTAAGGACCCTTAACTTCAATGGCAATAGATTTGAAGGGACATTCCACCATCTTTGATCAATTGTACAATGTTGGAAATTCTGTTTTCGGAAACAACAACATAAATGATACGTTTCTGCAGTGGTTGGGAACTCTTCCGGCATTACAAGTTCTTGTTCCACGCTCCAATAAATTTCATGGTCTAGTCGGTGATCCAGTGGCGAAAAATCCTCCTCTAAGTTGTGAATCTTTGATCTCTTGAACAACAATTTTAGTGGTTTGCTGCCAGCAAGGTATTTTGAGAACATGAAATCTGTGATGGATATTAGTGGTGAGGCTAAAAGGAATTTGCAGTAAATGGGTGAATCATATTATGAAGATTCAGTGACATTGCTGGTAAAAAAGAACGAGGTTAAACTGGTGAAATTTCTCGCTATTTTCAGTACCAGTGACTTTTCAAGCAATAGCTTTCATGGGGGAATTCCTGATTTAATTGGAAAGATTCGATCACTTCGACTGCTCAACCTTTCGCAAAACTTCCTAACTGGCAACTCCCTTTGTCATTGGGAAATTTCGCAGATCTAGAATCCTTAGACCTCTTTTCAAACAGACTTCACGGGAAAATTCCATGGCAGTTGAAAAGAATGACGTTTCTTGCAGTCCTATACCTGTCTCATAACCAACTTGAATGACCTATCAAGGCAGTCAATTTGAAACCTTTTCCAGTGATTCTTATAGCGGAAACTTGAGATTATGTAGACTTCCACTGTCAAATGAATGCGACGCTGATGAGGCGCCGCAACCATCCTCAATATCAGGAAATGCTACAAACTGTGGAAAAAAATTTGGTTGGAAAGCGGTGATGATGGATTATGGATCTGGAATGGATTTGGGAATGATTATGGATATCTTGTATTTTCAACTGGAAAACCTGTCTGGCTAGCAATTGTATTTGAAGGGATGAGAAGGTTGCATGAGAAACACAATGGAAGAAGAAAGTAGTGTCTGCATTCGGCAGAGTGTCAGAATAATGTCGATAATATGCTGTACTTTATTTTATTTTTCTTTTGAAATAATGTATCAGCAAGATACTTGTTGTATTGATCTAATGAAATTGTTGTCTATGTCAGGAAAAGCAAATCAATCGATGCCCAGCATCATATTGCATAATATATCAGAGCAAACTCCTCTGCCCCCATTGTTCTTTCTCTTATGAATTTCAGGTTTCAACCATCTTGATCTCATACAATTATACACACCTTGTTTGAAATAATAACTATGCTACAATGAATGAAGATTCTTGATACTCTGAAAGTTGTCTCCTTAATCACCAAGGGAAAAATGCCACCCTTGAGACGCCCACATTGATTTCAGCTCACTCTGAGCAGCAAACTCCTATTTGTTTCCTTTTTTGTGTGGTTTAGCACAAAGCTAAAACTAGAAATAGAGACGACTGGAATTTCAAGTCATCTAAGTGCAGGTCTAGTAAGACATTTAGAAACAAAATCTGCCATAAGAAGCTCAGGACAAAAATGTGCCGGCAGTTTAAAACCAGCTGCGGAGCTATTGCAACAGTTAAATATTTATTTAAGATGGTGCCCTTCGTATAGGTCATTGTGTTACAATAAAATTATTTACGAAATTTTCCTGCATAATTGATGTTGCTACTTATTGTATAAGTAGCAACATATTTAAAAGCAATCCCGGAAGGAACAGACAAATTGTCTTTAAAACAGTCCTTTACAGTCTACAACAATAATACGTTTTTCATGTTTGTTACAATTGTAACCTTTACAGAAAATTCAGGATTGAAGTCATGTGAAAATGTAAACTTCATCATATCCCTTCCTGCAGTCAAGACATCATACAACAATTAAATCAATAAATTTAAATGTAAATTTAGATGGGTTTCAGTATCATCATCAAAATATTAAATGTTTGATTTAACAACGATTTTGTAACTTTCGTAATGTTCTCATACTTTTTATTAGTTTGTACAAGTAATTTTATTTTATTTTTAAATTTATTAAGAATATAAAACATATTTTGGAAAATTGGTTGCCAGGTCAACACGTAAGCTGAGAAATATGAGATTGTTTTACACGCTTATTCATCATATTTATAGTAGATGAAGGACTGTGTAATTAAGTAGAAACAATGAAAGTATCCATGAGTATTGTTGCTGCTCTTGCAACCAATCTTTTTATTGTGTTACTTACCCTTTTAACCATTAACAGAAGCTTCTTCAGTGAAAGATCTGACTTGGGATTCTTCAAGAGTGAGAAACAAGATCTTTTAAAGCAGCTCCCTCGTAGAACTCTTAAAGCAGCTTATGAGCAGCCAAAAACGGTTGGTAAGACAACAAACTTTCTTTCCTTTATTATTTTTAATAATTTGATTTAATTGCACTTGAAATTGTAATATTTATGTCTTTTGGAAATTAATCACTCATATTTCAATATCTTGACCTTTCTTCCTATGTAAGTTCTATACTGAGAATTTTATTTATTTATTTAGGAATCATGGTTCATTTGGAATTATGTAGCATTTACCATTAAGAATAATTGTTCGAATATTGTCGGACACCTGCCGGTGATATTCTCCGATATTGGTGGCTGGTTTTCGATGGCCGGGTGGCGGTTGCCAATAATAACAGTTGCCTGCCAATGTCATTTTGACAGCAATTTTATTTTCTAAAAATAATAAATTATTTGGAAGTCATTTTGGCATTTTACTTATAGCAAGCAGATTTCTATTGAGAAAAATCACCTCTTCTGTTACTTTTGAGTTCGAATATAAAATAGATTATGGGTGAATCGGTACGTGAAAAAATTACTTATAATTGTCAACTGACTCAAGAATTCCAGAAAGCAGAGGCTGAGAAAAAATTATTAGTCTGTACAAGTAATTTTATTTTATTTTTAAATTTATTAAGAATATAAAACATATTTTGGAAAATTGGTTGCCAGGTCAACACGTAAGCTGAGAAATATGAGATTGTTTTACACGCTAATTCATCATATTTATGGTAGAAGGAGGACTGTGTAATTAAGTAGAAACAATGAAAGAATCCATGAGTATTGTTGCTGCTCCTGCAAACATTCTTTTTATTGTGTTACTTGCCCATTTAACCATTAACAGTAGCTTCTGCAGTGGAAGATCTGACTTGGGATTCTTCAAGAGTGAGAAACAAGATTTTTTAAGGTTTAATCAAGAGCTAAGGATGACTCCTTCATATTTGACCTGGAACCACTGCATTGCATCCTCCTTTGCAACTCTGTGCTGAATTACAACACGTGACTTGCATCTGCGGCGGCGAGCAACACGATATCCTGGGCGCTCAAGAACAACATAGAAATCCATACCATAGATACCAGTTGAAGGATCATACCTGAAAAGAGAAGGTACAATACAACAGTTAACTTTAAAATCCCAGAGTGAGATAAAACACAGTACGACCATTAACTTTAAAATTCCAGAGTGAGACCTCAGAACCTGAGATCCCTAATACACTCATAACAACCATGCATAAGAAAATCTGTACTATTTCTTTGTAATGATCTCATTCTACAAGACAATACATAATTAAATTATGACATACTAGAAGCCAAATTGAAGTAGTACACAAAAGAACCATATTAGTAAATACGTATGTAGCATATGCCTATCTCGTCCAGTTGATCCATAACAAGACTACAAGAGTAATGTTGATAGCTTAGTCCGAAATATGACATCCCGAGAGACTACTATTTTCAACAAGAACTTCAGTCCTTACAGTCTAGAAAAAAGAACATATTATATATAGACAATACCGGACTGGTTGTATAGAAATAGTCATCTCGATTTCCTTTCTCTTAGGGGAAATAACTTGGAAGGTACAATTTCAGGTGCTTTAGGAAACTTGACTTCTCTCACAAGCCTTGATCTTTCCTCCAATAAACTTGAAGGATACATAAGCAGGTCATGGGGGAGACTTTGCAATTTGAAATCAATTTTCTTGTCTGAGGTCAAATTGAGTCAAGAGGTGCATGAAGTCTTAGACATTTTCTCAAGATGCGTCTCAAGGGTTTTGGAATATCTGGATTTAGAGAATACAAATCTTTTTGGTCATTTGACCGAACAACTTGGGCAATTTAAAAATCTAAAGTATCTTAATCTTGATTACAACTCCCTTTCCGGATCTGTTCCTGTGTGCATTGGAGAACTTTCGTTTATGAAATTTTTAGATCTTTCAAATAACATGTTGGAAGGTGTAGTCTCTGAAATTCATTTCACCGATTTGACAAGACTATTATCTTTTGGCATCTTTGGTAACTCAGTAATGTTGAAAGTCTGTCCTGATTGGATTCCTTCATTTCAGATCGAATTTCCGGAGTTACAATATTGTCATTTAGGGCCTTCATTTCCATCGTGGCTTCATTCACAGAAGCATCTAATTATTTTGGACATATCCAACTCAGGAATTGTGGATACACTTCTGATTTGGTTTTGGACATCTCATTTTCAAATACCTTATTTAAACCTCTCTGATAACATAAACTATGGAGAGATTCCAAATTTAACTGAGGCTGATCGATCCACTTATGTTGACTTGAGTCCAAATAATTTCTCAAGTTCATTACCTCTTGTATCCTCTAACATTTCTCTGCTAGACCTTTCCAACAATGCTTTGTCAGGTTCCATTTTTCATTTTTTGTGTCACAAAAGAAACGAGTCAAAGAAAATGATGATTCTCAAACTTGAAGATAATCTTTTGTCGGGAGAATTAGCAGATTGTTGGATGAATTGGCAAAAATTGAGAATGTTGAATTTAGATAACAATAAATTTATTGGTAACCTTCCATCCTCTATTGGATCAATACGTTGGCTTCAGTCATTACACCTTCGCAAAAACAACCTCTCCGGTATAATTCCAACGTCACTTAAAAATTGTACCAGTTTAACGACATTTGATGTTGCTGAAAACTGGTTTGTTGGAAATATACCACTATGGATAGGACAAGAAGTTTTAGGTATGGTAATTCTTAACCTTCGTTCAAATAAGTTTGATGGTCATTTACCAACAAAACTGTGCTATCTGACTTTTCTACATGTCTTGGACCTTGCTTACAACAATCTCTCTCGAACCATTCCAAGTTGTATTAAGAACCTCAGTGGCATGGTGTCAATTGACTATGATGAAGGGAACTATATTTCCTACTTGTCCATCCATTTCTCGTACTTCTTTAAAATAGAGTACCATGAGGGCGCAGTTCTTGTGACAAAAGGAAAAAGCTTTCGAATATAATAATACTCTCAATTTGGTAAGAAGTATAGACCTTTCCGGCAACAGCTTCTCAGGAGTGATTCCAAATGAAGTAACAAATCTTAAAGCATTACAATCATTGAATTTGTCTCACAATTCATTCAGTGGAAGAATTCTTGAAACTATCAGTGCTATGACCTCATTAGAATCTCTTGATTTCTCTGCAAAACAACTCACCGGTTAAATTCCACAAGTCATTTCAAGTTTGACATTTCTAAGTCACTTGAACTTGTCTAACAACAACTTGACTGGAAAAATTCCTCTGGGCACTCAATAACAAAGCTTTGATCCTTCCAGTTTTGTTGGCAATGACCTTCGTGGATCTCCACTTCTTAAGAATTGCACTGGTACTTGTTAGGATTTTTGTGTCCTAAGTTATCATAGATTACAGATCTAAGGTTAAATAATCAATAGTATAGCAAGATGATAATCACAGATTAAGATCTCTGGTTAACAACCAATCTCCAAACAACAAAGTAATCACAGATTAAGATCTCTGAATCATCAAGCATTAGCAAACAGCAGATCAAGCAAAGAGATAAAGATGAACACAAGGAATTATAGTGGTTAACTGGGTAGCCTACATCCACTCTTCAAGGCGCAAATAGGATATCATTACTATCACAGTCAAGGAGACAATTTACAGGGTATTTAACAAAGAAAGAAACAGATTGAGCAAAGAAGAATACAACCCGAAGAAACCCTAGCTTTCTTCCCTTTTCCACTTGCTGCAAATCCATATCAAATGGAATCAATTTATACATGAGTCACCTTCCAGGATCAGCCTCCACTTGGAACCCCAAGAAGATCCAACCGTAGATGAGCAATGATTTGTCTCCCATCGAACATTGCGGAACGCAAGCTTAGAGAGGAGAAATCTGTGTAAAAGATGAGGGCTGGATCGAATGAGTAGACAAAGCCATTTTTAGCTTATCACAAAACGTCATCGCTTGGACCCCTTTGACTCTTCCAGTTTTTAATTGACTCTATCGTGGCACAAACACAAGCCACATCGCCACAATTCTCCACCTTGGCTTTTGTTTTGACACCCTATTTGGCCTTGGAAATAGGCTTTTGCTCATGTAACACTAAGAAGGCTCATACAGAGCCTTTGTTTGTCACCAGTGACAGGTTTTGTAAGCATATCTGCTGGGTTGTGAGAACCATCCACCTTTTCAACCTTTATTTCACCTTTATCAATCATTTCTCTAATGAAGTGAAGTCGAACATCAATGTGTTTAGTCTGTTCGTGAAATACTTGAATTTTACAAAGATGTATGGCACTTTGACTATCGCTTTAAACGGTTACAACCCTCTGTTCTAAACCTAACTCGGTCACAAAACCCTTCAGCCACTTTGCTTCTTTTGCTGCCTCTGTTAGTGCCACATACTCGGATTCAGTTAAAGATAATGTAACCATGTGTTGGAGTTTGGCTTCTAACTAACAATGTTTCCCCATACTGTAAAGACAAAACCTGAAGTTGATTTCCTTCTATCAACATCACCAACATAGTCTGCATCAACAAATCCTTCAACATAGCAGTTTTCTTTCTGATTCCTCCTATACACTATACCTACTGAACTGGTCCCCTTTATGTACCTCAAGATCCATTTTAATGCGGACCAATGGATCTTCCCTGGATTACTCATGAACCTGCTCACAATGCTCATTGAATAGGCCAAGTCGGGTCTTGAACATATCATCAAATACATTAGACTACGCAACACATTAGCATAAGGGACTGATGACATCTCAAGTTTTTCCTCTTCAGTTTGGGGACTCTGATCTTGAGACAGCTTAAAATGTTGACCAAGGGGAGTTCGGACAGCCTTTGCATCCTTCATATTGAACTTTTGCAGGATCTTTTCAGCATAATCTTCCTGAACCAGCTTTAAACTTTCATGAACTCTGTCTCTAATGATTGATATCCCAAGAATCTTTTGAGCCTGACCCAGCTCTTTCATCTCAAATTTGGTGTTAAGAATCTTTTTCAACCGAGACAGCTCAGATTGTTCATGACAAGCCACAAGCATATCATCCACATACAATAGAAGGAAAATGTAAGTCAGTTCAGAAACTCTTTAAAATAGAGACAACTATCATAATTGCATCTATTAAAACCTATCTCAATCATGAATGAATCAAACTTTTTATACCACTGTCGTGGTGACTGTTTTAGACCATACAATGATTTTTTTAAGTAAACAAACTTTACCTGCAACATTTCTGTGTCCTTCTGGTTGCTCCATCAAAATGGTTTCTTCCAAATCTCCATGTAAGAAAGCTGTCTTCGCATCCAATTGTTCCAATTCTAGATTAAATTGGACAACAAGTGACAGCAGAATTCTGATAGAGGAATGCTTGACAACTGGGGAAAAAATCTCATTGTAATCTATGCCCTCCACTTGTGTGAACCCCTTTGCAACCAGCCTTGCCTTATACCTTGGTGGTTCAGTTGGGTTTAAACTTGATTTTCTTTTAAAAATCCATTTGCACTTGACCACTCTACAATTTCTTGGCTTATCTACTAAAATCCAGGTTTCATTCTTTATCAGGGAAGAAAACTCTTCTTCAATTGCTTTAAGCCATTGCGGAGCGGGGGCTAGTCCCGACACACCTCTTGAAAAGACTTAGGTTCATCACTCATATCATCTTCAACTTGTAAAGCATAAGCCACCAAATCAGCATACCCTAATCTACTTAGAGGTTTGACTACTCTTCTAACTCTATCTCTAGATAGTTGTAATTAGACAGCTCTAATTCATCACCATGGTTCAACTGCTCACCTTCAAGTTCACCAATTTGATCACCCACATAATTTTCAGAATTATTTTCTTCAGCTTGAATCTCATCAGCTCCACCTTGATTCACAGTTTGATAATCTTTTGGGTTTTGAAGTTCTAGTTCTAAGTCGATCTTGATGGACTGCCCTCTAAATTTTCAGAATCATTTCCAAGGCCAGGTAGGATTTCTTCTCTAAAAACAACATCTCTGCTGATGATACATTTCTTAGACTCTAAGTTCCAGAGTTTATAGCCCTTTACCCCATCTGGGTAACCTAAGAAGATACATTTAATGGCTCTAGGTTTTAATTTGTCTTTTCTAATATGGACGTAAGCTAGACACCCAAAAACTCTAAGGTTTTCTAGTTTTACAGGATGACCAGTCCACTTCTTCAGAGGGACCCTAAACCCTATTGCTGAAGATGGAGTTCTGTTGATTAGGTAGACTGTCGTATGTGCTGCCTCTGCCTAGAATTTAATTGGCAGCTTAGAGCTAGACATGATGCTCCTAACTCTTTCTAAAATGGTTCTATTCATCCTCTCACAAAGACCATTTTGTTGTGGGGTATTACGTACTATTTTGTGTCTCACAACTCCATGTATCCTACAGAAACTGTTAAATTCTTCATTTACAAACTCTAGACCATTATCAGTCCTAAGTTTCTTTAACTTATTTCCAGTTTGTGTTTCTACCATGACTTTCCATTCCTTAAACCTAAAGAATGCCTCATCCTTGGTTTTAAGGAAATAGATCCACACATACCTAGAATAATCATCAACAAAACTAATGAAGTATCTACATCCTTCTAGTGAGTAGTGCCTAGATGGCCCCCAAACATCTGAGTGAACATACTCAAGTGGTGAACTTGAGTAGTGTTGACCAAATCCAAATTTAACTCTACTCATTTTTCCAAAGACACAATGTTCACAGAAAGTTAGACTTCCAATCTTATCCCCACACGGCAGGTTTTGCTTGTCTAGTTCTACTAAGCCCTTTTCACTAACATGTGCAAGTTTTTGATGCCATAATAAAGTTCTATCTTGAACTTATGTTGACCCAACAGAAGCAATTCCATTATCCACTCTACCCTTCAACACATATAACCCATTTCTCTTCCCAGCTTTCATGACAACTAGAGATCCTTTCATGACACTAAGGCTGCCATTTGCTGCCTTATAGCTAAACCCATTAGAATCTAAGGTTCCTAGTGAGATTAAATTCCTTTTCAGGTCAGGGATATATCTAACGTCTGTGAGAGTTTTAGTTCCACCACTTTGAAGATTTAGCTTAACTGTGCCTATACCTTTTATATGACACACAGCATTATTCCCCATCATAACTTTCCCACCATCTAAAGGTTGAAATGAGCTGAACCACTCTCTATTTGGTGTCATGTGGTAGGTACACCCTGAGTCTAGGATCCACTCCTCACTGGTTTTACCCTCAGAAATAACTAACACTTCAGAACTCTCATATCCCTCAGATGCTACACCAGCACTGCCTCCATCACTATCTCTTTTAGGTTTCTACTTGTTCTTTCTCTCAAGACAGTCTCTCCTAAAATGACCCTCCTTATGACAAAAGAAACATTTTCTATTTCCTGTCCTAGATTTAGACATGTTCCTATTTTGCCCTCCCTTTTTCCAATTCTTCCTATCTGATCTCCCTCTAACATTAAGACGTTCACCATCACCACTATTTTTATCTCTCATCCTATTCTCACTATCCTTGACAGAAATAGCCTCCACTACCTCTTCTAACGTCAGTGTTTGTCTACCATATTTAAGGGTTTCCACAAAGTTAGAATAAGATTTAGGTAAAGAATTCAACAAGATTACTGCCTGATCCTCATCCCCAATATCTACAGAAATACTTTCTAGATCCTGAATCACTTTCAAAAAATCATCTTTATTATCTTTCAAAGATTTCTGCTCATCCATTTTAAAGCCAAACAACCTCTGCTTTAAAAATAATCTATTAGAGACAGTTTTAGATTGATAGAGAGAGTTTAACCTTTTCCAGATTTTAGCAGCTGTCTTCTCCTTCTTGACCTCCCGAAGGACTTTGTCACCCAATCCAAGGATCAAGGAGCTTTTGGCTTTGTCTAGCATTTCCTGCTTCTCGGATTCTTTCATGGACTCTGGTAGTTTAGTCTCTTCCTTTAGGGCTAAGGCTAGCCCTTCCTTGATCAGTATTGCTTCCATCTTCATTTTCCACAGACCAAAGTCATTCTCATCTGTAAACTTTTCAAGTTCGAATTTAGTGGACATGATTAAAGTTTAGCCTAAGAAACTGGTCACATAATACTCAAAACAAAAACAGAACACTTTACGAAGCCCTGAACAAGGCTCTGATACCAATCTGTTAGGATTTATGTGTCCTAAGTTATCACAGATTACAGATCTAAGGCTAAATAATCAATAGTATAGCAAGATGATAATCACAGATTAAGATCTCTGGTTAACAACCAATCTCCAAACAACAAAGTAATCACAGATTAAGATCTCTGAATCATCAAGCATTAGCAAACAGCAGATCAAGCAAAGAGATAAAGATGAACACAAGGAATTATAGTGGTTCGACTGGGTAGCCTACATCCACTCTTCAAGGCGCAGATAGGATATCATTACTATCACAGTCAAGGAGACAATTTACAGGGTATTTAACAAAGAAAGAAACAGATTGAGCAAAGAAGAATATAACCCGAAGAAACCCTAGCTTTCTTCCCTTTTCCCCTTGCTGCAAATCCATATCAAATGGAATCAATTTATACATGAGTCACCTTCCAGGATCAGCCTCCACTTGGAAACCCAAGAAGATCTAGCCATAGATGAGCAATAGATTTCGTCTCCCATTAGAACATTCTGGAACGAGACAGTTAGACAGGAGAAATCTGTGTAAAAGATGAGGGCTAGATCGAATGAGTAGACAAAGCCATTTTTAGCTTATCACAAAACGTCGTCGCTTGGATCCCTTTGACTCTTCCAATTTTTAATTGACTCCACCGTGGCACAAACACAAGCCACATCACCACAGTACTGTTTTAACTCCAGCCTATGACCATAGCGGAGGGAAAAACAATAATGAACATGAAGTGGATTGGTTCTATGTAGGCATGGCACTTGGATTTGTGGTTGGCTTTTGGAGCATAATAGGTCCATTACTTGTAACCAGAAGATGGAGGTATATGTATTGTCAATTCTTAAATCGCCTTGGCGACAAATTTGTCAGTGTTGTAAGAAAATGTTGCTAGCTAGATGTTGTGTTGGAGCTTTGTTGTCTTTATGTATTTTCATCGTATTGTAAAGAACAAAAAGGTATTGTTTTTCTGATTACGATTGGAAGCTTATTTTAAATTTAAATAGATAGGATGATGTTGTTGGAATTGGAGACTGTGATGAACATTATCCTCTGACATAAAAATTCAAATTGTATATTGTTAGT
Source organism: Pistacia atlantica (assembly GCA_026229545.1). NCBI lineage: Eukaryota > Viridiplantae > Streptophyta > Magnoliopsida > Sapindales > Anacardiaceae > Pistacia > Pistacia atlantica. Next base: position 12,881,756 of record CM047899.1, read on the forward strand.
GCTTTCATAAATACTCGACGTAGTCGAGAAACAACAGATTGGTTGCATAAAAATATGGGTAAAATCTAATATAATACCTAGAAAATTATTCGCTGATTCAGTAAAATTATTCTCTGTAGGAAAATAATCTAAATAAGAGAAAAATTAAATTGACAGATAAAATAATAAATAAGCATCACAAAGTGTGATTCAACAATGAAAAGGTAATAAATAAGAGAAAAATTGAATTGATATATAGGCGACTAGAACAATTAGATATTGTAGATGGAGATGATTAGAGACAAGCTTGGAGGTCGTGGACAATATCTAGGGTTTCAACTTGGGACATTTTGATGGCTTTCAGATTGAGAGATTCTACTAGTGCAACAAAATTTCCCTCCAATATCTGCTGCAATATCTTGACCTTGGTAATAATTCAAATATACGTCCTGAGAATTTGGGTTGGTTGTCTGGTCTTTCTTTGTCGAAGTACCTTGATTTGAGCTTTATGGATATCCAAGAAGTTTCTGATTGGTTATGGGTGATAAACTCACTCCTTTCTTTAGTGGAGTTAAATTATCATATTGTCAAGTTTACAGCTTTCCTCCACCACCAATTGGAAATTTGTCATCTCTTAGCACACTTGATCTTTCATTTAAACCAAATTCATAACTCTTTGATTTTTGGTTGGGTTTATGGTCTTCGTAATTTAGTGTTTCTTGAACTAAGTGGAACTGGATTTCGAGGTTCACTTCCCAAGGAACTTCAAAACTTGACTTCTCTTAAACTTCTTGATTTATCTTCCAACCAATTCAATTCTTGAATCGAACAAGGGGGAGAATTTCAGGTGCTTTAGGAAATTTGACTTCTCTCAAAAGCCTTGATCTTTGGAGGAAACATTACAAGTTCAAGGGGGAGAATTTGCGACTTGCATTCAATTTTTTTGTCAGATGTCAAATTGAGTCAAGAGTCAAGAGATAAATGAAGTCTTAGACATTTTTTAGGATTCGTTTCAGGTGGTTCGGAGAATCTGGATTTATAGAATACTAATCTTTTTGGTCATTTGACCGAGCAACTTAGGCAGATTAAAAATATAAAATATTTTAATCTCAATTACACTCTATTTCTGGTTCTATTCTGGGTTGTATAGGAGAGCTTTCGTTTTTAGTAGTTTTAGATCTTTCAAGTAACATGTGGGAAGGAAAAAGTCAATCCTGATTGGATTCCTCCTTTCCAGATCGAACATTTTAGATTAGGATATTGTCATTTAGGGCCTCTATTTCCATCACGGCCTCATTCACAAAAACATCTTACTTTGGACATATCCAACTCAAGAACTGTTGATACACTTACAGTTTGGTTTTGGACTACTCATTTTCAAATATAAATCTCTCTCATAACCAAATCAATAGAGAGATTCCAAATTTAACCCAGCCTGATCGATCCACTATTGTTGACTTGAGTTCAAATAAATTGTCAAGTTCATTACCTCTTATATCCTCAAACACAAACTTTTCTAGACGTGTCCAACAATGCTTTTGAGGTTGTTTTTTTTTTTTTTTTTTTTTTTTTGTGTCATGAAAGAAACAAGTTAAAGAAAATGGTGTTTCTCAAACTTGAAGATAATCTTTTACCTAGAGAATTACTTGGATGAATTGGCAAAAATTGTATATGTTGAATTTAAACATTTTAGATGAAACTTAATATTATAAGAGAACTTTTGATAAAAATAAATAGAGCTATATACTAAGCAATAAATGATATAATTTTCATTACCTTGATAATTAATATATATTTAATACAAGATAAAATAAAAACAATTGTATATAATTAACTATGATAATTTAAAGAAATAATATAATTCAAAACTAATTTGAACACATAAACACAAATCAAATGTATGAAAGTTGGAATAAAAATCATGTAAATAAAGAAAACTAAAACACACGCACACGCTCAATCTAACAACGAATGACCTTCCATCAGAGTGCTTGATAAAGTCTGATTGGAGTATAATGAAACTAAAATTTGTTCTGTGTTTTTTACTCTCACACATTCACAGCAACAACAAAAAATAAACCCACCAAATATGCTATAAACCAATGTATGAGTACTTAGAGATGGGCGTTTGGGTTGGTCCCCGCCCTGCCATGAATGGCCTAGGGAATCCATGAAAGAGAAATAATTCCGTGACCTCGGGGACGCCCCGCCCCGCTATATATATATATTTCATTAAAAAAATATATATCATTTCATTTAAAAATTTTAATATAAGATCTTTTCTAGGCAATTTTATCAATATTCAATAAATGTGAGAAGTCTTACTGCATATCAATTAATTTGTGACATTTCATTTAAATAATATTTGTAATTAATTTGTCCAATAATTTTGCTTGAAATTCTCTTATTCATTTTCTTTTCTAAAAAAATCACATTTGTCACGAAATTACCACTTTAATAATTATTATTTTCACACTATTAATTGATCAAATGTGATTATAATTGTGGGAACATTGAGTGAAATCATATACAATTATACAAATGAGTAATAATAGATGTTTTTTGTATTCAAATAAAAGCTTTTGTCCTTCTAAAAATTAGATACAAATGTTAATGTAGATTTAAAAAAAAAAAAAAAATGGCCTAAGGCTCTAAAACCCATGAAAATCCTAACCCAACCCACAGTCATGAATCCTAAAGCCCAAATCCAGCCCACAGTCAAGAATCCTAAAGCCCATCATAAACGTTGACCCTGCAAAGATTTCATTGACTGGGACAGGACGGGCCAGGCTTGGGAAATCCCCAAGGGGTCAAGGACAGGGCCAAGGAATGGGATCCCCAGCCTTTCCTTCCCCATCCCTAAGAGTAACAGACAAAAATGCCCCTTCTCCATGTGGACTTAATAAACCACATGGGTTTTTGGGCTTCCTCCATATAAGAGGGAAAACCCAATAGGAGAATGATCAACTAGGCAACTTTTTAGGATAGAAAGGGATTTGATAGAATTAGAAATTAGTTGAACATTAATATTGTAAGAAATATGTCAGACCTTTACTTAAAATTTTAGACTATAAATGGCCAATTCAGTCATGAATCGACTAGGTGGTTGGCAAACAGCCGATTAATCATTTTCTTTTTTCAATTGGGGGAAATCTTAGCAGTAAGTACAACAGAAATTTTGGATAAGAATACATGTTATTTGATATCCGATGGATAAATAGAAATACACAACTCTACAAGTGTGAATTTTCCATTCCGCAATTATATTCCTTCTTTAATTGACTTGACTTGATTACCATAGGAGTACACGGTGGGACATAGAACAACTGTAAACATTTAAAACCTTGACCCATAGCAATATTCCAGGAGAGTTACTTTTTTGCAGAAAAATGAGGTTCTGGACCTACTTTGGAAAATTGGTTGCCAGGTCAACACGCAAGCTGAGAAATATGAGATTGTTTTACACGCTCATTCATCATATTTATGGTAGAAGAAGGACTGAGTAAGTAAGTAGAAACAATGAAAGAATCCATCAGTATTGATGCTGCTCCTGCAACCATTCTTTTTATTGTGTTACTTGCCCTTTTAACCATTAATAGTAGCTTCTGCAGTGGACGATCTGACTTGGGATTCTTCAAGAGTGAGAAACAAGATCTTTTAAGGTTTAATCAAGATCCTTCCAATCGCCTTGACTCTTCCGACTCCGACCTCCCTCGCAGAACTCTTAAAGCAGCTCATGAGCAGCCAAAAACGGTTGGTAAGATAACAATCTTTCTTTCCTTTGTTATTTTTAATAATTTGATTTAATTGCACTTAAACTTGTAATATTTATGTCTTTTGGAAATTAATCACTCATATTCAATATCTTGACCTTTTTCTTATCTATGTAAATTCTATACTGAGAATTTTATTTATTTATTTAGGAATCAGGGTGCATTTGGAATTATGTAGCTTTTACCATTATCACACTTATAGTTGTGCTCTGAAATTAATCAGTTATAACCCAAAGTTATAGGTTGCCTGATAAACTGTAGTTTACTTTTTTTTTCTTCTTTTTTTTTTTTTTGGTAATTTATCAAGAATAATTTTTAGAATATTGTCGGACGCCTGTCGGTGATATTCTCCGATATTGGTGGCCGGTTTTCGATGGCCAGTTGGCGGTTGCCAATGATAACAGTTGCCTGCTGCAATTTTATTTTTTAAAATAATAAATTATTTGGAAGTCGTTTTGGCATTTTACTAATCGCAAGCAGATTTCTATTGTGAAAAAACAACTCCTGTTACTTTTGAGTTCGAATATAAAAATAAATTATGGGAGAATCGGTGTGTGAAAAAAATTACTTATAATAGTCAACTGACTCAAGAATTCCAGAAAACATAGGCTGAGACAAAAGGAAGTTCCTGGGTTCTACTATCTTCAGAACCGTGTGGCTGAGTAGATGCCATTACCATTGTTCATATTGCTGACAACTTAACTGATCTTACAACTACCATGTTTAAATCTATTTTGGAAAACTGTAAGAAACTTAAGTGTGCCTTTGATTCATGATCCAAAAATATTTTCAAACAGTTAGTAGAGTTTATAGATCTGATTCAATTTTACATATATGTTTCCTACAACTTGTAACAGGCGTCAAACAACTTCCATGGAAGAATCTTCAATATCTTGACCTTCGTTCCAACTTGTTCGAAGGACCAATTCCAGTTCCGCCACCTGACATGAAAGTCTTTTTAGTATCAAACAATAATCTGACAGGAGAAATACCTCATTTAATCTGCAATATGAGTACCCTTGAAGTTCTTGATCTTTCCAACAATAGCTTGACGGGTACCATTCCAGAATGCTTGGGACACTTCAGCAACAGTTTGCGCGTGTTGGATCTGCAGGAGAATAAGTTTCATGGCAACATTCCTGGATTATTTGCGAAGGGTAATGACTTGAGGACCCTCAACTTCAATGGCAATGAATTGAAAGGGCCAATCCCAACATCTTTGCTTAATTGTACAAAGTTGGAAGTCCTAGATCTGGGAAATAACAACATAAACGAGTCCTTCCCAAAATGGTTGGGAAGCCTTCCGGCATTACAGGTTCTTGTTCTTCGTTCTAATAAATTTTCTGGTCTTGTAACGGATCCTGAGGCCAGTAATACTTCTTTCTCTCAGTTGAGAATTTTTGATATCTCGAACAACAATTTTAATGGTTTATTACCTGTGAGTTATTTTAAGAATATGAAATCCATGATGAGTGTCAGTGGTGAAGTTAAAAAGAAGCCTCAGTATATGGGAGACAGGTATTATGATGATTCGGTGACGCTTGTAGTGAAAAAGCTTGAGGTTAAACTAGTGAAAATTCTTACTATTTTCTGTACCATTGATTTCTCAAATAATAGCTTTATTGGTACGATTCCAGAAGTAATTGGAAAGCTTCGAGCACTTAATCACCTCAACCTTTCTCAAAACAGTCTTACAGGTCAGATTCCTCCATCGTTGGGCAATTTGGAAGGAGTCGAATCCTTAGACCTTTCTTCAAACAAACTTACCGGGAGAATTCCATGGCAGTTAACTAATTTGACATTTCTCGCTGTGCTGAACCTGTCACAAAACCAACTTGAGGGACGTATTCCTCAAGGGAACCAATTCAATACATTTTCAAGTGATTCGTACGAAGGAAACTGGGGATTATGTGGACTTCCATTAGAGAAGAATTGCAGCAACGGTGAGCATTCCCAGCCATCCCCGAGATCAGGTGATACAGACTCTGAAAAAGATTTTGGTTGGAAAATTGTGTTGATGGGTTATGGATGTGGGACGGCGTTTGGATTGATTATTGGATGTCTTGTGTTCACAACAAGAAAGCCTCAATGGCTTGTAAGCGCAGTTGAAGGGAATTCCCACAAAACGGTGAGAAGGATTAAAAACAATCAGAAAAGAAGAAGAAATTAGTGTTTGAAAGTAGTTTTCTCCTTTTGGTATCATGTATCAGCCATACATAATGTAATCGACTTTAGCAATAGCAAACTGTTTTCTCCTTCTGCCTCAGTGTTCTTTCTCTTATGAATTTAAATTCAATTGTCTGGATCTCTTCAAATTATACAAAACCCTTTTGCCCTTATTGACAGAAAGTTCCGTAATTGTATGGTCTAATTTAGTCAGAACATCTTCGAACAATCTCAGTTTGTTGATAAACCATGTTTTAGCCTTTAATTTTAACCAGGACTAATTCAACAACGGAGAAAAACTATGTCCATTCGGAAACAAAAAAAAGATTAAACAAGATTGGGAATTCTTCAATATCATCAACATATAGAATTCCAAAGTAGTCTAAATTTTTCGGTCTTAATACATTTGAAACTGTCAAAATTGCAGTTACCATGCCACTGCATTCTCTTGAAATGTCCAGTGCCTTAAGAACCGTGATCCAAACCAGGAGAGCTAACTTCGCAATTTCTTCTAAGCCTAATATTTCCCAGGAATTATCAAGAATGATGAGGATTTTTTCGTCATTTCTTACGAGGTCTGCACTGTCTTTTAAGTTTTAACTAATTTCTTGGTAGAACTTTTTAAGTCAAGCTCGTTGATGAGCTGATTTTGCATATGAAAATGAAACCATTGTATTATGTTCAATTTCTCCCAGACTTTATTTACTCAAATTAACAGTCAAATATCAATAGTTTAATGAGTGTAAATATAAAATTTAGATCCATTTATCCTTTTATTGACTTAGAAGTCCACTGTGGGACATCTAATGGTGAAATATCTTTCAAGTCTGGAGGCAGAGCACTATCCCAGGAAATTACCTGCAAATAGTTCTCAAAGTCAATTTTTCCAAATTGACTGTCAGTTTCACCCAAGAATTGAGAAATTTGAAACTGTGTTTCACGGGTCATTGGCATATTTTATAGTAATAAACGACTTTGAAATTAACTAGCAACAATGAAAGTAGTGATGAGTGTAGTTGCTGTTCTTCCAGTCTATTAATATGTAATTTTCACACTAACGACTACGCATATGCAAAGTGCTAAGAAGTTACATGTGAGGTGATTGTGAGATGTGTTTATGATGCAGTGATGATGCTTGTTACTTAGTACGTAAATAACAAGCTGACAAGTGAGAGTTTTAGAATGGTTCGGATGCTATGAGCAAGTCCTTAGAATGGTTCGGATGCTATGAGCAAGTCCTACATCCACTATGTTTGTATTATGGTTTCTTTTGTGATCACTAATGAAGATTACAAAGAGAACGATCTTTCAAGGGTTACAAGTATTTAAAGTATTCTAGGAGAATAATAAGTCAATCTCTTTCTAGTAGTGTATCTTTACTATTTTTTCTGTAATACAAATATGTGAATTTGATAATCGATCCCGTTGTGAGGAGTGGAGTTGCCTATTTATACTCTTTTCAGCTTAAGTTAATAAGTGTTTTTATAAGTTGTTTTGATTTGGTGAAGATATGCCTTCCTTTTGATTCGTTGGGAGCTTTCATTCATATCCTTAAATTAAATGAAATTTTGGCAAATGGCTACACAAAATATCATTCTGAATTGGAGGTTGGTGGAGATGCCTACTAAGAGCTAATTGGTGGAGATGACATCAGCATATATTTTAGGTATAACACAGTCATTAGTTTTTTCAATTATTTGTCATGTGTGACGCCTTACAAGCATTTCATCAAATACTTGATGAAAATCTCAAGCTAGAAAAGTTCCAGCCCCCTTCACAAAATTCTAGAACTCTCTTGGGTTCTCCACACATTTGCAGATATCTCTTGATTATTGATAGTTGGTAGAAGATTTTAGGTCTTAAATCTCCACCATTGAATGTGGAACATTGTGTAAATCTAGACCGTTCATAATAAGTTAAGATTGTTCTAAATAGGAGGAGGCCTCATTTGGCCAAACCATCTAAGAATTATAAGCTTAAGTAATAAAGAATATTATTTTCTCTAGCATAATCTTATGAGTTTGAGTGAGTGTTCTCTCTTATTCTCAAAACTAGCAAGCTTGAGTTATCTAATGGTGAAATAAATAGGGTCGTGACAATTGGTATCAGAGCTCGAAGTTCTTGGGTCGCTTACTAGATCCTTCCAACTAGCTGACTTTGGGAACATGAACATCCTTCCAACTAGCTTCCCGTAGAACTCTTAAAGTTCCAGAATCTATTGGGATATTGTGGCTCATTTTCCTATTTATTTTCGTGTTAAATTGTATGTCTTTAACCAAGTTCATTCAACTATGATTTTATAAATCGCATAGGAAAACCTTTTAATAAAGAATACAATTGTAAATAGAAATAGAATTATGAGAATCCTATTAAGAATTGAAATATGAATCTAGTAGAAATATAATGTCCCACATATTGTGTATAAATATAGGGTTGAAAACCAATTGAAGGTTATGAGAGAATGTGAGAACATTAGATATTTTATGTAAGGGCTATTAAACACCATGGGTAGAGTGTCTTAAAAATTAGGATTGTTTTCACTTTAGGTACTAGTCTGTTAATTATATACCAGATTTATGATGGTGTCGTGTACTCTTGTACATCGTGTTTATGAAACTATAGTGGATTTTTCTCATCCTTGAATGTAGCCAGGTTATTTTGAACCACGTAAATGTAGTCTCTTTTTGTGGTGTGATTTTATTTCTATGTTATTAATCTCAAATGTATGTTTTCCGTTGTACGATCTCCTAACCAAATCATTTGAACTGAATCTTTGAAGGGGGTTGGTAAGATAAATAATCCTTCTTTGCTTGATTAATTTATCCATTAAATCTTTTGCACTCCATTGTTTAAAAATTTGAAGGAACTTAGGTTTATATATGTTGAAGTGAAGACTGAAAACGACACCATTTTGTTACTTAAGTGAAACGCAGAGTTTAGGGACAAAATTAGTTGAACATCCTGACCATCCAATCTGTACAGATCCAACGACTGAGGCTTGTCAAAAGGGTCAACGGTATAAAAGAGAGATGAATAGTCATTTGCGCATATGAGTTCTAGGTTTTTCTCTTGTATTCGTTTTTCTCTGTTCTTGATTAGGTTTTCTTCATCTTTGAGAATCATTGTAACTTGGGTAGATTGTTCAGGTTGTATTAGTCAATCTGAGGGTGGTTTTACTCTTGTGACTTGAGGATTCCAGTTGAGTGTTCTTAGGTTTAGTTACGGGTTGATTCTTGTGTGAGATCAGAGAGGGTGTATTTGGTTTGATTCTATACTGTGTGGATCTTGTGATAAATAGTAGTGCCGTGAGCTCTCCATTTCCGGAGCTCAACGTGGATGTAGATTATCCAATCAGGATAATCGAACCACAATAAATCTTGTGTTCTTGTGTTCTTGGTTTGTGCGAATCTGTGTGTTTGATTGATCTGGTGATTAGTTTGTGTTTGTTGACTAGTTATAACAATATATTTCTCGAAAATCTCTCTTATTTGCAATATCTTGGCCTTTTTCTTATGCTCTATGTTAGTTTTATGTTAAGAATTATGTTGGCTATCTTTTGATTTTCTTTGTTCTTATGATCTAGGTTGATTTACAATCTGTTTTCAAAAATTTATTATAAGACTTATGCATATTTTGGTTTAATTGTGTACTTGTACAAACTTTGGAAAACAAAGGATTAGACTAACAAATAGGATTTAGAGCTTTGGAAAACAAAGGATTAGACTAACAAATAGGATTTAGAGTTCAATTTTTCATAAACTTGTTGACAGGCATTAAACAACTTCCATGGAAGAACCTTCAATATCTTGACTTTTGCTCCAAACTTGTTTGAAGGACTAGCTCCAGTTCCACCACCTAATATAAAAGTATTTTTTTATCAAACAATAATCTAACTAGAGAAATACCTCATTTAATATGTAAAATGAGGGACAATGAAGTCCTTGTTGAATCGGTTGTCATGTAATTAGAAAATTATAACCTGAATCCTAGTCTCGCCTCTGCCTAACGGCAACCGGAGATTAATTGCTCATGGTGAGCTGATAATGGCTGAAGGGTTTGACCGGTCACTGCCAAATGTGGGAAACACATCGCCGGCAATTGGAATGAGAGATTGGTGGTTGAGGAAGACCAAAGGACATGAAAAGGTGAACGGTCGTCGTTAGTGACGGCGGATCTCAGTGAAAACACGTCGATTGCAGTTGAAACTGTGATAGCAAGGTGGCTGGGAGCTATAGGAGAGATGACCGACAGTTGGGGAGACAAATCGACACCAAGAAGTGGAAGAACCTCGCCTGGAATGCGAAGAACCTCGACTTTGAAGGGGGTTGGTAAGATAAATAATCCTTCTTTGCTTGATTAATTTATCCATTAAATCTTTTGCACTCCATTATTTAAAATTTTGAAGGAACTTAGGTTTATATATGTTGAAGTGAAGACTGAAAACGACACCATTTTGTTACTTAAGTGAAACGCAGAGTTTAGGGACAGAATTAGTTGAACATGCTGACCATCCAATCTGTACAGATCCAATGGCTGAGGCTTGTCAAAAGGGTCAACGGTATAAAAGAGAGATGAATAGTCATTTGCGCATATGAGTTCTATGTTTTTCTCTTGTATTCGTTTTTCTCTGTTCTCGATTAGGTTTTCTTCATCTTTGAGAATCATTGTAACTTGGGTAGATTGTTCAGGTTGTATCAGTCAATCTGAGGGTGGTTTTACTCTTGTGACTTGAGGATTCCAGTTGAGTGTTCTTAGGTTTAGTTACGGGTTGATTCTTGTGTGAGATCAGAGAGGGTGTATTTGGTTTGATTCTATACTGTGTGGATCTTGTGATAAATAGTAGTGCCGTGAGCTCTCCATTTCCGGAGCTCAACGTGGATGTAGATTATCCAATCAGGATAATCGAACCACAATAAATCTTGTGTTCTTGTGTTCTTGGTTTGTGCGAATCTGTGTGTTTGATTGATCTGGTGATTAGTTTGTGTTTGTTGACTAGTTATAACAATATATTTCTCGAAAATCTCTCTTATTTGCAATATCTTGGCCTTTTTCTTATGCTCTATGTTAGTTTTATGTTAAGAATTATGTTGGCTATCTTTTGATTTTCTTTGTTCTTATGATCTAGGTTGATTTACAATCTGTTTTCAAAAATTTATTATAAGACTTATGCATATTTTGGTTTAATTGTGTACTTGTACAAACTTTGGAAAACAAAGGATTAGACTAACAAATAGGATTTAGAGCTTTGGAAAACAAAGGATTAGACTAACAAATAGGATTTAGAGTTCAATTTTTCATAAACTTGTTGACAAGCATTAAACAACTTCCATGGAAGAACCTTCAATATCTTGACTTTTGCTCCAAACTTGTTTGAAGGACTAGCTCCAGTTCCACCACCTAATATAAAAGTATTTTTTTATCAAACAATAATCTAACTAGAGAAATACCTCATTTAATATGTAAAATGTGGGACAATGAAGTCCTTGTTGAATCGGTTGTCATGTAATTAGCAGTAATTAGGGTCGAATCATAGGGAGCAAAGATTATCAACCTAACGTATGATTGAGTAAACGAAAGTAAAAATGACAAGTTTTAATAAACTAGTATCCTAAGAAAATAATTTCAAGAAATCTAATTACTAACTGAAACACAATATTAAAGGTGTTTGCCTAAGGCTTCGGCTCAACTCAGAATTAGCACACAATTCTTCTTCTCACTCTTAGATTTCTTAAACCTACAAGGCTAGTCAAATAACATAAAAAGTATTTCCACAACCAAGTATAATCTATCATGTCTCCCTGTTATCTTAGTTACAAGTTGATTGGTTAAAGACTATCTTCAATTAACAAAGAGATTCAATCAATTAAAACCACTAATTGGTAAGAGAGAATAAACACAATCCATAATCCTTGTAATACAATCACAAATTTATTACACTTAGAATGAAATCATATATAGAAGAAACATTACTGAATAACAATATATAGCAAGATCATAATCAATATCGAAACAATTGGAAACTATAATCCATCATTCAGAACTTTCAAACCCAACATTCAAGATGTAATCAGCTTGATTTTACAATGAACACAATCCAACAAAGCATTTCATAATTTGAATCATGCATCGTATTGTAATCATACTGGAACAAAGCAAACCTCAAATCACGATACACAACAATCAAATCATATCTTCAACGTGTAATTAATAATCCAATTAGTCAAAAGTTTAAGCGAAGAAAATTATAACCTGAATCCTAGTCTCACCTCTGCCTAACGGCAACCGGAGATTAATTGCTCATGGTGAGCTGATAATGGCTGAAGGGTTTGACCGGTCACTGCCAAATGTGGGAAACACATCGCCGGCAATTGGAATGAGAGATTGGTGGTTGAGGAAGACCAAAGGACATGAAAAGGTGAACGGTCGTCGTTAGTGACGGCGGATCTCAGTGAAAACACGTCGATTGCAGTTGAAACTGTGATAGCAAGGTGGTTGGGAGCTGTAGGAGAGATGACCGACAGTTGGGGAGACAAATCGACACCGAGAAGTGGAAGAACCTCAACTGGAATGCGCAGAGGCACGGCGGTGCAAATGGACTCACGACGGATGTGGCTAAACGGCGGCTGAAATGCTCGGGAACGCTAAGGGAAGGATGACCGCCACTTGGGGAAGCTAAATCGACGTCGGAATACCAAGAGACATGGCGGTGAAAATGATGATGAATGGCGGCGAAAGATCTTCAAGGAGATGATGGAGGTGATGGCCAATCGAGGTTTTGGAAGATGAAGGGTCGTCGAAGCCAAAAAATGGTGGATGGTGGCTAGGGTTTGATGGGAGGCTGGCCGTATTTTCACGACTATTAAATTTTTAGTCCCTGCACATTTAAAAAGTGACAAAATCAACTCCTTGGAAATATGACATTTTACCCCTTGATAACAATGATAAACATAAACGAGACAAAATCAATCTTAATCCATAAACCACGACGTATAGCTAATACCAACTCACACCGTTTCTAAAATCATTCCAAACATGAAAAATTCGTAAGAAAACATCAAAATGCTATTTTTCATCAATAAATTCATAAATTGTCTCGATATATATTCAATTAAATCATAACAAAGTGTATTAAATAACTTTAATGGAGTCATTTTCATGACTCTAACATTGATCTTTCTAATAATTGCTTGAGTGGCACCATTCTAAAATGCATGGGAAAGTTTAGCAATAGTTTGCATGTGATGGATCTACGAAAGAATAGGTCTCAAGGCACCATTCCTCAAACATTTGCAAAGGGTAACAATTTAAGGACCCTTGACTTCAATGGCAATAGATTTGAAGGGACAGTTCCACCATATTTGATCAATTGTACAATGTTGGAAATTCTGTTTTCGAAAACAACAACATAAATGATACATTTCTGCAGTGGTTGAGAACTCTTCCGGCATTACAAGTTCTTGTTCCACGCTCTAATAAATTTCATGGTCTAGTCGATGATCGAGTGGCGAAAAATTCTTTCTCTAAGTTGTGAATCTTTGATCTCTTGAACAACAATTTTAGTGGTTTGCTGCCAGCAAGGTATTTTGTTAGGATTATTTTAGAATTAGGATAATTATGTTAAATATTTTATTATTATCTTTTATAATTATGTTATTATAATAGAATTATAATTATCTTATTACTCTGATAGAATATTTTATTAGATTTGAATTTGACAATTAGAGTCATTTGGAGTCAAAGTGTAAAATGTATAATAGTCTAAATCTAGATCGTGGTTATCAATGAAGAATTTTGTCAATTAATCTCTCTATCTCTTGTTCTTGGAGGTCTATGTTTCTCATATAAACAAATCCTATCCCAAACCCTATCATATTTTGAGAACATGAAATCTGTAATGGATATTAGTGGTGAGTCTAAAAGGAATTTGCAGTAAATGGGTGAATCATATTATGAAGATTCAGTGACAATGCTTGTAAAAAAGAATGAAGTTAAACTGGTGAAATTTCTCACTATTTTCAGTACCATTGATTTTTCAAACAATAGCTTTCATGGGGGAATTCCTGATTTAATTGGAAAGATTCGATCACTTCGACTGCTCAACGTTTCACAAAACTTCCTAACTGGCAACATCCCTTTGTCATTGGGAAATTTCGCAGATCTAGAATCCTCAGACTTCATGGGAAAATTCCATGGCAGTTGAAAAGAATGACGTTTCTTGCAATCCTATACCTGTCTCATAAACAACTTGAAGGACCTATTAAGGCAATCAATTTGAAACCTTTTCCAGTGATTCTTATAGCGGAAACTTGAGATTATGCAGACTTCCACTGTCAAATGAATGCGACGCTGATGAGGCGCCGCAACCATCCTCAATATCAGGAAATGCTACAAACTGTGGAAAAAAATTTGGTTGGAAAGCGGTGATGATGGATTATGGATCTGGAATGGATTTGGGAATGATTATGGGATATCTTGTATTTTCAACTGGAAAACCTCTCTGGATAGCAATTGTATTGGAAGGGAAACACCAAAATAAGATGAGAAGGTTGCATAAGAAACACAATGGAAGAAGAAATTAGTGTCTGCATTCGGCACAGTGTCAGAATAATGTTGATAATACGCTGTACTTGATTTTATTTTTCTTTTGAAATAATGTATCAGCAAGATACTTGTTGTATTGATCTAATGAAATTGTTGTCTATGTCAGTAAAAGCAAATCAATTGATGCCCAGCATCGTATTGCATAATATATCAGAGCAAACTGCTCTGCCCCCGTTGTTCTTTCTCTTATGAATTTCAGGTTTCAAGTTTCAACCATCTTGATCTCATAAAATTATACACACCTTGTTTGAAATAATAACTGTGTTACAATGAATGAAGATGCTTGATACTCTGAAAGCTCTCATGAATGCTGTCTCCGTAATCACCAAGGGAAAAATGCCACCCTTGAGACGCCCACATTTCAGCTCACTCCGAGCAGCAAACTCCTATTTGTTTCCCTTTTTGTGTAGTTTAGCACAAAGCTAAAACTAGAAATAGAGACGACTGGAATTTCAAGTCATCTAAGTGCATGTCCAGTAAGACATTTAGAAACAAAATCTGCCATAAGAAGCTCAGGACAAAAATGTGCCGGCAGTGTAAAACCAGCAGTGGAGATATAGCGATAGTTAAATATTTATTTAAGACGGCGCCCTTCGTATAGGTCATTGTGTTACAATAAAATTATTTACGAAATTTTCCTGTATAATTGATGTTGATAATAGGTAGTATGTTCTACTTGATGTGGTGGAATAAAACTAAGTAGCAACACATTTAAAAGCAATCCCGGAAGGAACAGACAAATGGTCTTTAAAACAGTCCTTTACAGTCTACAACAATATTACATTTTTCAAGTTTGTTACAATTGTATACAGAAAATTCAGGATTGAAGTCATGGGAAAATGTAAACTTCATCATATCCCTTCCTGCAGTCAAGACATCATACAACAATTAAATCAATAAATTTATATGTAAATTTAGATGGGTTTCAGTATCATCATCAAAATATTAAATGTTTGATTTAACAACCATTTTTTAGCTTTCGTATTGTTCTCATACTTTTTATTAGTTTGTACAAGTAATCAGCACCAAATGTGTTTTCATTATATAGTTTCAAAGAAGTGATACCAAAGGCATTTTTAAACCCTCAAAAACAAAATTCATTTTCCCGTTTTATTCTACAAGTCCATTTTCTAAAAACAATATACCAAATGAGCCTTAACATACCACTTGGGATTCAAGGACAGTAACACTTACCCAGCCTTTCCACAGTAGGTGGGACTGTAATTGTAGATAAGGTTGTCAAGCACTTTTCGAGCAGGCGGTCTGTTCATCGACTTCCTAGCCTCACTGCACGACAGACATACAGTTGATATCAGCCTCAGCACCTTTAATCATTATAGTTATGCACAAATGCAAAGTCCTAACCTAGTCTCTTTTTTTGACAACTAAACACTAGGTCACGGCATTTTAAGCATCACTATTTGTAAAGAACATCCAAAGAACAGTTACATGGCCTTGTTTAGAAAATACAAAAGAGATGCAAGAAATTGCCAGTTGAATCCTATTAACTTTATTGCTTGGGCAGTGAGCATAAATTTAACTTTTACAATATAAGCCATTGAGACTTTCATGGTTATCAAGAACTAACCTGATAAAAAAGTTTGCAACATGTTGAGTCACCTGAATGGCATCCTCCGAGTGGGGAATTCCCGATAACCCCCACTCAAAAGCATTTTTCTGCAGAGCAATTGATTAGTCTTTGCACCTTAATTGAAATCAGTTGCATTACCAAGAGATCTAGTAATATTCTACTCAATAACAGCAAACAGATTGAGGAAGAAAAAAATTTAACACAAACATAAATGTGGACACATAAGCACACAGGAACAAAGCTGAAAATAATTTGCAATCTAGTTAAGCCAAAAAAAGGCACATCAATATGGAATATTGAATTTTTCTTAACATAAATTACAGATTAGTGAAGCTAGCTATAAAATAACATCATATCAGACAATCAAGACAGCATGAAGCTCAGTCTGAACCACACATTAAGTGACCATGCATTCCACCCTTCATAAAACCCAGACATACGATCTAGCATAGTTGCCTTGAATAATTTGACAGCATTTATTTCTTAAAACAAACTCAAATAAGTTAAGACCTTCAACAACATTGATACTGATCAGAATTTTGATTTGCAGAATTTTTTTTCTTTTAAGCTAAATATATTTAATATAGATAAATAGTAAAATGTCAAAAAGAATATTTCCGTACATCCAATAGTCAAAATAATAAACTATATGTGATGGAGCACACATGGAACAATGTGAAGCATGTTGAGGTAAATACCTCTGGATGCCATTGGAAAGCAGTCACAGGATAGTCATAAGCTTGTACTGTAGAGACATAGACCTGAAATTATGAATAACATAATTAGAATTCTTCCAGTAGACTATTCATATTGAGTTAAAGCATGTCGTAATTATTTCCTGAGCCCACATATCAATATAAAAATAAAAATTTGATTATGAAGCTTACCTTATCATCTCCATCCGCACTTGTTGTCAACATTTTAAAAAACCTAGATAGATCCAAGTTCTCTTGCATTCTCTCAGGTGAAATGCCATACTGTTGAAAAGAAGAACACGTAAACTTCAATTAACCTAAAAATAATTCAAACACCATGCAGCAATAAAACATATGAATAATACTATATATCCTAATTTTTAGATCCCAACTGATATAGCATTGAAAGATTAGTCTCACATGTATGATTAAATAAAAAGAAAAATTATATGGCAAAATTTGAAATGATAACATCACTTGAAAAATATTGGAGAGTCCATCTCTGAAACTCTAAGACCAGCATCTTAAGAAATAAATTGAATAAAGTACATAAAAATGAACTAATTTCAGGATTTTGAATCAAAGAGGAAAACCACAGAGCAAAATTTGGAAGTAAGTCTGCCTAATCAAGCAAAGATTATTCATAAGAAACACTGATATTATTTTCTCCCCCAGGCTTAGCTTATTTTTGTATTGTTTCAAGGGCCAGAATATCCTTTGACTGCTTTCCCAATAATAAACAAACAAACTGGGGATGTGAAAGAGGAGACAGAGGTCAGTTTTCAAACTTGAGTTCGTGAAGCAGGTCTCGGGTATTTCAGGGTAAAAAGAATATAAAGATAGAAGAATATATAAAATGAATTTTATACTTCAAAAATCATTTTAGTTCTATATTACAGTGCCCAAAAAAAAAAAAAAAAAGCATCTCCACTTTCTTTTGAACAATGAAAATTGTATTATACAAATATCAAAAAGGAGGGTACAGAATTTCTTTTCTTTTCTCACACTGCACTTATTATTTTTATCAAACCTATAAATTTAAACCAAACACGTCCCTACCCCTGGTGTGAGCAGTGTTAAATCCCAATACCTTTTATACAACCCCAAAAGATCCTTTCAATTAATTGAATCTGGATAGAGAAATGCACAACATGTTAAGCAATAAAAGAAGCACAAGTGACTCACATGGTGGTTTTGCATGACAAGACAATCTGTGCTCAACTTTTTAAGCAAATCTGGTGGAAACCTGTAAAAGCATATGAATATAAGCATGCTTAGAAGTGTTATCCATAATAAGAGTAATAGGATATTAGGATCATCGTGTATTCACAGTAAAGTCCTTTTAACATAATGGAAATCATTTACCTTTGAAACACAGTTCCATCAATATTAGTGTTTCTGATGAACTGGAGAGTCGATGCCTGATCTGCTGCATTGAATGATTCAAGAATGTTTGTGTTCTGTTATGAAGGGAAAAAAAACAAAAGCTGTATTCAGAGAAGGAAAAAAAAAAAAAAAAAATAATTAAAATATGCCAAGGAATCCTATAGTTTAAATCATTTTCACCTAAGCACAAGAATGATGTGGTCTGACAAATAAAAAAATAAAAAATTTACCTTGCTAATGATCATTGTTAAAAGTTCAAAGCCTAAGCAAATGGCATATAATGGAAAATGATCTCCCGCATCATTCTTCTCTAAAATTTTCTGCAAGAAACAGAAGAGAAAAGCTTATAATTAATGAAAAATTTTACAGTAAGAAACTCAATATTTAAATAAATCAATCTCTATCATACTATACCATACTATACTGACAAGGCCTAACTCAAATGTAGAAAGGTAAGCTTCAGTAAATCACTGCACGGTGCTTTGAAATCATCAGAAAGCCCTTTTAACAAATCAAACTCGTTTTTTCTTTTACTCCTAGAGCCTAATCAGGATAATAAAAAATAAAAAAATAAAGTTTTTTTTTTCCCGGATAAAAAAGCAACTTCTTAAGAAACCGTTTTCTTGAGCACAGAAAAATAGGCATCTAAAGTGCTTTTTGAAAAAATGAATTATGATTAAAAAGAACTTATATTTTTGCCAAAAAAAAAAAGAACAACGATGAAAGTAATTTTCGGAGAAGCATTCAGTGAGTATTTTTACGAAAGTGTTTAGGAGTAAATTATTTTGTACTTGAAGAAAAAGCATTTTTGCCAGAACACTTCTTCAAATTGCGATTTTTAAGGGGTAAAGGAAAAAAAAAAAGCTTTTGAAGAAACATTCAGTAAGTGCTTTTTCCACAAGCACTTTCATGTGCTTATTTACCTTGAAAATTCTTTCAACAATCTCGTAGTAATTACCAGTTTTGGCCCAACCTCCAGTATACAACACGCCATTCACCAACTTCAGCTTCTGCAACAAGCATCAAAACAAACTTTATCTTAACAACAACAACGCCAATAAAAAAATTAGATTTAATCAATAAACCACTAAATCATTCACCTCAAATAAAATATCTTCAGGTTCGTTATAAATTAGAGGAATCACACGAGCGCCGGCCGATTCAACGAACTTCACATACGAGGCCGCAATATACGACGCGTTCGTTGCATTATTCAACCTACCGGACGCGCCGTCACCAGGATGACTTAGAATCCCGATGACCGGACGATAATTTAGCTTGGGGTCAGGCCGGGGACAGCGAGGGACGGGAACAGTCAAAGTAGTCACAGAGTCGTCAGTTGGGTGTTGCTGACTCGGTAGAATAATGGTTGACTCAGCTTTAGCAGAAGAAAGTTCTTTAGAAAGAGAGATGAGGATCGGGATCCAAAGGACATATCGGAGGTCGCGGAGGAGGTGGAGGGAACGGTGTCGTTTTGGGAGGGGGAGGAGGTAGGGGAAGGAGTGGTGGGGGAATTAGAAAGGAAAGAGTGGGGCATTTTGGGAAAAGGGAGGGAGGAAATGTAGAGAAAGAAAAAGGGAGGGGAAAAGAAAGGGAGTTAACATGGAGAAGGGGGAGAAATTAAAGAGGGAAGTGTGGAGAAGAGCGTGGAAAATTATTGAAGGGAGAGTGGCGAGGGGAGTACTGCAATTTGAGCAGAAAGTAGAGAGAGACGAAGAAGGAAAGAAAGTTACGTGCGGAAAGACAAAACAAGACAATTAATTACCATTAAATAATAAATCATGACACAAATAATTATTTGTGTTATGATTTAAAGCTCATCTTTCTTTCACTTTTTTTAATATATTTTTAAACTTAAAAAAATAGAATATGGGTTTGTTTATTCACTGGAATCATTGTTTTAAAAATTAATTCGAATCAAATAATATTTTTTTTCTAAAAATAAAAAATTATTCTAAAAATTAATCCAAATCTAATAATTTTTTTTAAAATAAAAAAGATGGGAGATTTGTTTTCAATTATCCTATTACAACCACTGCTAGCCAACGGCCATCATCATTGGCCACCATCATTGTCGTTGTCGGCTATCATGGCTGGAATGATACATGATTGGCTAAACTCTAGCCAAATCCAGCTGTTAACGGCCATAATTTGGCCATTAACGATTGCCAGATCTATGACAGATCTGGTAGAAATAGTCGATCATACGTTGTTTTGACGATTGTTGGCTACCATCCAACAACGGTGGTTGATGGTTGGCTGCCCTCTTGGGTGATGGGGTGTTTTAATTAATTTTTAAACTTTTATTGAGGGAGTGTTTAATTAAATTAATAAAAGTAGATGATTAAAAACTATCTAAATATTAAAAAAATATTTTAAGAATAATATTTTTCAAATAATCTATCAAACAGGCCAAAAATTTGTGAATGATTATGGGATTTCAAATGCTACAAACTGTGGAAAAAAATTTGGTTGGAAAGCGGTGATGATGGATTATGGATCTGGAATGGATTTGGGAATGATTATGGGATATCTTGTATTTTCAACTGGAAAACCTCTCTGGCTAGCAATTGTATTTGAAGGGATGAGAAGGTTGCATAGGAAACACAATGGAAGAAGAAATTAGTGTCTGCATTAGGCACAGTGTCAAAATAATGTTGATAATATGCTGTACTTTATTTATTTTTCTTTTGAAATAATGTATCCGCAAGATATATGGATTTAATGAAGTCAACTAAAGCAGTAGGATGCTTGTTGTATTGATCTAATGAAATTGTTGTCTATGCCAGTAAAAGCAAATCAACTGATGCCCAGCATCATATTGCATAATATATCAGAGCAAACTCCTCTGCCCCCATTGTTCTTTCTCTTATGAATTTCAGGTTTCAACCATCTTGATCTCATAAAATTATACACACCTTGTTTGAAATAATAACTGTGTTACAATGAATGAAGATTCTTGATACTCTGAAAGCTGTCTCCGTAATCACCAAGGGAAAAATACCACCCTTGAGACGCCCACATTTCAGCTCACTCTGAGCAGCAAACTCCTATTTGTTTCCTTTTTTGTGTGGTTTAGCACAAAGCTAAAACTAGAAATAGAGACGACTGGAATTTCAAGTCAAGCTAAAACTAGTAAGACATTTAGAAACAAAATCTGCCATAAGAAGCTCAGGACAAAAATGTGCGGGCAGTTTAAAACCAGCAGCGGAGCTATTGCAATAGTTAAATATTTATTTAAGACGGTGCTCTTCGTATAGGTCATTGTGTTACAATAAAATTATTTACGAAATTTTCCTGTATAACTGATGTTGATAATAGGTAGTATGTTCTACTTGAAGTGGTGGAATAAAACTAAGTAGCAACATATTTAAAAGCAAACCCGGAAGGAACAGACAAATGGTCTTTAAAACAGTCCTTTACAGTCTACAACAATATTACATTTTTCAAGTTTGTTACAATTGTAACCTTTACAGAAAATTCAGGATTGAAGTCATGTGAAAATGTAAACTTCATCATGTCCCTTCCTTCTGTCAAGACATCATACAATAATTAAATCAATAAATTTATATGTAAATTTAGATGGGTTTAAGTATCATCATCAAAATATTAAATGTTTGATTTAACAACCATTTTTTAACTTTCGTAATGTTCTCATACTTTTTATTAGTCTGTACAAGTAATTTTATTTTATTTTTAAATTTATTAAGAATATAAAACATATTTTGGAAAGTTGGTTGCCAGGTCAACACGTAAGCTGGGAAATATGAGATTGTTTAACACGCTTATTCATCATATTTATGGTAGAAGGAGGACTGTGTAATTAAGTAGAAACAATGAAAGTATCCATGAGTATTGTTGCTGCTCCTGCAACCATTCTTTTTATTGTGTTACTTCCCCTTTTAACCATTAACAGTAGTTTCTGCAGTGGAAGATCTGACTTGGGATTCTTCAAGAGTGAGAAACAAGATTTTTTAAGGTTTAATCAAGAGCTAAGGATGACTCCTTCATATTTCACCTGGAACCACTTCATTGCATCCTCCTTTGTAACTCTATGCTGAATTCCAACACGTGACTTGCATCTGCGGCGGCGACCAACACGATATCCTGGGCGCTCAAGAACAACATAGAAATCCGTACCATAGATACCAATTGAAGGATCATACCTGGAAAGAGAAGATACAATACAACAGTTAACTTTAAAATCCCAGAGTGAGATAAAACACAGCACGACCATTAACTTTAAAATTCCAGAGTGAGACCTCAGAACCTGAGATCCCTAATACACTCATAACAACCATGCAGAAATAAGAAATCTGTACTATTTCTTTGTAATGATCTCATTCTACAAGACAATACATAATTAAATTATGATATACTAGAAACCAACTTGAAGTAGTACACAAAAGAACCATATTAGTAAATACGTATGTAGCATATGCCTATCTCGTCCAGTTGATCCATAACAAGACTACAAGAGTAATGTTGATAGCTTAGTCCCAAATATGACATCCCGAGAGACTACTATTTTCAGCAAGAACTTCAGTCCTTACAGTCTTGAAAAAAGAACATATTATATATAGACAATACCGGACTGGTTGTATAGAAATAGTCATCTCGATTTCCTTTCTCTTAGGGGAAATAACTTGGAAGGTACAATTTCAGGTGCTTTAGGAAACTTGACTTGACTTCTCTCACAAGCCTTGATCTATCCTCCAATAAACTTGAAGGATACATAAGCAGGTCATGGGGGAGACTTTGCAATTTGAATTCAATTTTCTTGTCTGAGGTCAAATTGAGTCAAGAGATGCATGAAGTCTTAGACATTTTCTCAAGATGCGTCTCAGGGGCTTTGGAATATCTTTGATTTAGAGAATACAAATCTTTTTGGTCATTTGACCGAACAACTTGGGCAATTTAAAAATCTAAAATATCTTAATCTTGATTACAACTCCCTTTCTGGATCCGTTCCTGTGTGCATTGGAGAACATTCGTTTCTGAGATTTTTAGATCTTTCAAATAACAAGTTGGAAGGTGTAGTCTCTGAAATTCATTTCACCGATTTGACAAGACCATTATCTTTTGGCATCTTTGGTAACTCATTAATGTTGAAAGTTAGTCCTGATTGGATTCCTTCATTTCAGATCGAATTTCTGGAGTTAGGATATTGTCATTTAGGGCCTTCATTTCCATCGTGGCTTCATTCACAGAAGCATCTAATTATTTTGGACATATCCAACTCAGGAATTGTGGGTACACTTCTGATTTGGTTTTGGACATCTTATTTTCAAATACCTTATTTAAACCTCTCTCATGACATAAACTATGGAGAGATTCCAAATTTAACTGAGGCTGATCGATCCACTTATGTTGACTTGAGTTCAAATAATTTCTCAGGTTCATTACCTCTTGTATCCTCTAAAATTTCTCTGCTAGACCTTTCCAACAATGCTTTGTCAGGTTCCATTTTTCATTTTTTGTGTCACAAAAGAAACAAGTCAAAGAAAATGATGATTCTCAAACTTGAAGATAATCTTTTATCGGGAGAATTAGCAGATTGTTGGATGAATTGGCAAAAATTGAGAATGTTGAATTTAGATAACAATAAATTTATTGGTAACCTTCCATCCTCTATTGGATCAATACGTTGGCTTCAGTCATTACACCTTCGCAAAAACAACCTCTCCGGTATAATTCCAACGTCACTTAAAAATTGTACCAGTTTAACGACATTTGATGTTGCTGAAAACTGGTTTGTTGGAAATATACCAATATGGATAGGACAAGAAGTTTTAGGCATGGTAATTCTTAACCTTCGTTCAAATAAGTTTGATGGTCATTTACCAACAAAACTATGCTATCTGACTTTTCTGCATGTCTTGGACCTTGCTTACAACAATCTCTCTCGAACCATTCCAAGTTGTATTAAGAACCTCAGTGGCGTGGTGTCAATTGACTATGATGAAGGGAACTATATTTCCTACTTGTCCATCCATTTCTCGTACTTCTTTAAAATAGAGTACCATGAGGGCGCAGTTCTTGTGACAAAAGGAAAAAGCTTTCGAATATAATAATACTCTCAATTTGGTGAGAAGTATAGACCTTTCCGGCTACAGCTTCTCAGGAGTGATTCCAAATGAAGTAACAAATCTTAAAGCATTACAATCATTGAATTTGTCTCACAATTCATTCAGTGGAAGAATTCCTGAAACTATCCGTGCTATGACCTCATTAGAATCTCTTGATTTCTCTGCAAAACAACTCACCGGTTAAATTCCACAAGTCATTTCAAGTTTGACATTTCTAAGTCACTTGAACTTGTCTAACAACAACTTGACTGGAAAAATTCCTCTGGGCACTCAACAACAAAGCTTTGATCCTTCCAGTTTTGTTGGCAATGACCTTTGTGGATCTCCACTTCTTAAGAATTGCACTGGTACTTGTTAGGATTTTTGTGTCCTAAGTTATCACAGATTACAGATCTAAGGCTAAATAATCAATAGTATAGCAAGATGATAATCACAGATTAAGATCTCTTGTTAACAACCAATCTCCAAACAACAAAGTAATCACAGATTAAGATCTCTGAATCATCAAGCATTAGCAAACAGCAGATCAAGCAAAGAGATAAAGATCAACACAAGGAATTATAGTGATTCGGCTGGGTAGCCTACATCCACTCTTGAAGGCGCAAATAGGATATCATTACTATCACAGTCAAGGAGACAATTTACAGGGTATTTAACAAAGAAAGAAGCAGATTGAGAAAAGAAGAATACAACCCGAAGAAACCCTAGCTTTCTTCCCTTTTCCCCTTGCTGCAAATCCATATCAAATGGAATCAATTTATACATGAGTCACCTTCCAGGATCAGCCTCCACTTGGAACCCCAAGAAGATCCAGCCATAAATGAGCAATAGATTCCGCCTCCCATTAGAACATTCTGGAACGAGACAGTTAGAGAGGAGAAATCTGTGTAAAAGATGAGGGCTGGATCGAATGAGTAGACAAAGCCATTTTTAGCTTATCCTAAAACGTCCTCGCTTGGACCCCTTTGACTCTTCCAGTTTTTAATTGACTCCACCGTGGCACAAACAAAAGCCACATCACCACAATTCTCTACCTTGGCTTTTGTTTTGACACCTTATTTGGCCTTGGAAATAGGCTTCTGCTCATGTAACACTAAGAAGGCTCATACAGAGCCTTTGTTTGTCACCAATGACAGGTTTTGTAAGCATATCTGTTGGGTTGTGAAAACCATCCACCTTTTCAACCTTTATTTCACCTTTATCAATCATCTCTCTAATGAAGTGAAGTCGAACATCAATGTGTTTAGTCCGTTCGTGAAATACTTGATTTTTACAAAGATTTATGGCACTTTGACTATCGTTGTAAAATGTTACAGCCCTCTGTTCTAAACCTAACTCAGTCACAAAACCCTTCAGCCACTTTGCTTCTTTTGCTGCCTTTGTTAGTGCCACATACGGATTTAGTTAAAGATAATGTAACCATGTGTTGGAGTTTAGACTTCCAACTAACAATGTTTCCCCATATTGTAAAGACAAAACCTGAAGTTGATTTCCTTCTATCAACATCACCAGCATAGTCTGTATCAACAAATCCTTCAACACAGTAGTTTTCTTTCTGATTCCTCCTATACACTATACCTACTGAACTGGTCCCCTTTACGTACCTGAAGATCCATTTTAATGCGAACCAATGGATCTTCCCTTGATTACTCATGAACCTGCTCACAATGCTCACTGAATAGGCCAAGTTGGGTCTTGAACATATCATCAAATACATTAGACTACCCAACACATTAGCATAAGGGACTGATGACATCTCAAGTTTTTCCTCTTCAGTTTGGAGACTCTGATCTTGAGATAGCTTAAAATGTTGACCAAAGGGAGTTTGGACAGCCTTTGCATCCTTCATATTGAACTTCTGCAGGATCTTTTCAGCATAATCTTCCTGAACCAGCTTTAAACTTTCATGAACTTTGTCTCTAATGATTGATATCCCAAGAATATTTTGAGTCTGGCCCAACTCTTTCATCTCAAATTTGGTGTTAAGAATCTTTTTCAATCGAGACAGCTCAGATTGTTCATGACAAGCCACAAGCATATCATCGACATACAATAGAAGGAGAATGTAAGTCAGTTCAGAAACTCTTTTAAAATAGAAACAATTATCATAATTGCATCTATTAAAATCTATCTCAATCATGAATGAATCAAACTTTTTATACCACTGTCGTGGTGACTGTTTCAGCCATACAAGGATTTTTTAAGTAAACAAACTTTACCTGCAACATTTCTGTGTCCTTCTGGCTGCTCCATCAGAATGGTTTCTTCCAAATCTCCATGTAAGAAAGCTGTCTTCATGTCCAATTGTTCCAGTTCTAGATTAAATTAGACAACAAGTGACAGCAGAATTCTGATAGAGGAATGCTTGACAACTGGGGAAAAAATCTCATTGTAATCTATGCCATCCACTTGTGTGAACCCTTTTGCAACCAGCCTTGCCTTATACCTTGGTGGTTCAGTTGGGTTTAAACCTGATTTTCTTTTAAAAATCCATTTGCACTTGACCACTCTACAATTTCTCGGCTTATCTACTAAAATCCAGGTTTCATTCCTTATCAAGGAAAAAAACTCTTCTTCAATTGCTTTAAGCCATTGCAGTTTTTCTGGTCTTAACACAGCCTCTTAAAAAGACTTGGGCTCATCACTCATATCATCTTCAACTTGTAAAGCATAAGCCACCAAATCAGCAAACCCTAATCTACTTGGAGGTTTGGTTACTCTTTTAACTCTATCTCTAGATAGTTGGTAATTAGACAGCCCTAATTTATTACCATGGTTTAACTGCTCACCTTCAAGTTCACCAGTTTGATCACCCACATCCGGGGCACCTTATTTTCTTCGCCTTGAATCTCATCAGACTTGAATCACAGCTTGAAGCTCCAACCTTGATTCACGCTTTGATCATCTTTTGGGTTTTGAAGTTCTAGTTCTAAGTAATCGATCCTGATGGACTGCCTCTAAATTTTCAGAATCATTTCCAAGGCCAGATAGGATTTCTTCTCTAAAAACAACATCTCTGCTGATGATACATTTCTTAGACTCTAAGTTCCAGAGTTTATAGCCATTTACCCCATCTGGGTAACCTAAGAAGATACATTTAATGGCTCTAGGTTTTAATTTGTCTTCTCTAACATGGACGTAAGCTAGACACCCAAAAACTCTAAGGTTTTCTAGTTTTACAGGGTGACCAATCCACTTCTCCAGAGGGACTCTAAAACCTATTGTTGAAGATGGAGTTCTGTTGATTAGGTAGACTGTTGTGTGTGCTGCCTCTGCCTAGAATTTAATTGGCAGCTTAGAGCTAGACATGATGCTCCTAACTCTTTCTAAAATGGTTCTATTCATCCTCTCACAAAGACCATTTTGTTGTGGGGTATTCCGTACTGTTTTGTGTCTCACAATTCCATGTATCCTACAGCAACTGTTAAATTCTTCATTTACAAACTCTAAACCATTATCAGTCCTAAGTTTCTTTAACTTACTTCTAGTTTGTGTTTCTACCATAACTTTCCATTCCTTAAACCTAGAGAATACCTCATCATTTGTTTTAAGGAAATAGATCCACACATACCTAGAATAATCATCAACAAAACTAATGAAGTATCTACATCCTCCTAATGAGTAGTGCCTAGATGGCCCCCAAACATCTGAGTGAACATACTCAAGTGGTGAACTTGAGTAGTGTTGACCAGATCCAAATTTAACTCTACTCATTTTTCCAAAGACATAATGTTCACAGAAAGTTAGACTTCCAATCTTATCCCCACACAGCAAGTTTTGCTTGCCTAGTTCTACTAAGTCCTTCTCACTAACATGTGCAAGTTTTTGATGCCACAATAAAGTTCTATCTTGAACTTCTGTTGACCCAACAGCAGCAATTACACTCTCCACTCTACCCTTCAACACATATAACCCATTTCTCTTCTCAGCTTTCATGACAACTAGAGATCCTTTCATGACACTAAGGCTGCCATTTGCTGCCTTATAGCTAAACCCATTAAAATCTAAGGTTCCTAGTGAGATTAAATTCCTTTTCAGATGAGGGATATATCTAACGTCTGTGAGAGTTTTAGTTACACCACTTTGAAGATTTAGCTTAACTGTGTCTATACCTTTTATATGACACATAGCATTATTCCCCATCATAACTTTCCCACCATCTAAAGGTTGAAATGAGTTGAACCATTCTCTATTTGGTGTCATGTGGTAGGTACACCCTGAGTCTAGGATCCACTCCTCACTGGTTTTACCCTTAGAAATAACTAAAACTTCAAAACTCTCATATTCCTCAGATGCTAACAATATACACATATAGCTACGAAAATTAGCTACGAAATGCAAAACTATAGCAAATACATTTTTACAGCTATAAAAGTCAATATTTATAGCTAATTGAAATAATTTTAGTCATACGAATTTCTCCCTCGAAGCTAATATTCATCTATTGCTTTAACTTATTAAAATTGTGGCAATAGCTATTCATTTAGCTACAATGTATTAGCTATGGTAAAACATTGTAGCTAATTAATGTATTTAGCTATAAATATTTCATTTACATGGCATATAGTATCATTATTTGCTATGAGTTTTAACTATAGCTATTATTTGTGCATTAGCTATAAAATATTGAGATTTGTAGCTAATTAATGTATTTAGCTATAAACATTTTATGTACGTAGCATATAGTATCATTATTAGCTACAATTTTACTTATATAGTTATTATTTATACATTAGCTATAAAATATTAAAATTTGTAGCTCATTAAGGTATTTAGCTATACAAATTTTATTTTCATGGTAGTGACAACATTTTAATATCATTGTTAGCTACTAGTCTCAATATATATTTAATATGTGTGTATTAGCTATAAATTATTTGAATTTGTAGCAAATAAAGAATGTGAAAATTAATTTGCTACAATCCTTATAGTATGCAGCTATAGATATTCTAATTTATCTTGTAAGTAATTATATCTTTATTACTTATGAATTAAATAGTTATAGTCAAATATAGTGATAATCACACCACTAAGATCAATAGTAAATGGAACCTTAAACCAATAGCTAACTTAAAAGAACTCTTCAACGAGCTAAGAGTGTGAGCTTTTGTAAAATAAAAATTGTATTTTAAAGGATCTCTAAGGTTTTTGTCTTTTCTATGATGATTTAAAACTAACACTTTATAAAATGTAAGTGATTTTAGGTATGAGATATGAGATATTATAAAAATTGATAATGTTACATATTTTTATATATGAACTTGTATGTATATTTTAGATGACGATGATGACAGCGTTAATGAAACTATTTAAATTATTTATACATTTAATAAAAAAGAATAGTTGGTTGTATGGAAGATAAGTTTTATATAAAACTTGGTGTATATATCAAAATAACCAAAACCACCATTAATATATTTATCAAAACCTGTCTCACTTCACAAAGTATTAATATGAAAAGCAAATTAATTGAATTGTATAACCATAAAACTTTATAAAATTGAAAACATAATTTGTAAAATAAAGGGATTGAACTCAAATCGTACAATCATTTAAACAATAAAAACTGTATCAAAAATCTCGAAGCTTTCAAACAAATATAATATAAAAGATTAGAAAAAAAATGTAACAAACAATCTAATAATCTATATAAGCAAATCCTCATCATCAATGTCACTATCATCAATGTCTTCAGCATCTCTCTCTTCATCAACACTATGATCATCATCAACAATCGCACTATTAGAAGCAGATATCTCATGTCTCTTCCAATTGATTAAGTCACCATCATCTTCAAACATATTTGTAATTTGATGATCTATTTCAGAGCTATCCTGTTGGAAAGCTTCTTCATCAATAGATGATTTTTCACCACATGGTAGGTCATAAAAGCTATCCGGACGACCTTTTAAAACAACAAGCCAATTAGAATTAGAACCATCATTAACATAGAATATTTGTTGTGCTTGAGATGCAAGCACAAATGGTTCATCTGTATATAATTTTCGAGCTGTATTAACACTAACAAAACCATACTTATCTTTCTTCACACCTCTTCCAATCACATGAACATCCCACCAATCACATTTAAATAACACAATCCGTTTTTCATTCAAATATTGAAGTTCAATTATTTCATTAAGAACTCCATAATAATCTATATTTTTATCCTCCACCATTCCTTTTACCAAAACACCACTATTTTGCTTTACCCTTTTTCCTTCAAGTTGCTTAGTGTGAAACCTAAAACCATTTATGATATAGCCTGAAAACCTTTGTATACCAGAAAAAGGACCACGAGACAAAGATAATAGATCTTCATTTACACATGCACTCTCTTCTTTATACAATTGTACAACCTATTAAAAATAAGACAAGAAGAAATAGTAAGAATTAAATGTCAAAATGCGCAGAAATAAAATTTCACAAAAGGAAACCTTACTCGATGATGAAACCATTCAAGAAAATCCTCTTGATACATGCCTTGCTCATGTTCACCTGCAAACAATTTGAAAAAAATAAAGTAAGAACCAACAATGAAAAAACAAAACATTAAAAAAAGAAAAAAAAAAACTATGCACCAAATAAAAAAATGAACAAGGAAACTATCATACCGTAAAAAAGGTTGCACTTCTTCACAATTTTTCAACACATAAAGATGGGCTTGTTTCCATTCATTATTTTCAATCGACCTACACTTATCCCTTGTTAAAGGATATCCACACTGATGAAATATAGATAACCCTTTGCCTGAATCAACATTACTACCTTCAAAATTTCTTCCCAACTTATCAAGCTTAGTTTCAATACAATTTAAATATCTCGAGCAAAATATTAGACTTTCTTCCACAATGTACCCTTCTGCAATAGAACCTTCTGGTCGACTTTTATTACGAACATAACGCTTCAATTTTCCTAAGAACCTATACAAATGTTTCTTCACTAATTAATAACTTATTATAACCACACACATATAATCATAAAATAGATATATGAAATAATGAAAACAAAATATTACCTCTCAATAGGATACATCCATCGATATTGTACAGTCCCTGCAATTTTTGCTTCATTGCAAGGTGAATAGCTTAATGCACCATAACATCAAAAAATCTTGGTGGAAAGATTCTTTCTAATTTGCACAAGGTTATTACAATTTGAGATTCAAGGCACTCCAATGCTTCTTTTTTCAACACTTTTGAGCATAACTCTCTAAAAAAACAGCTCAACTCGGTTATAGCATCATACACATTATTAGGTACAATTCCACGCATTGCCATAGGAAGAAGTTGTTCTAAAAGAATATGGGAATCATGGCTCTTGAGACCATTTATCTTGTACTCCTTAACACTCACACATCGTGAGATGTTAGATGAATATCCATCAGGAACCTTTACGCTTTTTTAAAAACTTGCATATTTTAGTCTTTTCCTCTGAAGATAAAGTGTAACATGTCTGAATAAAACCACTTCCCATCCTTTTGAGTTGGATGCAAATCCTTCCTTATACCAATTTCCTTCAAATCACGACGAGCATTCAAGTTGTCTTTGGTTTTCCCCTCAATATCTAACAATGTACCTATGATATTGTCACATATATTTTTTTCAATGTGCATGACATCCAAATTGTGACGTAATAAGTTCTTTTTCCAATATGGCAATTTAAAAAAAATGCTTTTCTTCCTCCAATTTAGCCTTTGTTTTGATTTTTATCATTTATCTCTTCTTTTTAGCCTTACCAAATGTAACAGGTTGAAGCATTTGTAATTGGTTCAACACATCATCTCCAGACATCTTCTTGGGAGCAGACCTTTTCTTTAATTTTCCATCAAAGGAAGACTTGTTCTCTTGCCATTTATGATTCATAGGTAAAAATCAACGAGCCCCGATGTAAGAAAACTTACGACCATATTTAAGTCGAGTAGATGGGGTCTCCTCATTGCATGAAGGACAAGCCATTGCTCCTTTAGTACTCCACCCTGACAAATTAGCATATGCAGGAAAATCATTAATTGTCCATAAAAGTGCAGCACGCATGCGAAAAATTTTCCTTCTTTGAAGCATCAAAAGTCTCAACTCCATAATGCCATAATTCCTGTAATTCCTGTATTAAAGGTTGCAAGTACACATCAATGTCATTCCCAGGAGCTTTAGGCCCAGGTATTAACAATGATAGCAAACAATAGGGTTGCTTCATACATATCCAAGGAGGTAAATTATATACATTAACAATTACTGGCCAAGTGCTATACGAAACACTCATATTACCAAAAGGGTTGATTCCATCAGATGCTAGCCCAAGTCTAACATTACGAGGCTCTCTAGAAAATCCTGGATGTAAAATATCAAAAGATTTCCATGCATCAGAGTCAGCTGGATGTCTTAGAATGCCATCTTGGGGACGCTCCTCATGATGCCATCTCATATCTGAATGTTTTTTGATGACATAAATAGTCTTTGTAATCTTTGTTTTAGTGGAAAATAACGTAACACTTTCCTAGGAATCTTCTTGCCACTCTTGTTAGGATTAATCGCATTCTTCTCAACCTGATTGCCATCTAGATTCACCACAAATCAAACAATTTTCATCATTTGCATTGTCCTTCCGTAAAAGAACACAATCATTCTCACAAGCATCTATTTTTTTCATAGTGAAGACCCGATCTCTTATAAGCTTTCTTGCGTCACAAAAAGATTTTGGTAAATTTTCACCACGCGGAAGTGCCTTTTTAAGCAATTGCATTATGCAGTCAACTGCTTTATCACTTATTCCATAAAGACATTTAATCTGAAATAATTCCACAATAAATGACAACTTTGAGAACTCATCACAACCAGGATAAAGTTGTTGTTGGGCATCTTCTAATAGCTTAAGAAATTTAAGGGCTTCTTTATTTGGAACCAATGGTGAAGCATCAGGTTCAACATTATTAGGATTGTTAGGCTCGATAGTGTCTTGCACACAAACATCTTGTATTATAGCATCCATTAGGTTAGGTCCAGCTGCATCATGAATCATCCCAATTATATCATCTTTTTCTTTTGTTTTTAAGTCATTAGGGACATGTTTCTTTTTAGCGATGAATTCACCATGATATAACCAACGAGTATATCCTTTGACGATTCCATGCATTAACAAGTGACCATGTACTTCATCTTTTGTTTTGTGCAAAACATTATTACACTTCATACAAGGGCATGGGATCACACCACCTAAGTTTGTGTGACTAAAAGCAAAATCAAGAAAATTCTGAACTCCTGTCCTATACTCATTACACAATCTATCTGTACATTGCATCCATTGTTTGTCCATTGCAATCCTATTTAAGTATTAATATATAATAATTAAAAAATGAAATAACTACTTGATCCAAATAAACTAAATGAAAAATAACTAATGTAAAAAATAGACAGTAATTTAGAAGTCATCCACTCAAATCTACGTTCTACAAAGAAGATTATCAACATATATAATATATATTGTTTTGTTTATAGATGAATGCTAGTATGTCCATATATAACTAAATGTTTGATTGATAGAAAGGAAAACATGTACCTGAATAAGAAGAGACTTCTGTTTTGCTAATTATTATCCATTCCAAAATCAAGAGAAAATGTCAAGTAACAATGTATCATATTACCGATATCTTAAAAAAATATTGCAAGAAGCAAGAGATGGACTTCACCTGCCAATCATTTGGTCTATCATCTCATGTTAGTTTTCAATAGAAATTGGGGGAGGAGACAAGAAAAGGCAGACCATCAAGGATTGATCACATATTCTAAGTCTTTAATTATCTCAAAATTATCAAATGATCCACAACCATGAAATAGTGAATAAATAAGGTCTAGAATCAAGCTCCTACATTTTCTAAAATCAAAATGCAAGTTAACTAACTTCTGTTTTTATTTTGTATTTTAATACAATTATCTTATAAAAGATACAGAGTTAATTTTCTCCTATCTTTGATCATGTTAGTTTCTTCCTTCTTATAAAAAAATAAAAAATAAAAAAACAAAAAAAATCTTATCCCCTAAGAGATGAGTAATTACAATAAAAGCAAACAGCACAAAAAAAAAAAAAAAAAAAAAGTTAATGATTTCTACAATGAAAAGACCTCCGAAGCTTTTTACGAAATTCATAAATGTTGCAAAACATATTCTACTTATGCTATACAGTTAGCTCAACTGGACCACCTGTTTTATCATCCAAAAACCAGAGAGTCACTCAACATATAAGTAACACTCATGTTTGTCTTCCACCTGCCCCTAGCCATTATAATGCCCATGGTCCACACTAGCAAATTTTTGTCGGTTGAAATTTGAAGAAATAGCTAGATTTCCTTATTGCATATCGTTTTATTTTTGTTTCATGTTTGTAGGCTGGGCAAACCATCAAAACATTAAGCTCCTTTGTATGAATTTGTTCTAAAAATTTCCAAATAGACAAAAAGATTATAAATGTGAATTAATTCAATTAGAATAATGAATAAGTGATAATAAATAAATAATCACTGAATTTGTTCTAAAGTCATCAGACTCTACTAATTTTTATATATTTTTTTGGAGACTTTCTACAAATAGATGATGAGCTTGTTATTAAATACAAAATTCAAAAATCAGAAAACGAAACAAAATTCACCAATATAAAGATAATGCAAAAAGATGATTGTTATTAACTAACCATTTTTCTTGAAATCAACTATTCAGATAAGAAACACTAGAAAATAAAAACCTCAATGATGTTGTATTGGTTCCAAAAAAAAAAAAAAAACTAACCTTTGAAGTCTGAATATTGTCTGGGAACTCTTCTGATAGTTGTAATTGTTTGCCGCACCCTTATTCTTGATAGTTGTAATTGTTTGCCGCTCCCTTGTTCTTGATTGCCCCAGGTTTATGATAAAATAAAAAACTTCAAATAAAACCCTAAAAAAAAAAAAAAAAAAGGCGCCATTGAAAAGATATAGAAGGATAAAAGTGCCGCCAGTTTTACTTTTACAATTTGGGAAAATATTTACTCTTTATCCTATTTAATTGTAAATATATTTTATTTATTTTAATTATTTTAGATAACTGTGTCAAATAAATAATAATAAAAGCTTTGTATTTATTTAATTAAATTCTTAAATAGCCACCTCTAAACCGGTTATAATCTCAATTAAACAATAATGCTACGGACACAAGTATTTTTATACCGAAATTTTGTACCAGCTTACGTGTCCCGTGATTCATACCAACAAACCAAACATATTTCACGTTATTAAATTTTTTTTCTAGTGAACGGTCGTTCATCAAATATGGATGATCGTTCACTTAATAAATGGAACCCCGTCCATATAATATGGACGGGAGTCCATGTAAGTGAATAGTCGTCCATATTTGATAAACGGTCATTGACTAGAAAAAAATTTAATAACGTGAAACGTGTTTGATTTGTTGGTATAAATTACAGACACGAGGGGAAGATAAGATTTCGTATAAAAATACCATGTCCGTATATATATATATATATCAAATATAGTGATTTAATTGAGCATTATATATATATATATATATATATATATATATATATATATATATATATATATATATATATATATATATATATAAAAACTATAGTGGTTTAATTGAGCAACAATGCTAAAGACAACGATATTTTTACACCGAAATCTTATCTGCCTATGTGTCCCGTGATTCACACCAAAGAAATCGACACATTTCACGTTATTAAATTTTTTTCTAGTGAACGGTCATTCATCAAATATGGATGGTCGTTCACTTATATGGACTCATGTCCATGTTATATGGACGTGGTTTTATTTACTACGGACGAATGTCCCCATTTAAAGGACAGGCGTCCATCAGTAAAATGGAATAAATTTTTTTTTATAATAAATTCCAAATAAATTATAACATAGTAATTTTTTAAAAAGAATTGTTAATGGATGGGCGTCCATTAAAATATGAATGCTCGTCCAATATTTAAGGACAACCGTCCATAACCTATGAATGGCCGTCCCTAATTTTTTTAAAAAAAAATTATTCCATTTTACTGATGGTCGCTCGTCCCTTTAAATGGGGACACTGTCGTAGTAAATGGAACCCCGTCCATATAATATGAATAGGAGTCCATGTAAATGAATGATCGTCCATATTTGATGAACGGCCGTTCACTAGAAAAAAATTTAATAACGTGAAACGTGTCTAGTTTGTTGGTGTAAATTACGGGACACGTAGGCCAGTATAAGATTTCAGTGTAAAAATATCAGTATCTTTAGCATTGTTGCTCAATTAAACCACTATATATATATATATATATATATATATATAATGCTCAATTAAATCACTATATTTGATATATATATACGGATACTGGTATTTTTATACCGAAATCTTATACTGGCCTACGTGTCCTATAATTTATACCAACAAATCAAACACGTTTCACGTTATTAAATTTTTTTCTAGTGAATGACCGTTTATCAAATATGGACGACTGTTCACTTACATGGACTCCCGTCCATATTATATAGACGGGGTTTCATTTATTAAGTGAACGATCATCCATATTTGATGAACGACCGTTCACTAGAAAAAAATTTAATAACGTGAAATGTGTTTGGTTTGTTGGTGTAAATCACGGGACACGTAAGCTGGTACAAAATTTCGGTATAAAAATACTTGTGTCCGTAGCATTATTGTTTAATTGAGATTATAACCGGTTTAGAGGTGGCTATTTAAGAATTTAATTAAATAAATACAAAGCTTTTATTATTATTTATTTGACACAGTTATATAAAATAATTAAAATAAATAAAATATATTTACAATTAAATAGGATAAAGAGTAAATATTTTCCCAAATTGTAAAAGTAAAACTGGGCGACACTTTTATCCCTCTGCATCTTTTCAATGGCGCTTTTTTTTTAGGGTTTTATTTGAAGTTTTTTATTTTATCATAAACATGGGGCACAAGAACAAGGGGCTGCAAACGATTTCAACAATCGCTAAGAGCCCTTTGTGTATAATATTCAGGCTTCAAAGGTTAGTTTTCTTTTTGGAGCCAATACAACATCATTGAGGTTTTTATTTTCTAGTGTTCTGTGCTTTTTTTTTTTTTTGCAAATTATTTTACTTGCAATTTTCTTTCGAGAATCAATTTTCTTTGAAGGTAAGTTTTCTTTTACAACTTACTTTATTTTCTTCTGTACATTAAGTGTTTATATTGAGATGAAATCTCATAACTTTTTAGGGTTTTTAAAAAATACACTTATTTGATATTTATTAAATTTTTTTTAATGACACAATTATTAATAAAAACACATAATTAAACACACACCAAACACATAATATCAAATTTTGTGAAAACTTAATATTATACTATCATATTAAATAGGTCATGCGTCACACATCAACCACATAATGCCAAAATTTGAGAAAAATTGTATTTATAATATAATATTAAACTACCCATGCGTCAAACATATAAAAGAAGTTAAGAAAAAAGTCATAAAAAAGTCATGGCAATAATTACTTTGATTACATGTCTAATATCCTCACAGCAACTCTGCTTTTTATTAACTTGATACTTGCTATTTAGCTTTGGAGACTTTTCATGTCTAATGCAATAAATGGTGTCATCAGAGTTTGCTAATATATATATATTGACATTTTCGATCTTAATTTCCTATTTTAGCTTTTGAGACTTTCCATGCCTGCTGTGTCATCAGACTTTGTTAATTTTTATATATATATTTTTTTTTGGACATTATTGATCTTACATTATTTAATTAGCATTTTGCAACCACGAAACCAATCTTAAGGTAGATTCCCCAAGGCACTCACTCTGCTTAAAATACCATTACATAAATATATTCATAATGTATTCTTTTCATGACCCACTTTGCTTTTTTATGTGCAGTTTGTCTTCATTCATAACTTAAGATTTTGGAAAATGGATGAATGATTAATTGATATTACGGTTTAAGGAAATTTTCCGTTTTATGGTCATAACTCAATAACGTTTTTTTCTTTCATTTATTTATTTATAACTCGATGATTTATTTTATTGTAAATAATACTTTTTTTAGAATACCAACAACATGAGTAGGCGTGGAGGTTTAGTTAAAGGCAAAAGAAAAACTAAGCCCACCGATAAAAAGAGTGATCCTGCAGATAGTATCTCTCAAGATATACAAAAAACTCATCATGAAGCACAACTCAATAAGGTGCAATCTACTACAAATAGCATTGAAAAGTCATGTCTTAATCACCATTCTCGTATACAGCCAGAAAAAGCAACTCATTCTATTAGTAAACATCATTTAGTCATTTATTTTTTTAATATTTTCTTGATCACCAAGTCAATTCATTATTATGTCTATCATGTACACTCATTATTAATATTGTTTGTTAGTTTATTTAATATTCACCTCAGTGATCTTGATGGGCTAGTCCAAATTGTTGATGATGATGACGTGAGAAGCATGCTTGCAAGTTACAGAAATACTAAGGGAATGCATGTTAACATGTTTACTCTCTTAGAAAAGGATGATATAGTGTCTTGCTATCCTAAAGAACATAATCTTGGAAATGTTTCGAGAGAAATCAACCAGACATTTTTGGAGGAACACACATCAGATGTTGGAATTGAGGCATGGACATCAGGTTTTAATTTTAATTTTTTTTCGTTTTACTTTCATGCATTTTCATTTTCTAAATGTCATACAGTTCTTAATTTGCTAATTAATAATTATTCATATGATTTTTAGGTCTAAACACGAAAAAAAGGAAAACAAGAGGTCCTACGCGCTGCATAAAAATCATTATATTAGAAAAAAGGAGAAAAAATTGCCCATAGAATTTGATGAGGATCATCAGGCTGTTGATGAAAACTCAACAGATTTTGTTTGGTTTTTAGGACAAACAGTTCGGAATAAGTCATGTTGTCCTTTACAAATAAAGGAGTGGAAAGAACTTAAAGAACATGAAATTGACCATATGTGGACCATTATCAAGGTAAGATGGATAAGAAATAAATATTTATAATATTTTGTATTTTGTTTAATATATTAAAGTGTAGAATTTGAAACTTATTTATCTTATATGCTTTTCAAGAGAAGTTTGTATTTGAAGAAGTAGAAGGAAGGAAAGAAGCCATTTTTGGTCACATGAATGCCTTATATAGGGATTACAAATACAAAATGAAGAAAAAATATTTTGATTCGAAACCAACTTACCAAAGTCGTTTGACAAACAAGCCCAAACTTGTTCATATGGACGATTGGAAGTATTTGGTTAATTATTGGAGTGAGGCAACCTTTCAAGTAAGCATAGCTATTTAAGTTACATTTTAGCATAATTACTATGTAATTATAAGATATAAATGTTATTGTTTATTTTATCATTATACAGGAAAGGAGTAACAAGAATAAGACAAATAGATCAAAGCGGTCTATGCCTCCTTACACAGGAACTAAAAGTTATGCTCGACTCAGATGTCAAATGGTATGAATTTGCTTTCAAATATTAGATTAAGTTTAATAATTCACATTCATTATTTTTAATCAATATGTTCATAACTTTTATTATGACAGCAAAAGAAAAATGGATATGCTCCTTCTCGTGTTGAAGTTTGGATAGAATCTCGCAAAAGAAAGAAAGATAAGCAAGTTGAATCCATTACAGAAGACATTATTGTAATAGCTTTGTATTCTCTTTAACTACTTATTGATTTTTTATTACGCACACACATCCAAGCTAATACCATAAATTTGTTTTGTAGTCACAGTTTGATCAATTAAAAAAGCAACAAATAGAAAGACAAATCTTATTGAATGATGATGAAATATTTGAAGAGGTCCTTGGTCCAAAGAAGAATGGCTATTTGCGTGCTTATGGTCCAGGAAAAAGTATTACCGAATATTTTGGAAGTAGACCAACTAAAGCACAACTTATGAAACAAGTACAAACAACTAGGAAGGAAGCAAATGAAAGGGTGGAGGAGGCAAAGAGGGAAGCAAATGAGAAATTAGAAGATGTGAAAAAGCAAATGGAGGAGATGAATAGACGATGGGAAGAGAAGTTCATGACGATGCTTACAACTCAAGGTCAACAATCTTCAATAAATAACCAAATCCCTTTGGATGAAATTGTAAGTTATTTTGAAAATTGCATATATACTATGAAAACCATTTTGCTTTTACATTAATCATAAAGTGATATGCAATGATTACATTAATCTATATGATTAATCTAAGTTCTTTTTCAAATTTGATATTGCAGGTTGGTGGAAATTCTTAAATGGTCAGGAAAGATTGCTATGACATTGAAGATTCATATTTTGTAAAAGAAAATTAGTTGATAACATTTTAAATGACTAGGATGAAGGATTTTATGAGTAGACAATTATTGGTTGGAAATGACTTTGCTAATGTATAACTTTTTATGTTAGAAATTTTCGTATGACGTCATATTATCTATTTAATATAAAAGAATTCCTATAAATTTGTAATTATTATTAAATTTGTTAATTTAAGCAATATTTGTACAATTAATTTTAATTGAAGCAATAAATTATAAATTTTTTACATAAATTATTTGTTCCATAGCAAATAATTATAATATTTAGCTACAAATTAAAAGTATTTATAGCAAGTTATTTCAATATTTAGCTATGAACAAACTATGTCCATAGCAACTGAATTTCACATATAGATATGACTTCAATATGTCCATAGCAAATAATTATAATATTTAGCTACAAATCGAAAATATTCATGGCAAGTAATTTCAATATTTAGCTATTAACACACTATGTCTATAGCAATATTTTTTCATATACAGATATGACTTTCATATGTTTGTAGCAAAAAAATTAAAATTTAGCTATAAATTCACTATATATGTGGCAAATGATATTTTTATTTAGTTACGATTTTAGCTGTCACGTAGCCAAAAAGTTAATATATTTGCTATGGATATTATTTTTGTGGCAGAAATTTTCAAGATTTAGGTATAAATTTATATTTTTGTAGCTAAAATGCAAACATAGCTACACAGACTATTTTCCGTGGCTATAAAGGCAAAGTTTTTGCTACAAGCTTATTATTATTATGGCAAAAACATTTAAGTTTTTAGTTACATATTAATCTCATTTATAGCAAAAAACATAAATTGTTAGCTACATAAGCAAAAAGTTACATGGCTAAATCTTAGCTACGCCACTTCTAGCTACGATAAGCTACAAAAGATTGCATTTGTAGCTAAACCATTTAGCTACGTAAATTCATACTTTTAGCTACAATGAACGCCATGGCTAGAAATATAGACATATTTATATGTCTATAATAAAAATTAGCTGCAGAAATAAAAACTATAGCAAATACATATTTATAGCTACAAAAGTCAATATTTATAGCTAATTGAAATAATTTTAGTGATAAGATTTCCTCCCTCGAAGCTAATATTCATCTCTTGCTTTAACTTATTAAAATCGTGGCAATAAGTAGTCATTTAGCTATAATGTATTAGCTATGGTTCAATATTGTAGCTAATTAATGTATTTTGCTATAAACATTTAATTTACATGGCATATAGTATCATTATTAGCTACAAGTTTAACTATATAGCTATTATTTGTGAATTAACTATAAAATATTGAAATTTATAGCTAATTAAGGTATTTAGCTATACAAATTTTATTTTCATGGTAGTAACAATATTATAGTATCATTATTAGCTACTAGTTTAAATATATAGCTAATATGTGTGTATTAGCTACAAATTATTTGAATTTGTAGCAAAATAAAGAATGTGAAAATTAATATACTACAATTCTTATAGTATGCAGCTATAGATATTCTAATTTATCCTATGAGTAATTATATTTTTATTACTTGTGAATTAAATAGTTATAGTCAAATTAAACATAGTGTTAATCACACAGCTAAGGTCAATAATAAATTATAACATTCAACCAATAACTAACTTAAAAGAACTCTTCCCAACTTATCAAGCTTAGTTTCAATATAATTTAAATATGCTGAGCAAAATATTAGACTCTCTTCCATAATGTACCCCTCTGCAGTATAACCTTCTGGTCGACTTTTATTACGAACATAACGCTTCAATTTTCCTAAGAACCTATACAAATATTTCTTCAACTAATTAATAACTTATTATAACCACACATTAATAATAATAATAATAATAAAAGTAGGTATATGAAATAATTAAAACAAAATATTGCTATCTGTTTGGGCGTTTGATGCTCAGCTCGTTCTATGTACTCATCTACTACATGTTCCACATCAGTAATCAACAAGTTGGAGATCAATTTGCAAGTTTGTTCTATGAACAAGAAATAAAGAATTCATTACGGAGCTTAGCAATTGTAGGATTTAAGTGGCTCTCATCTCCTTATGATTTAATAAATTGTTTAATAAATCATTCTCAAGATATCAATTGCAATTGATTTAAACCACTCGTGATTTAATTCTCAATATCTTTTCGTATTGTTTATAATAAGAATATAAATTTGCTTATAAAAATTGAACTTAGTGAATCACACAAGACTATGGTTGGCTCTTGTAACAACGTTATGTAAAGATTATTTATCTTATTCATCATTTATAATTCAAAGTATTTACCTTAAATATGTAGAATTTAATTTTCTTCATCATATTTTATGTAATTTATCTTTTAAATGTGAATAATTTGATAAATAATTTATATACATTAATAATTATAAGATTAATTTAATAAGATAATTTGTTTAACCTTAGTTATAGTGAACCTTATCATTATTTAATTGGGTTATGTCTATTGTTGTTTTTCAATTAAAAATTATGTTTACACTTCGAATAAGATAAAGATTATTTTTTTCCCTCCTTAATTTTCATATTGCGCCTTTTATTTTTATTTTTTTGGTAAGGTTTTTTTTCTGAAAGTGTTTAATATAAAACAAGGAGCAACGACTAAAACCTTTGGAAGAATTCTCAGGCGAGATTCAGGCTTCAAAGGTCAGTTTTTCTATTTCCTTTCAATTAGGTTTTAATCCTTTGATCCAAATTACCATAAATTAGGTTTTATTCCATCGAGCTTCTTGACACCCAAATTTGTAATTCAAATTACAAATGCACAATTCAAATCGAATTAAATTTCTCTTTGTCGTCATAAACCTCACAACCATCTTTTCGTTAAACCCTACACAAGTAGCTGCTTCCGCACCTTAGATTCACATTCGAATTCTCACCCATCTCCATTTAAAGACAAGAAACTCAGGAAAGAACCTAATTTCGTCGATTTTATAGGTATGCAATTCTTTCCAAATCTAAAAATTTCTTTTTTTTCCCTCTCTCTTTAGTT
Source organism: Pistacia atlantica (assembly GCA_026229545.1). Lineage (NCBI taxonomy): Eukaryota > Viridiplantae > Streptophyta > Magnoliopsida > Sapindales > Anacardiaceae > Pistacia > Pistacia atlantica. The sequence goes on from CM047899.1 coordinate 12,925,402, forward strand.
GTTTCTTAGTTACGAATTCTTTGTGGGTTTATGTTGACTTTGCTAGATATTTGGAAATTGGAAGCTGGGTGATGAGTTGCGTTAATTTTTGGAAGTTTGCAGAGAACTTTTTATGTGTTTGATGAAATGCCTCTTGGAGAAGAGTTTTGATGGTTATGATTTAGAAGTTATTAGTTTGAATCTTTAATACATTTTTTGGGTGTTTATTTATCTTTTTAGTGTTAGAACGAACTAAAGAGAATGAAATTCCTTCGATAATTGAACCAGCAGATTATGGGATTTTGATAACTTTTAACAAGTCAAAGTTAATAATGTACTTTTATTTTTTATTGTTGTGGAAATATATAGTTTTGGATAGAAAAGTAGGGGGCTGTAGAACTGGTTGAATGATATGTTGACTGAAGGAGTATTGGATTTCTTAGTGCTAGAACAAATTAGAGAGAGTTATTTTATATTTCTATGATTATTGTGTTTTCAAGCAGTTCCTGATTCTTTGGTTATAATTCTTGCTCTCGGTGATTTGAGTAATTTTGTGATGAACAATTTGGTTCTTGAATTATATTAAAAGAATACGGGATTTTGTGTGATTACTATTTTTCAAGAACACTGTATCCTATTGGTTCTTGAATTATATTAAAAGAATACGGGATTTTGTGTGATTACTATTTTTCAAGAACACTGTATCCTATTGATTATAGGAAAATCTTTGAATTTCATGTAGAAGTGGGTTTTGCATAGGAGGGTTGCCCATATTAATTAGCTCTTTCTTTGGTTTAAGGGAAAATTGAGAGAAAATAAAAATAAATGAATGGTGAAGTTTTATGTTTTCTGCAATTTTTCTTGTATAGAGAACAGGTTTTTATAGTGGATGAAATATGTTGCATGATTTACTGAGTTGACTATTTTCCAAATAAAAAGAGCTATGTGTTTTTTGGTAGAAATTTTAGGTGAAACATTACTGATAGACTAAATGTTCAAGAGTATCTGCTGTATAATTTTGTAAGATAATTGCTTTAGAGTTCTTCATCGGAAGACTTCTTGTGTATATGTTGTTCTTTTATTCTATTTCTTATTTGCAGTTTTTTAAATGTACTTGGTAGACAAAGATCCAAGCAGGCCAGTTTCAATGTTCTGGGTTGCTGAAAATGCTGGGGACCAAGTTAATAGTGCTCTAAAAGGCATGGTAGTTGTGATGAAACAATTTAATCGGATGAGGCAATTGAGGCGATCGAATCTTTTCGTCATCTCTGCCGTTATGATTCTCAGGAGTCTCTTGACAATGTTCTTATCAAACTTTACAAAGTAAACTATCATTCTTTTCCCCTAATTTCTTTACATTTTACTAGCGCTTTTCTTTCGTTTTCTGATTTAAGTAGTTGCTGCTGGAAGTATAAGACTACTAGTGGAGGTTGGGTAAATCTGAGTGCTTTTGAATTGAGGCATATGTGTGTGGTTTGATAAGATTTTTTCCTTCCTTAATCTTCCATTTACATCAATTATTATCTGTAATTTATCGGAAAAGTATAATTCAGATTTAGGAGGAGGTTAAAGGATCTTCATAACACTTACCACTTTTTATCTACTCCAAAGAAAATCTCGGTGAGAAAGAAAAAAGTTAATTGATTTGTTTTGTAACCTTTTACATCTAACCAAGATTTTTTGAATCCATAAGCAATTATTTATCATTCAATATGAGCTTAGAATGAAAGTAGATGAAGAACTACTGAATGGTTTCTTAAAGCATATGTGAGTAATATTTTGATGTCTTCACTACACTTCAAAAGATCCATGCTTTATATGAAGAAACTGAACTAGGCTTAAAGTAATGTAGTATCTCACTGTAGGTTTGGATTTTAGGAAATTGTAAAGGCAAGGCATTAGTTTCTTTTTCCTAATTGTGAAAGAGCAATGTGACTATTTAATGAGTATTGAAAATTTAATTGGAATAGTGGAAAGATTAAGTTTGCAAATGCACACGAAGCTTTATGGGGTATTGTGGAACTAAGAAGCATGAATTTACTTCTTTGACATGCAGCTGAATCAAGCAGTGTCAATGAGGCTATGATAAATCTCACTATTCTTGATTTAACCTCTTATGCAACTACTTCTGAAAAAAAAAAAAATCATGTTAATATTCAATATTTTATTTATTTATTTGTTTGTTTTGGCAGAGGTTTGGGAAAATTGTAGAAGCGTAGAAATGCTACGGTGCAAACTGAAAAAGATAGAAGAAGGTATAGCTTTTGGATATGATGAAGGGAGTTTGAAATGCGTGTCATCTAGACCAATAGCAACTTCACAGTTCTCTCCACTTCCTATGTTCGACAATGGAAACATATGTATCTTGAAAACCAAAGTGGAAGGTCTGGTTTTGCTGTTACGATGAAGGAACATTGGGCTAGTTCATGATGATATGTATCTTTGCTGGTATGAAACAAGTACAAACTACTGGGAAGGAAGCAATGAAAGGGTGGAAGAGGCAAAGAGGGAAGCAAATGAGAAATTAGAAGAAGTAAAAAGGCAAATGGAGGAGATGAATAGACGATGGGAAGAGAAGTTCATGATGGTGCTTACAACTCAAGGTCAACAATCTTCAACAAATAACCAAATCCCTTATGATGAAATTGTAAGTTATTTTGAAAATTGCATATATACTATGAAAACCAATTTTCTTTTACATTAATAATAAAGTGATATGCAATGATTACATTAGTCTATATGATTAATCTTATTATTATTATTTTTTTTCAAATTTGATATTGCAGGTTGGTGGAAATTCTTAAATGGGCAAGAAAGATTATTATGACATTGAAGCATTCATATTTTGTAATAAAAAAATTAGTTGATAACATTTTAAATTACTATGATGAAGGATTTTATGAATAGACAATTATTTGGTTGAAAAATGACTTTATTAATGTTTTATTTTTTATATTAGAATTTCTCTTAAGACATCATATTATCTATTTAATATAAAAATATTGCTATAAATTTGTAATTATTATTAAATTTGATAATTATAGCAATATTTGTTACAATTAATTTTAATCGAAGCAATAAATTATAAATTCTTGATATAAATTATTTGTTCCATTACAAATAATTATAATATTTAGTTACAAATTAAAAGTATTCATAGCAAGCAATTTCAATATTTAACTATTAACATATTATGTCCATAGCAATATATTTTCATATATAAAGATGATTTTTATATGTTCGTAGCAAATAATTTAATATTTAACCACCAATTTACTACATATGTGACAAGTAATCTTTTTATTTAGCTATGAATTTAGTGGTTATGTAGCTAAAATGTCTATATGTTTGCCATGAGTATTGTTTTTGTAGCAGGAATTTTCAAGCTTTTAGTTATAAATTTATATTTATGTAGCTAAAATGCAAACATAGCTATACAATCTATTCGTCATGGCTATAAAGGCAAAGCTTTTGTTACAAATTTATTACTGTTATAGCAAAAACAATTAAGTTTTTAGTTATATATTAATCTTATCTATAGCAAAAAATATAAACTGTTAGCTACGTAAGTAAAAAGTTACATGGCTAACTTTTAGCTGCGCCACTTCTAGCTACGATAAGCTACAAAACATTGCATTTGTAGCTAAACCATTTAGTTACACAAATTCATACTTTTAACTACAATGAATACTATAGCTAGAAATGCGTAATGTTGTAGTGTAACTATTAAGCAATTGTACTATAAATATTTAATGTAATATTATAATTAATTAAATTTTTAATCATTTAATTAAGTTTGTACTAATGTTTATAATGAAATGTTATAATTGATTAAGTAATTATACTATAAATCTATAATATAATACTATAATTAATTAAATTTCTGATTATTTAATTAAGTAATATACTAAATGTTATAACTTTTAGGTCAATTAATTAAGTAATAATCAATTAATATAATGTTATAATTAATTATACTATAAATCAATTAAGTAATGTTATAAAATTACAATTAATTAAGTAATCATTTAACTATAATGTAATGTTATAATTGATTAAGTATGATATTTAACTAATAATTAAATTTATTAATGTTTATCAATTTATCATATATAATTAATTAATTACTAATTTATTATAGATATACTTAGAACTTGATAATTGAAATAAATAACTAAATGTATTATTATTCAATCAAATATACTATTTTATTCAAAAATAATTCTTTTAATAACATTAAAAATGTAAAACACTTTTAATTTGATCATAATTCCAATTATTCACTTAATTAATCAAAACTTTAATATTAATGTATTATAATATATTAAAGTTTTTAATATGGTGTAATTTATATGTAATAAGTATAATTGTATTAGTATATTTATTTAATTAGGTTATTCTGAAAATTTAACTTTTTCTATTTTAAATTTTTTTATATGTAAAATAATAGAAACCCCCCATTATTCATATTTCACAAATATTTCATTGCAGTCCAGATTCCAAAACAGGTTCCAAAATGGGTTCCAAAACAAGTTCCAAAAATCGGTTCCAAACCGGGTACCCCCTACAGGTTCCAAACAGGGTACCCTTTTTACAGGTTCCGATTCCTCCACACACAAGAACCGAAACTAGAACCGCATGTGCCTGCCCTAAGAACCGGAACCTACCCGACACAGGTTGCCTGGGTAGGTTCCTGGCTTCGGTTCTTGCTTACCCTCCCAGTTCCTTGGCCTTCTACCCGCTACCCGTGCTCACCCCTACTTCTGATTTGGTTTTGGACTACTCATTTTTAAATATAAATCTCTCTCATTACCAAATCCATGGAGAGATTCCAAATGTAACCTAGGTTGATGATCCATTACTGTTGACTTGACTTCAAATAAACAATAATGCTATAGACATCAAAGGTTTATACCAAATTTTTGCACTGACCGACGTGTCATATGAGTCAGACGCAGCCATGTAGGACTCTAACAAGTATTCTGCGAATGAACGTTCGTCTATCAAATATGGACGAGCGTCCATAATTATTCAATGACCATTTATTTTAAATGGACTCCCGTCCATACGAAAATAAAAATGGACTTTCGTTCATATTATATGGACGGGAGTCCATTTACGTGAATGGACGCCGTCCATAGTTTAAATTATAAAACTATAAAACAATAATAATGGATGCCCGTCTATATAATATGGACGGGCGCCCATATTCAATGGACAAGTGCCCCTATTAGATGAACGGTCATCCATTGACATAGCAAATAAAAAGATTTTAATAAAATTTCAGGTTTAAAATTTTAGGGTCCCAAAAAAAGTTTTAAAAAACAAAAAGCAACAAACATCCATTGAAGCCAACAGCCATTTAATAAGATCCATTGATAAAACAAAAATGCTTAGAAAATAAACACATTGCTATGACTCCCAAACAATGGATGCCCATCCAAAGTCAATCCTTTTTGTCCATAATCAACCAACATTGAAGGTGGGGCATCAAATGTGCTCTTGCTATGCCCATTACACTTAAAAAAAAAATGCTTAGAAAATAAAACTCCCCAAAAATGGATGCCCACCTAGAGTCAAACCATTAAAAATTATAGATGGTGAATTGTTGATGGACGGGCGTCCATATTATAGATGTGAATTGGTGATGGATGCCTGTCCATATTATATGGACAGGCATCCATTATTTTATTTCTAAAATTTTATGGATAGGCGTCCATATGAGGTGGACGCCTATCCATAGTAGATGGACTCACGTCCAAATAATATAGATGGGAGTTCATTGTTATTTTTGTAGATGCTCGTTCATTTAAGATGAATGGTCGTCCATCAAATATGGACCAGCATCCATAATTGTTAGATGGCTACTCATTCACGGAAGACATGTGTTGTCTACAATGTGGCTACGTCTAATTGGATGTCACGTATGTCGGTACAAAAATTTGGTGTCCGTAGCATAATTCTCAAATAAATTGTCAGGTTCATTACCTCTTATATCCTCTAACATAACTTTTATGCACCTTTCCAACAATGCTTTTTCAAGTCCTATTTTTCATTTTTTTGTGAATAAAAGAAATAAGTCAAAGAAAATGGTGTTTCTCAAACTTGAAGATAATCTTTTATCTAGAGAATTATGTGATTGTTGGATGAATTAGCAAAAATTGCATATGTTGAATTTAGATAACAATAAATTTACTAGTAACCTTCCATCATCTATTGGATCATTAAGTTTGCTTCGATCATTACATCTCTGAAAAAAACAACCCCTTCGGGATACTTCCAAATATTTTGGATGCAACTTAATATTATAAGAGAACTTTTGATTAAAATAAATAGAGCTATATACTTAGTAATAAATGATATAATTTTCCTTACCTTGATAATTTATATATATTTAATACAAGATAATAAAACCAACTGTATATAATTAGCTATGATAATTTAAAGAAATAATATAATTCAAAACTAATTTGAACACATAAACATAAATCAAATATATGAAAGTTGGAATAAAAATTATGTAAATAAAGAAAATTGACACACACGAACAATCTAACAATGAATGACTTTCCATCAGAGTGTTTGATAAAGTTTGATTGAAATAGAATGAAACTGAAATTTGTTTTGTGCTTTTTACTCTCACACACTCACAGCAACAATAAAAAATAAACCCATTAAATATGCTATAACCCAAAGTAAGAGTAATTAGATATGGGCGTTTGACCCACTTAGGCAGGTCCCCACCTTGCCCCGAATGGCTTGGGGAATCCCTGAAAGAGAAATAATTCCCTGCCCCACATATATAATATCATTTCATTTAAAAAATTTAATATATGATCTTTTCTATGCAATCTTATCAATATTCAATAAATCTTGTTAATCTTATATTAATTTGAATAGTTAAAAATTAATCAATAAAGTAAACTAAACAAATTAATTAGAAGGATGAAAAGGAACTTTATACAAGAACAAATTAAAATCATTGCAAATTAAAATTACCAATTAATTAGAAGAAAGAAGAGGAACTTTTTGTATATTATTAAGATTGAGAGACACACTAAATTGTATCACATAAGTCTAAAATCTAATTTTAGACAATAATATTTGATTATTTTCTAAATTCTAATATCTAATTTTACTACATATCTAACAAGTTACTAACATTATACCTAACAAGTCTTACTACATATTATAATTGATCATGGGAAATATTTAACAAGTCCATATCAATTAATTTGTGACATTTCTTTTAAATAATATTTGTAATTAATTTGTCCAATAATTTTGCTTTTCTCTCATTTTCTTCTCTGAAAAAATCACATTTGTCAAGAAATTACCATTTTAATAGTTATTGTTTTCACACTATTAATTGATAAAATATGATTATAATTGTGGGAACATTGAGTGAAATCATATACAATTATGAAAATTGGTAATAATAGATGTTTTTGTGTTCAAATAAAAGCTAAATATTCAAATAAAAACCTTTATACTTTTAAAAATTAGATACAAATGTTAACCTAACCGACAATCAATAATCCTAAAGCCCAAACCCAACCCACAGTCAAGAATCCTAAAGCCCATCATAAATGCCGAGCCCACAAAAAACCCAATCCCTATGGTCGGGCCCAAGATTCCCCCGTCATCCTTGACCCCGGGGACGGGCTGGGCCTAGGGAATCCCCTAGGGGTCAAGGATGGGGCCAGGGAATGGGATCCCCAACCCTTCCCCTTCCCCAACCTGCGCTCATCCAAATGAGTAATAGACAAAATGCCCCTTCTCCATGTGGGCTTTCTAAACCACATGAGTTTTTGAGCTTCCTCCACATAAGAGGGAAAACCCAATAGGAGAATGATCAATTACACGAAGTTTTAGAACAGAAAGGGATTGATGGAATTAGAAATTAATTGAACATTGATATCATAGAAAATAAGTCAATCCTTTACTTAAAACTTTAGACTATAAATGGTCAATTCAGTCATCAATCGACTAGGTGGTTGGCAATCGACTAGGTGGCTAGCAAACAGCCGATAAATCATTTTCTCTTTTCAATTGGGGGAAATTTTAGTAGTAAGTGCAATAGAAATTTTGGATTAGAATAGATGTTATTTGATTCTATTCCGATGGATAAATAGCAATACACAACTTTACAAGTGTGAATTTTCCATACCGCAATTATATTCCATCTTTCATTGACTTGACTTGATTACCATAGGAGTACACGGTGGGAAATAAAACAACTGTAAACATTTAAAACCTTGACCCATAGCAATATTCCAGGAAAGCTCCTTTCAACTTTTTTGCAGAAAAATGAGGTTCTGGACCTACTTTGGACAATTGGTTGCCAGGTCAACACGTAAGCAAAGAAATATGAGATTGTTTTACACGCTCATTCATCATATTTATGGTAGAAGAAGGACTGAGTAATTAAGTAGAAACAATGAAAGAATCCATGAGTATTGTTGCTGCTCCTGCAACCATTCTTTTTATTGTGTTACTTGCCCTTTTAACCATTAATAGTAGCTTCTGCAGTGGACGATCTGACTTGGGATTCTTCAAGAGTGAGAAACAGGATATTTTAAGGTTTAATCAAGAGCTAAAAGATCCTTCCAATCGTCTTGACACTTCCGACTCCGACCTCCCTCGTAGAACTCTTAAAGCAGCTTATGAGCAGCCAAAAACGGTTGGTAAGATGACAATCTTTCTTTCCTTTATTATTCTTAATAATTTGATTTAATTGCACGTAAAATTGTAATATTTATTTCTTTTGGAAATTAATAACTTATATTTCAATATCTTGACCTTCTTTCTTATCTATATAAGTCTATACTGAGAATTTTATTGATTTTTTTAGGAATCAGGGTGCATTTGGAATTATGTAGCTTTTACCATTATCACACTTATAGTTGTGCTCTGAAATTAATCAGTTATAACCAAAGTTATAGGTTGCCTGATAAACTATAGTTTACTTTTTTTTTTTTTTGGTAATTTATTAACAATTTTATTAAGAATAATTTTTACAATATTTTCGGATGCCTGTCGGTGATATTCTCCGATATTGGTGGCCGGTTTTCGATGGCCAGTTGGCGGTTGTCAATGATAACAGTTGCCTGCTAATGACATTTTGACAGCAATTTTATTTTTTAAAATAATAAATTATTCGGAAGTCATTTTGGCATTTTACTAATCGCAGGCAGATTTCTATTGTGAAAAAACCACTGGTGTTACTTGTGTTCATATTGTTGACAACTTAACTGATCTTACAACTACCATGTTTAAATCTATTTTGGAAAATTGTAAGAAACTTAAGTGTGCCTTTGATTCGTGATCCAAAAATATTTTCAAACAGTTAGTAGAGTTTATAGATCTGATTCAATTATACGTATATGTTTCCTACAACTTGTAACAGGCGTCAAACAACTTCCATGGAAGAATCTTCAATATCTTGACCTTCGTTCCAACTTGTTCGAAGGACCAATTCCAGTTCCACCACCTGACATGAAAGTCTTTTTAGTATCAAACAATAATCTGACAGGAGAAATACCTCATTTAATCTGCAACATGAGCACCCTTGAAGTTCTTGATCTTTCCAACAATAGCTTGACGGGTACCATTCCAGAATGCTTGGGACACTTCAGCAACAGTTTGCGCGTGTTGGATCTGCAGGAGAATAAGTTTTATGGCAACATTCCTGGAGTATTTACAAAGGGCAATGACTTGAGGACCCTCAACTTCAATGGCAATGAATTGAAAGAGCCAATCCCAAAATCTTTGCTTAATTGTGAAAAGTTGGAAGTCCTAGATTTGGGAAATAACAAAATAAACCAGTCCTTCCCAAAATGGTTGGGAAGCCTTCCGGCATTAAAGGTTCTTGTTCTTCGTTCTAATAAATTTTATGGTCTTGTAACGGATCCTAAAGCCAATAGTACTTCTTTCTCTAAGTTGAGAATTTTTGATATCTCGAACAACAATTTTAGTGGTTCATTACCTGTGAGTTATTTTGAGAATATGAAATCCATGATGAGTGTTAGTGGTGAAGTTAAAAAGAAGCCTCAGTATATGGGAGACAGGTATTATGAAGATTCAGTGACGCTTGTAGTGAAAAAGCTTGAGGTTAAACTAGTGAAAATTCTTACTATTTTCAGTACCATTGATTTCTCAAATAATAGCTTTCATGGTACGATTCCAGAAGTAATTGGAAAGCTTCGAGCACTTATTTACCTCAACCTTTCTCAAAACAGTCTTACAGGTCAGATTCCTCCATCGTTAGGCAATTTGGATGGAGTCGAATCCTTAGACCTTTCTTCAAACAAACTTAGCGGGAGAATTCCATGGCAGTTAACTCATTTAACATTTCTCGCTGTGCTGAACCTGTCACAAAACCAACTTGTGGGACGTATTCCTGAAGGGAACCAATTCGGTACATTCTCAAGTGATTCGTACGAAGGAAACAAGGGATTATGTGGATTTCCATTAAAGAAGAAATGCAGCAACGGTGAGTCTTCCCAGCCATCCCCGAGATCGGGTGATACAGACCCTAATAAAGATTTTGGCTGGAAAGTTGTGTTGATGGGTTATGGATGTGGGACGGCGTTTGGACTGATTATTGGATGTCTCGTGTTCACAACAAGAAAGCCTCAATGGCTTGTAAACGCAGTTGAAGCGAATTCCCACAAAACGGTGAGAAGGATTAAAAACAAACAGAAAAGAAGAAGAAATTAGTGTTTGAAACTAGTTTTCTCCTTTTGGTATCATGTATCAGCCATACATAATGTAATCGAGTTTAGCGATAGCAAACTGTTTTCTCCTTCTGCCTCTGTGTTCTTTCTCTTATGAATTTAAATTCAATTGTCCGGATCTCTTCAAATTATATAAACCCTTTTGCCCTTATTGACAGAAAGTTCTGTAAGTGTATGGTCTAACTTAGTCAGCACATCTTGGAACAATCACAGTTTGCTGATAAACCATGTTTTAGCCTCTAATTTTAACTAGGACTAATTCAAAAAGAGAAAAACAATGTCCATTCGGAAACCAAAAAAAAAAAAAAAAGATTGGGAATTCTTAAATATCATCAACATATAGAATTCCAAAGTAGTCTAAATTTTTCGTCTTAATACATTTGAAACTGTCAAAATTGCAGTTACCGTGCTTCTGTTGAATTGTCCTCAAGAACCGTGCTTCAACCAGGGAGAGCTAAGTTCTCAATTTCTTCAAAGCCTAATATTTCCCAGGAATTATCAAGAATGATGAGGACTTTTTCGTCATTTCCTACGCGGTCTGCACTGTCTTTTAAGTTTTAATTAATTTCTTGGTAAAACTTTTTAAGTCAAGCTCGTTGATGAGCTAATTTTGCTTATGAAAATGAAACCATTGTATCATGTTCATTTTCTCCCAGACTTTCTTTACTCAGATTAACAGTCAAATATGAATGGTTTAATGAGTGTAAATACTGTTTATCCTTTTATTGACTTAGAAGTCCACTGTGAAACCTCTAACGGTGAAATATCTTTCAAGTCTGGAGGCAGAGCACTATTCCAGGAAATTACCTGCAAATTATATGCAGAAAGAAAAGTTCTCAAAGCTAATTTTTCCAAATTGACTGTCAGTTTCACACAAGATTTGAGAAATTTGAAACTGTGTTTCACGGGTCATTGGCATATTTTATAGTAATAAAAGACTTTGAAATTAACTAGCACAATGAAAGTAGCGATGAGTGTTGTTACTGTTCTTCCAGTCTATTGATATGTGATTTTGACACCAATGACTATGCATATGTAAAGTGCTAAGAAGTTACATATAAGGTAATTGTGAGATGTGTTTATGATACAGTGATGATGCTTGTTAGTTAGTACGTAAATAATTGACAAGAGAGACTTTTAGCATAGTTCGAATGCTATGAGCAAGTCCTACATCCACTATGTTTGTATTATGGTTTCTTTTGTGATCACTAATGAAGATTATGAAGAGAATGATCTCTCAAGGGTTACAAGTATTTGAAGTGTTCTAGGAGAATTATAAGTCAATCTCTTTCTAGTAGTGTATCTTTGCTATTTTTTTCTATAAAACAAGTATATGAATTCGATAATCGATCTCGTTGTGAGGAGTGGAGCTACCTGCTATTTATACCCTTTTCAGCTTAAGTTAATAAGTGCTTTTATAGGTTGTCTTGATTGATGAAGATCTTCCTTTCTTTTGATTCGTTGGGAGCTTTCATTCATATCCTTAAATTAAATGAAATTTTGGCAGATGACTGCACAAAATATCATTTTGAATCAGAGTTGGTGGAGATGCCTACTAAGAGCTAATTGGTGGAGATGACAGAAGAAAAAATAAAAACAGAGGAGTTGGGAAATTCGTCACACCTATAACAGGCTGTGATACTCTGTATTTATAAGACTTTGTATATCTTTATCAAATAATGGTTACATTGTACACTACTATAAACAATGCTATAATCATACTAACGTTAATTACAAGATTTCACAAGATCATGGCTGTTATCACACAAGCCTTTAACTACTGATTTGTTTCCATATTTTGCTATCATGCCAGAGCATTGCTGAGCTTTGCTAAGTTGTAGTACTGATGTCTTTTCTGAGTCTTCATTCACAATTTGTAACATCTACTGAAAAACTAGTACAATGCATGCATAATAACAATAGAAAATTGGGCCCAAAGTTTTCTTTTTATTACAATTCGTGTGTCTTTTATACAAAACGAGTACTGTTTACAAAAATATATTTTAAAAGACAAAACAGGGGAATAGTGTAGCTATTGCTCCTCGCCCGCCGACGCCCCTCCAACCGCATCAACACCTAGAACCTGCATCCACAAAGGAAAATAACGGGGTGAGCACAAATAATGCTCAGTAAGTAAAATCCTCTAACTGTCTGTCCCCGTGTGTGACTCTTAATTCTTTCCTTTTCTAATTCTGTTTCTATTTCTATTTCTACTAAATACCATGACCTCATCTTACCGGAGGTACGGCCGGATGGCGTTCACACAGCACCATCTCACTCTCCATAACTATCGGGTGGAATTCACATAGTACCAACCCGTTCTTAGTGACTACCAAGTGGGGATCACAAAGCTCCTACTCGGTTTTCCTAACTATCGGGTGGAGACCACTTAGCACCTACCCGTTCCTCATGACTTTTGGGTAACGATCACCAAGCATTAACCCGTCTCTAGTCACTGTCGGGTGATGATCACAAAGCATCAACCCGCTTCTACTAACTGTTGGATGATGATTACAAAGCATCAACCCAATTATCTAATAACTAATCGGATAGTGATCACAAAGCATCTACCCCATTTCTATTACTCATTGGGTGACGATCACAAAGCATCGACCCATCTCTCTAAGGGCTATTCAGATGATGATCACAAAGCATCAATCCGATTCCCATAACGGTCGGGTGATGATCACAAAGCATCATCCCAACTATACTACTCTTCTAATTCATTCTATTGTAGCATTTTTCAATGCTCTCTACCCTTAGAGTAATTCTACCCACTAAGCTCTCTACTCATAGGGTAATTGCATACACCATTTCCTTACATTTTCTTAGGTCACTTTTCCATGTACAACTAGTGCCTATGGATGGTTCATCTTCACCAATGCACTTATGAGATGCCAACATGCAATGTTGCAAGAATTAAGGTTCATTACTCACACTCAAACCTCTATTAGGCATTTCATCAAACAACTCATGTGCACTATAAAACTCTATCATAGCCATGATTCTAAAACTTTTCCTAACCATCCAAAATGGGAAAAAACCCCTTCACAAAGCCACAAAACCTGCCATAGAAAACAGTTCCAAAAAGGGGATCCATAACACCCCTTCAATTCCATCTCAACTACTTCTCTAACCCAACAACTCATTTCTCATATTTGCAAGGTATTAACATTCACAAAGCATAGAAATCTCTATTTAAACCTCCATACATGGCATATCACATGTACATCACATACATACATCATTTCCATCAAAACCCTAATCAAGAAAACTCATAAATCTCAACTTAGGTTGGGTTTTACTTACCTTGTTATAGAGAGACTTCACCAAATCTTCTTTTCACTTGGTTTGCTTGACTTTTTCTCTACTCTTAACCAAAAGAATAAAAACTCTCAAACTTCAATATAAACCAAAACTCACAAATCACACAACTTAAGAAGGAATCCTTACCTTAGGAAGCCTTAGGTTGCTTTTCTACTCCAAATCACTTCAAAAACCCCTTGAAAATCCTTGATCAAAAGAGAAGAGAAGTTGAGAGGAGAAGAATGAAGAGTTGCGTTTGAGAAGGGGAAAAATGAGGGTTTGCTAACTCTTAATTCTTTTTAATGAAATTTATACCAAAGCATTCCCATTTTGCCCTTACTCTTCTTTAGAAATTCCATCCATATCCTTTGATTCATTACAAACTCACCCCTATAACAACATATTCTCCATGAAAATTCCTTACAATTAACTCCCCACTTTTCCTGCTAATTAGGGGTAGAATGGTCAAATTGCCCTTAGGGAAGAAAATATCTAAAACTTCATCAACATTTTATTCGGCCTGTCGCCGCGGCGAAGAAACCTCAGTCGCCGCGGCGAAACTGTCCCAAAGAGTTTCCCTTGGTTTCAACACATCTTCGCCCCGGCGAAGCTTGGTACACTAAAATTCTTCTATTTTCAACCAATTTCAGGGCAAACATTCAACATAACACTCAAACAAACAATATTACCAAAACCAACTCGAATAAGAGCAAAAGAAGAGACAATAACTACATACCTCAAGTGGGGCGTTACACAATTGTAGCCTCTGTTTTATCATCCCTCCTCAAATTGAGCATCGTTGAAATGCACAATTTGTCACATAGCAATTCTAAAGCTGGTTTCAATTGAGGTTTTGTGAAGACATCTGCAATCTAAGACTGTGTTTCGATGTTTTTGGTAACAAGTAACCCCTGTGACACACATTCCTGGATATAGTGATAATCCATTTCAATATGCTTGCTTCTTGCATGGAATACTGGATTAATTGTCATGAACAGTGAACTCATATTATCACATAACAGAATTGGAACTTGAGATAGGGGGACATCCAGATCACGAAGGATGAAAGTGAGCCACGTAATTTCAGCTGCTGCTTGAGGAAGTGCTCTATATTCAGCTTTGGAACTTGACCTTGAAACTGTTGGTTGCTTCTTTGAGCACCATGAAATGATGTTGCTTCCTAGGTAGGTATAATAACCAGTTGTTGATCTCCTAACAACGTTGCACCTAGCTCAATCAAAGTCTAAGAATCCACAAAGATCAAGAGAACTGGAAGCTTGTATATGAAGACCAAGATTAATTGTTCCTTTGACATAGCGTAGGATTCGTCTTACCAAACCAAAATGTGACTCAGTAGGCGCATGCATAAATTGGGAGACATAATTCACACTAAAAGAGAGGTCTAGACGTGTCAAAGTTACATATTGAAGGGCTCCCACCAGAGATCGATATGCATGAGGGTCAGGGTGCAGAGGTGAATTATGGTCAGGTTTGGTTTTGGTACACAGTGGGGTCTTCATAGTTTTTGATTCATGCATCCCACTGTGTTCCAGGATGTCGACAGCATACTTGGTTTGTTAAAACAACCCAGTTGAAATGATCGAGACTTGAATTCCCAGAAAATAATAGAGGACTCCAAGATCTTTCATTGCAAATTCTGCATGTAATTTGTTGATGAAACTCTATATTAAACTCGAAGAGGAACTTGTTAATATAATATCATCAATGTAAAGTAAGAGAACCAAAGTGCCTTGATCTGAATGGAAAATAATTAGACTTGGATCAACTGTGCTGCATTGAAAACCATATTGTAGAAGGTAGGAGCTGAATCTGTCAAACCAAGCTCTTGGAGCTTGTTTAAGTCCATAGATTGCTTTGTTCAAATGACAAACTGAATCTGGAAAATTTGAGTCTCTAAAACCTGCGGGTTGCTTCATGAATACCTCCTCAATTAGAGACCCATGTAAGAATGCATTTTTTACATCAAGTTGTCTGATATCCCGCTTTTTTACAGTTGCAATGGATAAGATCAATCGAATAGTTACTGGCTTCACAACAGTTTTAGTAAAATCAATCCCCACTAACTGATGATACCCTTTAGCAACTAATCTCGCTCTGAGACGTTCCACTTTGCCATCAACTTTGAGTTTTACTTTGTAAACCCATCGGGATCCAACAACATTCATTGATGTTGTACGAGGCACCAAATTCCATGTTTTTTGATGTTGTAGAGTAGCAAGTTCATCAACCATTGCTTGTTTCCATCCAGTGTTTGAGAGAGCAGATTTAAGAGACCTTGGTTCCTTTGGTATTAAATCAAAGTCATGTAGAAGTGCATACTTGGGGTTTGGTTTTTGAACTCCCACCTGACTGCGTGTAATCATGGAATGAGGAGTGCTTCTAGAGTTTTGAAGAGTTGGAGTAATTGTGGAGATATGAGTAGCATTGTCAACGGCAGAATTGGGTTCCTCAAAATGTTCAGTGGTAGTGGACTGAGAGAGATGATTAGCAGTGATTGAATGTGAACCCGACACAAGATCACCTATAGTGATTTTTGTTTTGAGTTGAACATTTGGTGTTGGTAGTGGTGCTTCTTCTTCAGGTTGAGTGAAATGATCTAAGTGCTCAAAAGAGGGAGTGGGCCATGAGTCAAATTCTCGAAAGGTTATGGGTTGTATTCCAGCAACTGTGTCAATGGGATCATTAAGGTTTTTGTAAGGTAAAGATGATTCATTAAAGATCACATTTCTGGAAACATAAAACCTTTTATTTGATGGAGAATAACAGTTATATCCTTTGTGTCTATCATTTTAACCCATAAACACACATGGTAGTGATTTGTTATCAAATTTATCCTTTGTAGAGTCCCATATGTATGTGAAACACCTTGAGCCAAAAAATTTGAATGATGAAAAATCAAGATTCTTGCCATACAACCAATAGAAGGGTGAGTCCCATTGTAGTGTGGCTGTTGCAACACGATTGATTAAAAACACTGTCGTGGTAAAAGCTTCAACCTACAAAATTTTGGGAACACTAGCATGAATTAACATAGTAATGTCGAGTTCTCTAATTACTTGATGCCTTCTTTCAACTATACGTCTATACCATTCTGCTTAGGTGTATAAGGATATGATAGTTGATGTTTGATTCCTGAATTTTGAAGATGTGCTTTGAATCTATGATTAACAAATTCTCCTCCCCCATCTGTCTGAATTATCTTAACAAGTCCATCAAATTGTCTCTGGACAAACTTTTCAGAGAGAATGAATTGGTCATAGAAGTCTGATTTTTGCTTTAATGGAATTAACCATACAAACTTTGTGAAATCATCAACTATAGCAACATAAAACCGAAACTGATGCAAAGAGGTAAGAAGAGCAGTCCCCATAAATCAATATGAATTTTCTCAAAAGGTGTAGAAGTTTTTGATTAAGATAAAGAAAAAGACAACTTAGATAATTTTCTTAATTGACAACTCTTACATATGGAATTGTCTTTATTAGAAATAGTCATTATTAATGCTTTATTTCGAAGATGAGCCACTGTAGCAACTTGAACATGCTCGAGACGTTGGTGCTAGATGTCTTTTGAAGAAACCCGAAATCTAGAGGAGAACAAAGCCACCAGAGGTGCTTGGATTGCATAAAAATTACCGCTTTTTAGCCCCCTCATCATCACCTACTGCGTCAACTTGTCCTTAATCACAAAATCACTATTAGAAAATTCACAAGTTATTGAATAATCAGATGTGAGTTGTCTAATAGATAATAGACTCATTTCTAACTCAGGTACAAGAATAACATTCTTTAGAACAATAGCAGACTGTCTAGACCCAAGTAGTGCATCACCAGTATGAGTTACTTTTAGAAATGTCCCATTTCCTAACATAACATGATCATTACCAGTATAAGGTCTAAGATTATGTAGGTTACCTTCATTAGAAGTCATATATGCTGATGCGCCAGTATTTGATGTCCATTCCTCATGGTGAGGCTATGAATGCTTGGGGCAAGTTGCCTGGTTAGATAGAATGATTGAACCTATACCAACAACGGATAGCAGGGTGTCCTTTCTCGCCATAAATCTGACAAGTGATGTCCCGTTATTCTCTCAATGAGAAGTGTATGAAGAAGAGTCATTGCTGAAGTTTTTGTTAGGCTGATTAGCAAGGATGAAGCCTCTTCCTTTAGAGGAAAAATTGTTGGTGGGTTTGGGATTTTTGGGAAGATTTTTGTCAGTATAAAAGGCAGTATATTGAGAGGATTTGGGAGTGTGAAGGTTTAGCCATGTTTCATAGCTTTGTAGTAGGGGAATTACCTCATTATAGGATGGCATTGGTGGCTTAAGCATTGATGTAGTGAAGGGTTCATAGCATGCACCAAGTCCTGTAAGCAATGAAAAAACTTTGTTTTTGTCATCAACCATGTGCCCAATGGCAACAAGGCTATCACATATCTCTTTGAACTTTCAAATATATTTGTTAAGAGGCACTTCTTGGGTTTTCTTCATATACTTAAGTTGCTGAATCAATTGGAATTGTCTTTCTTGAGAAGACTGGGCATACGCTTCCTTGAGTGGTGCCCAAACTTGTGCTGAGGTATCTAGGCCAATAACATGGCTGAGTGCCTTTTCTACAAAAGTGCCAATAATCCACCCTCTGAGTAGACGATCTACTATTTTCCAGTGTTTGTATGCTGGATTAGCAGTGGGGTTGTTACCATCAAGTACTAGAAGTACAACAGTTGGGCATGGGTTTTTTCCTGTGAGAAAATTGTAAGCTCTTGACTTTCAGCAAGTGCAAGCACTTGCTCACGCCATAGTGGGTAGTTTTTAGGTCGAAGCCTGAGAATGACAAAGTTACTAACATTCAACGAAGCGAAAGACATTGTTCTGCTCTGATACCAAGAAGCAAAAATAAAACAGAGGAGTTGGGTAATTCGTCACACCTATAACAGGCTGTGATGCTCTATATTTATAACACTTCGTATATCTTTACAAAATAATGGTTACATTGTAAATTGCTATAAACAATGCTATAATCATGCTAACGTTAATTACAAGATTTCACAAGATCATGGTTGTTATCACGCAAGCTTTTAACTACTGACTTGTTTCCATATTTTGCAATCATGCCAGAGCTTTGCTGAGCTATAGTATTGATGTCTTTTCCGAGTCTTCATCCACAATTGTAGCCTCTGTTTTATCAATGATGTCAACATATATTTTAGGCATAACACAGTCATTAGTTTTTTCAGTTACTTGCCATGTGTGATGCCTCACAAGCATTTCATCAAACACTTTATGGAAATCTCAAGCTAGAAAAGATCTAGCCCCCTTCACAAAATTCTAGAACTCTCTTGAGTTCTCTACACATTTGTAGATATCTCTTGAATTATTGGTAGTTGGTAGAAGATTTTAGGTCTTAAATCTCCATCATTGAATGTGGAACATTATGTAAATCTAGACCGTTCATAATAAGTTAAGATTGCTCTAAATAGAGGGAGGCCTCATTTGGTCAAACTATTCAAGAATTGTAAGCTTAAGTAATAAAGAATGCTCTTTCTCTAGCATAATCATATGAGTTTGAGTTAGTGTTCTCTTTTATTCTCAAAACTAGCAAGCTTGAGTTATCTAGTGGGGAAATAAATAGGGTCATGACAATTGGTATCAGAGCTCGAAGTTCTTGGGTCACTTACTAGATCCTTCCAACTAGCTGACTTTGTTGAGGTTTGAGCGGGACCACGAACATCCTTCTAACTAGCTTCCTATAGAACTCTGAAAGCCCCAGAATCTATTGGGATATTGTGGCTCGTTTTCCTATTTGTTCTCATGTTAAATTGTATGTCTTTAACCAAGTTCATTCGACTATGATTTTATCAATTGCATAGGAAAACTCTTTAATAAAGAATACAATTGTAAATGAAAATAAAATTATGAGAGTCCTATTAAGAATTGAAATATGAGTCTAGTAGAAATATAATGTCCCATATATTGTGTATAAATATAGGGGCAAAACCAATTCAAGGTTATGAGAGAATGTGAGAATATAAGATATTTGATGTAAGGGCTATTAAACACCATGGGTAGAGTGTCTTAAAAATTAGGATTGTGTCCACTTTAGGCATGGTCTGTTAATTATATACTAGATTTATAATGGTGTTGGGTACTCTTGTATAACGTATTCATGAAACTATAGTGGATTTCTCTCATCTGTGAATGTGGCATGGGTTATTTTGAACCACGTAAATGTCGTGTCTCTTTTTGTGGTGTGGTTTGATTCCTATGTTATGATGTCGTGTCTCTTTTTGTGGTGTGGTTTGATTCCTATGTTATGATGTCGTGTCTCTTTTTGTGGTGTGGTTTGATTCCTATGTTATGAATCTTAAATGTACGTTTTCCGTTGCACGATCTCCTAACCAAATCATTTGAACTTAATCTTCAAAGGGGATAGAAATGGTTGGTAAGATAAATAATCTTTCTTTGCTTGATTAATTTATCTATTAAATCTCTTGCACTCCATTGTTTAAAAATTTGAAGGAACTTAGGTTTATATATTTCTTGGAAATCTCTCTTATTTGCAATATCTTGACCTTTTTCTTATGCTCTACATTAGTTTTATGTTAAGAATTATGTTGGCTATCTTTTGAGTTTCTTTGTTCTTATGATCTAGGTTGATTTACAATCTGTTTTCAAAAATTTATTATAAGACTTATGCACATTTTGGTTTAATTGTGTACTTGTACAAACTCTGGAAGTTTGGAAAATAGAGGATCAAACTAAGAAATAGGATTTAGAGTTTAATTTTTCATAAACTTGTTGACATGCGTTAAACGACTTCCATGGAAGAACCTTCAATATCTTGACTTTCGTTCCAACTTGTTTGAAGGGCTAGCTCAAGTTCCACTATCTAATATAAAAGTATTTTTTATCTCAAACAATAATCTAACTGAAGAAATACCTCAAAAGCCTTGATCTCTCATGCAAAAACTTGTAGGAAACATTACAAGTTCAAGGGGGAGAATTTGCAACTTGCATTCAATTTTTTTGTCAGCTGGCAAATTGAGTCAAGAGATAAATGAAGTCTTAGATATTTTCTCTGGATTCATTTCAGGGGGTTCGAAGAATCTGGATTAACATAATATTGATCTTTTTGGTCATTTGATAGAGCAACTTAGGCAGTTTAAAAATATGAAATATTTTAATCTCAATTACAACTCTATCTCTGGTTCTATTCCCATTTGTATAGGAGAGCTTTCATTTTTGGTAGTTTTAGATCTTTCAAGTAACATGTTGGAAGGAAAAAGTCAATCCTGATTGGATTCCTTCTTTTTTCATATGGAACATTTTAGAGTAGGATATTGTCATTTAGGGCCTTTATTTTCTTCACAGCCATATTCACAAAAAAAAACATCTAATTATGTTGGACATATCCAACTTAGAAACTGTTGATACACTTTCGATTTGGTTTTGGACTACTCATTTTTAAATATAAATATCTCTCATAACCAAATCCATGGAGAGATTCCAAATTTAACCTAGGCTGATCGATCCATTATTGTTGACTTGAGTTCAAATAAATGATAATGCTACAGACATTAAAGGTTTACACCGAATTTTTGCACCGACCGACGTGTTATCTGAGTCAGACGCAGCCATGTAGCACACTAACAAGTATTCTATCAATAAATGTCCATCCATCAAATATGGATGAGCATCCATGATTATTGGATGACTGTTCATTTTAAATGGACTCCCATCCATACGAAAATAAAAATGGATTTCCGTCTATATTATATGGACGACAGTCCATTTATGGGAATGGATGCCCGTCCATAGTTTAAATTATAAAACTATAAAACAATAATAATGGATGCCCATCCATGTAATATGGATGGGTGTCCATATTCAATGGACAAGTGTCCCTATTAGATGAACGGTCGTCCATTGACATAGCAAATAAAAAGATTTTAATAAAATTTCAGGTTTAAAAATTTAGGTTCCCAAAAAAAGTTTTTAAAAAACAAAAAGCAACAAACATCCATTGAAGCCCAATAGCCATTTAATAAGATCCATTGATAAAACAATAATGCTTTGAAAATAAACACATTGCTATGACTCCCAAACAGTGGACGCCTGTCCAAAGTCAAGCCTTTTTGTCCATAATCAACCAACATTGAAGGTGGGGCATCAAATGTGCTCCTGCTATGCCCACTACACTTAAAAAAATGCTTAGAAAATAAAACTCCCCAAAAATGGACACCCGTCCAAAGTCAAAGGCTTGGCCTTCCATTAAAAATTATAGATGGTGAATTGTTGATGGACAGGCATCCATATTATAGATGCTGAATTGGTGATGGAAGCTTGTCCATATTATATGGACGGGCGTCATCCATAGTAGATGGACTCACGTCCAAATAATATAGACGAGCGTCCATTGTTATTTTCATAGATGCTCGTCCATTTGCGATGAACGGTTATCCATTAAATATGGACAAGCGTCCATAATTGTTGGATGGCTACTCATTGACGGAAGACGTGTGTTGTCTCCAATGTGGTTGCGTCTAATTGGATGCCACGTACGTCGGTGTAAAAATTTGGTGCAAATTATGGGTGTCCATAGCATTATTCTCAAATAAAATGTCAAGTTCATTACCTCTTATATCCTTTGACATAACTTTTCTGCACCTTTCCAACAATGCTTTTTCAGGTCCTATTTTTCATTTTTTGTGAATAAAAGAAATAAGTCAAAGAAAATGGTGTTTCTCAAACTTGAAGATAATCTTTTATCTAGAGAATTACGTGATTGTTGGATGAATTAGCAAAAATTGCATATGTTGAATTTAGATAACAATAAATTCACTGGTAACCTTCCATCATCTATTGGATCATTAAGTTTGCTTCGATCATTACATCTCTGGAAAAAAAACGACCTCTTGGGGATACTTCCAAATATTTTGGAGGCAACTTAATATTATAAGAGAACTTTTGATTAAAATAAATAGAGCTATATACTTAGTAAGAAATGATATAATTTTCACTACCTTGATAATTTATATATATTTAATACAAGATAAAAAAAAAAACAACTGTATATAATTAGCTATGATAATTTAAAGAAATAATATAATTCAAAACTAATTTGAACACATAAACATAAATCAAATATATGAAAACTAGAATAAAAATTATGTAAATAAAGAAAATTGACACACACGATCAATCAAACAATGAATGACCTTCCATCGAAGTGCTTGATAAAGTTTGATTGGAATAGAATGAAACTGAAATTTGTTTTGTGTTTTTTACTCTCACACACTCACAGCAACAACAAAAAATAAATCCGCCAAATATGCTATAACCCTAAGCAAGAGTAATTAGATATGGGCGTTTGACCCACTTAGACAGGTCCCTGCCCTGCCCTAAACGGCTTGGGGAATCCCTGAAAGGGAAATAATTCCCCGCCCCTCATATATAATATCATTTCATTTAAAAAAATTAATATATGATCTTTTCTACGCAATCTTATTAATATTCAATAAATCTTGTTAATCTTATATTAATTTGAATAGTTGAAAATTAAACAATGAAGCAAACTAAACAAATTAATTAGAAGAATGAAGAGGAACTTTATACGAGAACAAATTAAAATCGTTATAAATTAAAATTACCAATTAATTAGAAGAAGGAAGAGGAACTTTATGTATATTATAAAGATGGAGAGACACAATAAATTGTATCACATAAGTCTAAAATCTAATTTTAGACAATAATATTTGATTATTTTCTAAATTCTAATATCTAATTTTACTACATATCTAACAAGTTACTAATGTTATACCTAATAGTCTTACTACATATTATAATTGATCATGGGAAATATTTAACTAGTCCATATGAATTAATTTGTGACATTTCATTTAAATAATATTTTTAATTAATTTGTCCAATAATTTTGCTTTTCTCTTATTCATTTTCTTTTCTAAAAAAATCACATTTGTCAAGAAATTACAACTTTAATATTTATTGTTTTCACACTATTAATTGATAAAATGTGATTATAATTGTGAGAACATTGAGTGAAATCATATACAATTATGAAAATGGGTAGTAATAGATGTTTTTGTTTTCAAATAAAAGCTAATATTCAAATAAAAACCTTCGTACTTCTAAAAATTAGATACAAATGTTAATGCACTTTAAAACAATAAAAAAATAAAAAGCCTAAGGCTCTTAAGCCCATGAAAATCCTAACCCAACCCACAATCAATAATCCTAAAGCCCAAACCCAGCCCACAATCAAGAATCTTAAAGCCCATCATAAATGTTGACCCTATTGACCCCGTAAAAAACCGAATCCCTATGGCCGAGCCCAAGATTCCCCCTTCATCCCTAACCTCGGGGATGGGCTAGGCCTAGGAAATCCCCTAGGGGTCAAGGATGGGGCCAGGGAATGGGATCCCCAGCCCTTCCCCTACCCCAACCCGCACTCATCCAAAAGAGTAATAGACAAAATGCCCCTTTCTCCATGTGGGCTTAATGAACCACATGGGCTTTTGAGCTTCCTTCACATAAGAGGGAAAACCCAACAGGAGAATGATCAACTACGTGAAGTTTTAGAATAGAAAGAGATTGATGGAATTAGAAATTAATTGAACATTGATATTGTAGAAAATATGTTAGTCCTTTACTTAAAATTTTAGACTATAAATGGTCAATTTAGTCATCCATCGACTAGGTGGTTGGCAAACAGCCGATAAATCATTTTCTCTTTTCAACTAGGGGAAATTTTAGCAGTAAGTACAATAGAAATTTTGGATTAGAATAGATGTTATTTGATTCTGTTCCGATGGATAAATAGCAATACACAACTTTACAAGTGTGAATTTTCCATTCCGCAATTATAGGAGTACACGGTGGGACATAAAACAACTGTAAACATTTAAAACCTTGACCCATAGCGATATTCCAGGAGAGCTCCTTTCAACTTTTTTGCAGAAAAATGAGGTTCTGGACCTAATTTGGAAAATTGGTTGCCAGGTCAATACGTAAGCTGAGAAATATGAGATTGTTTTACACGCTCCTTCATGATATTTATGGTAGAAGAAGGATTGAGTAATTAAGTAGAAACAATGAAAGAATCCATGAGTATTGTTGCTGCTCCTGCAACCACTCTTTTTATTTTGTTACTTGCCCTTTTAACCATTAACTGTGGCTTCTGCAGTGGAAGATCTGACTTGGGATTCTTCAAGAGTGAGAAACAATATATTTTAAGGTTTAATCAAGATCCTTCCAATCGCCTTGACTCTTCCGACTCCGACCTCCCTCGTAGAACTCTTAAAGCAGCTAATGAGCAGCCAAAAACGGCTGGTAAGATAACAAACTTTCTTTCCTTTATTATTCTTAATAATTTGATTTCATTGCACTTAAAATTTTAATATTTATGTCTTTTGGAAATTAATCACTTATATTTCAATATCTTGACCTTTCTTCTTATCTATGTAAGTTCCGTGATCTTCCTTTACCAGGACAAATGAAAAAAATCGAATCTTAAGCCCTTCCCTTGGCCCTTGCGAGTTAGTAGTCCCCCCTAAAAAGAAGCCGGCAGTCCCTTTTCCAAGAGGATTCTCGGGCAAGCAACTAGTAGCACTCCCTCTTATCCGGGTTTACATCTAGGGAGAAGTACTAGGCATCCAGTGCTTAGTCATTTAAGCATAGCTTCCAGAAAGTGGGTTCTCAAGTAGTCTCTTTTTCCATCAGATCAGTCCCTTGCTTCTTTTTTGCCCTGCCAGTTTCAGTTGTAGTTGCAGTCCTTAGGCAATAAGATCTCACTCTTTTCTTCCGCATAGAAAATGGTAGAGTGCCTCAAAGAAAGTTCTAAAAGCAGGCATGCATGTATGTTAGAAGGTTCCGAGGAATCCTACATATAGAATATAGCTAGCATATTCCCTTGAGTGTAACTTTCCCTTACCGCTCCGTGGGGCTGAGAAATTTATTTAGGAATCAGGGTGCATTTGGAATTATATAGCATTTACCATTATCACACTTATAGTTGTGCTCTGAAATTAATCAGTTATAACCAAAGGTATAGGTTGCCTGATAAACTTCAGTTTACTCTTTTTTTTTTTTTGGGTAATTTATTATCAATTTTATTAAGAATAATTTTTAGAATATTGTCGGACGCCTGTCGGTGATATTCTCCGTTATTGGTGGCCGGTTTTCGATGGCCAGTTGGTGGTTGCCAATGATAACAGTTGCCTACAGCACTTTTATTTTTTAAAATAATAAATTATTTGAAAGACGTTTTGGCATTCATTTTACTAATCGCAAGCAGAATGCTATTGTGAAAAAACAACTCGTGTTACTTTTGAGTTTGAATATAAAAATAGATTATGGGAGAATCGGTGTGTGAAAAAAATTACTTATAATAGTCAACTGACTCAAGAATTCCAGAAAACATAGGTTGAGACAAAAGGAAGTTCCTGGGCCATGATTTGGTTATTCCTAAACGAGTCATGAAGGGTATAACGAATATACCTTGTCTCCACATTGGATCAAGAACAGGGTCGAAGGGATCAAAAACTGCTAATTCATGTAGAGCCATTGAACCGGCCCAACCAGCAACCAGAGTTGTATACATTATATGGACAGAAAGCAAACAGCCGGGATCATTCAATACGATGGTATGAACACGATACCAAGGCAAACCCATGGGAATACCCTTTTATCAACAAAAAATAGACACTATGTAACTTTATTGCATTATTGCATTGAAAAAAAAAACTATGCTATGGACCGCCCTTTTTTGTCAGCCGATTCTCTCGGAAAAATGATTAATATTTGTTCTATTCTTTTAATATTTAGTAATAATGGAACAATTCGGTTTGTAGGAAAAAAGAGAAGGAGATCTATTCTCTACTCGATAAGTACCAATAAGCAATGGCGGTTGATTCCCTTTTCTATGGTGTGGCTGAGTTGATGCCATTACCATTGTTCATATTGTTGACAACTTAACTGATCTTACAACTACCATGTTTAAATCTATTTTGGAAAATTGTAAGAAACTTAAGTGTGCCTTTGATTCGTGATCCAAAAATATTTTCAAACAGTTAGTAGAGTTTATAGATCTGATTCAATTTTACATAAATGTTTCCTACAACTTGTAACAGGCGTCAAACGACTTCCATGGAAGAATCTTCAATATCTTGACCTTCGTTCCAACTTGTTCCAAGGACCAATTCCAGTTCCGCCACCAGACATAAAAGTCTTTTCAGTATCAAACAATAATCTGACAGGAGAAATACCTCATTTAATCTGCAATATGAGTACCCTTGAAGTTCTCTATCTTTCCAACAATAGCTTGACGGGTACCATTCCAGAATGCTTGGGACACGTCAGCAACAATTTTCAATATCTTGATCTTCGTTCCAACTTGTTCCAAGGACCAATTCCAGTTCCGCCACCTGACACGAAAGTCTTTTTAGTATCAAACAATAATTTGACAGGAGAAATACCTCATTTAATCTGCAATATCAGTACCCTTGAAGTTCTTGATCTTTCCAACAATAGCTTGACGGGTACCATTCCAGAATGCTTGGGACACTTCAGCAACAGTTTGCGCGTGTTGGATCTGCAGGAGAATAAGTTTTATGGCAACATTCCTGGAGTATTTACAAAGGGCAATGACTTGAGGACCCTCAACTTCAATGGCAATGAATTGAAAGGGCCAATCCCAACATCTTTGCTTAATTGTAGAAAGTTGGAAGTCCTAGATCTGGGAAATAACAACATAACCGAGTCCTTCCCAAAATGGTTGGGAAGCCTTCCTGCATTACAGGTTCTTGTTCTTCGTTCTAATAAATTTTATGGTCTTGTAACGGATCCTGAAGCCAATAGTACTTCTTTCTCTAAGTTGAGAATTTTTGATATCTCGAACAACAATTTTAATGGTTTATTGCCCGTGAGTTATTTTGAGAATATGAAATCCATGATGAGTGTTGGTAGTGAAGTTAAAGAGAAGCCTCAGTATATGGGAGACAGGTATTATGATGATTCAGTAACGCTTGTAGTGAAAAAGCTTGAGGTTAAACTGGTGAAAATTCTTACTATTTTCTGTACCATTGATTTCTCGAATAATAGCTTTAATGGTACGATTCCAGAAGTAATTGGAAAGCTTCGAGCACTTTATCACCTCAACCTTTCTCAAAACAATCTTACAGGTCAGATTCCTCCATTGTTGGGCAATTTTGAAGGACCAATTCCAGTTCCGCCACCTCACATGAAAGTCTTTTTAGTATCTCACAATAAACTGACAGGAGAAATACCTCATTTAATCTGCAATAAGAGTAACCTTGAAGTTCTTGATCTCTCCAACAATAGCTTGACGGGTACCATTCCAGAATGCATGGGACACTTCAGCAACAGTTGCGCGTGTTGGATCTGCAGGAGAATAAGTTGCATGGCAACATTCCTGGAGTATTTGTAAAGGGCAATAACTTGAGGACCCTCAACTTCAATGGCAATGAATTGAAAGGGCCAATCCCAACATCTTTGCTTAATTGTAGAAAGTTGGAAGTCCTAGATCTGGGAAATAATAACATAACCGAGTCCTTCCCAAAATGGTTGGGAAGCCTTCCTGCATTACAGGTTCTTGTTCTTCGTTCTAATAAATTTTATGGTCTTGTAACGGATCCTGAAGCCAATAGTACTTCTTTCTCTAAGTTGAGAATTTTTTATATCTCGAACAACAATTTTAATGGTTTATTACCTGTGAGTTATTTTGAGAATATGAAATCGATGATGAATGTTAGTGGCGAAGTTAACAAGAAGCCTCAGTATATGGGAGACAGGTATTATGAAGATTCAGTGACGCTTGTAGTGAAAAAGCTTGAGGTTAAACTAGAGAAAATTCTTACTATTTTCTGTACCATTGATTTCTCGAATAATAGCTTTAATGGTACGATTCCAGAAGTAATTGGAAAGCTTCGAGCACTTAATCACCTCAACCTTTCTCAAAACAGTCTTACAGGTCAGATTCCTCCATCGTTGGGCAATTTGGAAGGAGTCGAAGTCTTAGACCTTTCTTCAAACAAACTTGGCGGGAGAATTCCATGGCAGTTAACTGATTTGACATTTCTCTCTTTGCTGAACCTGTCACAAAACCAACTTGTGGGACATATTCCTGACGGGAACCAATTCGATACATTCTCAAGTGATTCGTACGAAGGAAACAAGGGATTGTGTGGATTTCCATTAAAGAAGAAATGCAGCAGCGGTGAGCCTTCCCAGCCATCCCCGAGATCAGGTGATACAGACTCTAATAAAGATTTTGGTTGGAAAGTTGTGTTGATGGGTTATGGATGCGGGACGGCGTTTGGATTGATTATTGGATGTCTTGTGTTTACAACAGGAAAGCCTCAATGGCTTGTAAACGCAGTTGAAGGGAATTCCCACAAAACGGTGAGAAGGATTAAGAACAAACAGAAAAGAAGAAGAAATTAGTGTTTGAAAGTAGTTTTCTCCTTTTGGTATCATGTATCAGCCATACATAATGTAATCGACTTTAGCGATAACAAACTGTTTTCTCCTTCTGCCTCAGTGTTCTTTCTCTTATGAATTTTAATTCAATTGTCCGGATCTCTTCAAATTATACAAACCCTTTTGCCCTTATTGACAGAAAGTTCTGTAATTGTATGGTCTAATTTAGTCAGCACATCTTGGAACAATCACAGTTTGCTGATAAACCATGTTTTAGCCCCTAATTTTAACCAGGACTAATTCAACAAGAGAAAAACAATGTCCATTCGGAAACCAAAAAAAATAAAAAATAAAAAAAATTAAACAAGATTGGGAATTCTTCAATACCATCAACATATAGAATTCCAAAGTAGTCTAAATTTTTCAGTCTTAATACATTTGAAACTGTCAAAATTGCAGTTACCATGCCACTGCATTCTCTTGAAATGTCCAGTGCCTTCAGAACCGTGATTCAACCCAGGAGAGCTAACTTCCCAATTTCTTCTAAGCCTAATATTTCCCAGGAATTATCAAGAATGATGAGGACTTTTTTGTCATTTCCTACGAGGTCTGCACTGTCTTTTAAGTTTTGATTAATTTCTTGGTAAAACCTTTTAAGTCAAGCTCGTTGATGAGCTGATTTTGCATATGAAAATGAAACCATTGTATTATGTTCATTTTCTCCTTAATAGTTTAATGAGTGTAAATACTATTTATCCTTTTATTGACTTAGAAGTCCGCTGTGGGACCTCTAGTGGTGAAATATTTTTCAAGTCTGGAGACAGAGCAGCATTCCAGGAAATTACCTGCAAATTATATGCAGAAAGAAAAGTTCTCAAAGCTACTTTTTCCAATTGACTGTCAGTTTCGCACAAGAATTGAGAAATTTGAAACTGTGTTTCACGGGTCATTGGCATATTTTATAGTAATAAAAGACTTTGAAATTAACTAGCAACAATGAAGTAGCGATGAGTGTTGTTACTGTTTTTCCAGTATATTAATACTTGATTTTGACACTAATGATTATGCATATACAAAGTGCTAAGAAGTTACATATGACGTAATTGTAAGATATGTTTATGGTGTAGTGATAATGCTTGTTAGTTAGTACATAAATAACAAGCTTACAAGAGAGAGTTTTGGTATGGTTCGAATGCTATGGCAAGTCCTACATCTACTATGTTTATATTATGGTTTTTTTTGTGATCATTAATGAAGATTACAAAGAGAACGATCTTTAAAGGGTTACAAGTATTTGAAGTATTCTAGGAGAATGATAAGTCAATCTCTTTCTAGTAGTATATTTTTGTTACTTTTTTCCGTAAAACAAGTATGTGAATTCGATAATCGATCATTCAATCATATTGTGAGGAGTGGAGTTGCCTATTTATACTCTTTTTAGCTTAAGTTAATAAGTGTTTTTATAAGTTGTCTTGATTTGGTGAAGATCTTCCTTTCTTTTGATTAATTGGGAGCTTTCATTCATATCCTTAAATTAAATGAAATTTTGGTAGATGGCTGCACAAAATATCATTCTGAATCGGAGGTTGGTGGAGATGCCTACTAAGAGCTAATTGATGGAGACGACGTCAACATATATTTTAGGCATAACACAGTCAATTTTTTCAATTATTTACCATATGTGACACCTCACAAGCATTTCATCAAACACTTAGTAGAAATCTCAAGCTAGAAAAGATCTAGCCGCCTTCACAAAATTCTAGAACTCTCTTGAGTTCTCTACACATTTGTAGATATCTCTTGAATTTTGGTAGTTGGTAAAAGATTTTCGGTCTTAAATCTCAGCCATTGAATGTGGAACATTGTGTAAATCTAGACTGTTCACAATAAGTTAAGATTGCTCTAAATAGAGAGTGGCCTCATTTGGTCAAACCATTCAAGAATTGTAAGCTTAAGTAATAAAGAATGCTCTTTTCTCTAGCATAATCTTATGAGTTTGAGTGAGTGTTCTCTCTTATTCTCAAAACTAGCAAGCTTGAGATATCTAGTGGGGAAATAAATAGGGTCGTGACAATTGGTATCAGAGCTCGAAGTTCTTGGGTCGCTTACTGGATCCTTCCAACTAGTTGACTTTGTTGAGGTTTGAGTGAGACCACGAACATCCTTCCAACTAGCTTCTTGTAGAACTCTGAAAGCTCTAGAATCTATTGGGATATTGTCGCTCTTTTTCCTATTTGTTCTCATGTTAAATTGTATGTCTTTAACCAAGTTCATTCAACGATGATTTTATCAATCACATAGGAAAACCTTTAATAAAGAACACAATTGTACATATAAATAAAATTATGAGAGTCCTATTAAGAATTGAAATATAAGTCTAGTAGAAATATAATGTCTCATATATTGTGTATAAATATAGGGGCAAAAACTAATTCAAAATTATGAGAGAATGTGAGAACATACATTATTTGATGTAAGGGCTATTAAACACCATGGGTAAAGTGTCTTAAAATTTAGGATTGTTTCCACTTTAGGTACTGGTCTGTTAATTATATACCACATTTATAATAGTGTCGTGTACTCTTGTATATCATGTTCATGAAATTATAGTGGATTTCTCTCATCCATGAATGTGCTTGGGTTGTTTTGAACCACGTAAATATCGTGTCTCTTTTTGTGGTGTGATTTTATTCCTTTGTTATTAATCTCAAATGTATGTTTTCCGTTATATGATCTCCTAACCAAATCATTTGAACTGAATCTTCGAAGGGGACAGAAATGGTTGGTAAGATAAATAATTTGTCTTTGCTTGATTAATTTATCCATTAAATATTTTGCACTCCATTGTTTAAAAATTTGAAGGAAGTTAGGTTTATATATTTCTCGGAAATCTCTCTTATTTGCAATATCTTGACCTTCTTCTTTTGCTCTACATTAGTTTTATGTTAAGAATTATGTTGGCTATCTTTTGATTTTCTTTGTTCTTATGATCTAGGTTGATTTACAGTCTGTTTTCAAAATTTTATTATAAGACTTAACTGCACATTTTGGTTTAATTGTGTACTTGTACAAACTCTGAAACTTTGGAAAACAGAGGATCAGACTAACAAATAGGATTTAGAGTTTAATTATTCATAAACTTGTTGACAGGCGTTAAACAACTTCCATGGAAGAACCTTCAATATCTTGACTTTCATTCCAACTTGTTTGAAGGACTAGCTCCAGTTCCACCACCTAATATAAAAGCATTTTTTTACCTCAGACAATAATCTGACTAGAGAAATACCTCATTTAATATGTGAAATGAGGGACAGTGAAGTCCTTGTTGAACCGATTGTCACGAAGTTAACAGTAATTAGGATTGAATCCATAGGGAGCAAAGACTATCAACCTAAGGTGTGATTGAGTAAACGAAAGTAAAAATGACAAGTTTTAATCAACTAGTATCCTAAGAAAATAATTTCAAGAAATCTAATTACTAGCTGAAACACAATATTAAAGGGTGCGTTTGGCTTATTGTTTTTATCCATATTCTCAATCTTATTCTTCAAATGTTGTTTGGCACGTTATTCCCAAAATATTAGTCAATTTTTTAATTACTTTTAGACCCCATAAGCTTATTAATTTCATAAATACCCCCTAAAAAAAGGTTTAAAAACTCACAGAAACACCCCCACCCACAATACTTGCGTATTCCTACCAACCAGCCAAGTGGTAGCAATCTGTCACACCACCGAAAATGGCCGTTAATGGCCAGATTTGGCCTTTTTCGGCTAGATCTGCCACGGATCTGGCCGGAAAAGGCTAGATCTGGCCGTCAGCGATGGCCAAAGAAATGGCCGGCATTAACTGTCAATGACGGCCAAATCTTGGCCATCGTTGACAGACAACGACGGCCATATCTTTGGTCGTCACTGACGGCCAAAGTTGGCCTTTTCCGATCGTCGAAGGCCACATCCGGCCTTAGATCTAGCCTTTTCCGGCCAGATCTGTGGTGGATATGGTCGGAAAAGGCCATATCGATC
This sequence comes from Pistacia atlantica, assembly GCA_026229545.1. NCBI lineage: Eukaryota > Viridiplantae > Streptophyta > Magnoliopsida > Sapindales > Anacardiaceae > Pistacia > Pistacia atlantica. The sequence continues at coordinate 12,958,928 of CM047899.1, forward strand.
GAATGCCCGCCAGATCCGATCTGATTTTATGGTTATCCAATTTTCCGACCAGATTCCGGTGGTGGTGGCCAGAATCTGGCACTTTGGGTGTTAGGGGTGTTTTTGTCATTTTATAATATTTTAATATATTGGGGTGTTTATTAAATTAGCAAACCTTGGAGGTTTTTTCATAAATTTTTAAATTTTATCTTGTAATACTCTCTTATTCAACTATCTAATACTATCTCTAAAATCTTATCCAAAATAATGAACCAAACGCACCCAAAGGTATTGCCCTAAGGGTTCGTCTCAACTTAGAATTGGAATACAATTCTTCTTTTCACTCTTAGATTTCCTGAACCTACAAGGCTAAACAAATCACATAAAAAGTCTTTCCACAACCAAGTATAATCTATCATGTCTCTCAGTTATCTTGGTTACATGTTGATTGGTTAAAACTATCTTAATTAAACTCAATCAATTGAAACCATTAATTGATACAGGGAGAATAAACACAATCCATAATCCCTGTAATATAATCACAAATTAAATGAAATCATATATAGTAGAAAGTTTACTGAATGACAATATATAGAAAGATTGTAATAAACAATTGGAAATCATAATCCATCATTAAGAGCTTTCAAACCCAACATTCAAGATGCAATCAGTTTGATTTTACAACTAACACAAACCAACAAACATTTCATAATTCAAATCATGCATAGTATTATAATCATATTGGAACAAAGCAATCTCAAATCACAATTCACAACGATCAAATCATATCTTCAACATGTAATTAATGATCCAATTAGTCAAAAGTTTAAGGGAAGAAAACTAGAGCCTGAATCCTAGTCTCGCCTCCGCCTAATCTTCACGGAGCTCAACCGCTCATGGTGGGACTGACAATGGTCAATGGTCTCGACCTGGCCACCGCCAAATGTGGGAAACACGTCGTCGGCAAATGTAATGAGAGATTGGTGGCCGAGGAAGACCAAAGGACACCAAAAGGTAAACGGTCGTCGCCCGTGACGGCGGATCTCGGTGAAAACACATCGTGCGTCTGAAACTGTGACAAGCAAGGTGGCGGGAGCAGTAGGAGAGATGACCGACAGTTGGGGAGACAAATCGACACCGAGAAGTGGAAGAACCACGGCCGGAATGCGAAGAAACATAGCGGCGCAAATGGACTCACGACGGCGGTGGTTCAACGGCGACGGAAATGCTGGGGAACGCTAAGGGAAGGATGACCACCACGAATCGACGCCGGAGATCCGGAATACAAGAGATACGGCGGTGAAAATGGTGATGAATAGCGGCAGGAGATCTTCAAGGAGATGATGGCCGATCGAAGTTTTGGAAGATGAGGAGTCGCCGGAAAATGGTGGAAGGTGGCTAGGGTTTGATGGGAGGCGGCTGGCTGCATTTTCACGGCTATTCACTTTCCTTTTATGGAAAATGTGGGAAATTTCTTTAGTCCCTACACATTTAAAAAGTGACAAAATAACCCCTTGGAAAAATAACATTTTACCCTTTGATAAACATAAATAAGAAAAATCAACCCTAACAACCTAATATCAACTCACACCATTTTTAAAATCATTCTAAACACGAAAAATCCGTAAAAAAAAATTAGAATGCGATTTTTCATCAATAAATTCATAAATTGTTTCAATATATATTCAAGTAAATCATAACAAAGTGTATTAAATCACTTTAATGTAGTCATTTTTATGACCCTAACATTAAATCACTTTAACGGAGTCAATTGTACAATGTTGGAAATTCTGTTTTCGGAAACAACATAAATGATACATTTCTGCAGTGGTTGGGAACTCTTCCGGCATTACAAGTTCTTGTTCCACGCTCAAATAAATTTCATGGTCTAGTCGGTGATCCAGTGGCGAAAAATTCTTTCTCTAACTCGAAGTTGTGAATCTTTGATCTCTTGAACAACAATTTTAGTGGTTTGCTGCCAGCTAGGTATTTTGACTTTTGAGAAGATGAAATCTGTGATGGATATTAGTGGTTAGGCTAAAAGGAATTTGCAGTATATGGGTGAATCATATTATGAAGATTCAGTGACAATGCTTGTAAAAAAGAATGAAGTTAAACTGGTGAAATTTCTCACTATTTTCAGTACCATTGATTTTTCAAACAATAGCTTTCATGGGGGAATTCCTGATTTAATTGGAAAGATTCGATCACTTCGACTGCTCAACGTTTCACAAAACTTCCTAACTGGCCACATCCCTTTGTCATTCGGAAATTTCGCAGATCTAGAATCCTCAGACTTCATGGGAAAATTCCATGGCAGTTGAAAAGAATGACGTTTCTTGCAGTCCTATACCTGTCTCATAAACAACTTGAAGGACCTATTAAAGCAATCAATTTGAATCCTTTTCCGGTGATTCTTATAGCAGAAACTTGAGATTATGTAGACTTCCACTGTCAAATGAATGCGACGCTGATGAGGCGCCGCAACCATCCTCAATATCAGGAAATGCTACAAACTGTGGAAAAAATTTTGGTTGGAAAGCGGTGATGATGGATTATGGATCTGGAATGGATTTGGGAATGATTATGGGATATCTTGTATTTTCAACTGGAAAACCTCTCTGGCTAGCAATTGTATTTGAAGGGATGAGAAGGTTGCATAAGAAACACAATGGAAGAAGAAATTGGTGTCTGCATTAGGCAGAGTGTCAGAATAATGTTGATAATATGCTGTACTTTATTTTATTTTGCTTTTGAAATAATGTATCAGCAAGATATATGGATTTAATGAAGTCAACTAAAGCAGTAGGATACTTATTGTATTGATCTAATGAAATTGTTGTCTATGTCAGTCGATTGATGCCCAGCATCATATTGCATAATATATCAGAGCAAACTCCTCTGCCCCCATTGTTCTTTCTCTTATGAATTTCAGGTTTCAACCATCTTGATCTCATAAAATTATACACACCTTGTTTGAAATAATAACTGTGTTACAATGAATGAAGATTCTTGATACTCTGAAAGCTGTCTCCGTAATCACCAAGGGAAAAATACCACCCTTGAGACGCCCACATTTCAGCTCACTCTGAGCAGCAAACTCCTATTTGTTTCCTTTTTTGTGTGGTTTAGCACAAAGCTAAAACTAGAAATAGAGACGGCTGGAAAACAAAATCTGCCATAAGAAGCTCAGGACAAAAATGTGCCGGCAGTTTGAAACCAGCAGCGGAGCTATTGCAACAGTTAAATATTTATTTAAGATGGTGCCCTTCGTATAGGTCATTGTGTTACAATAAAATTATTTACGAAATTTTCCTGTATAATTGATGTTGATAATAGGTAGTAATTATTATGTTATACTTGATGTGGTGGAATAAAACCTCTGCTTTAAAAACCGGACCGGACTGGTCGGTTGGACCGGGAACCGACAGCTTCTCCGGTCCGGTTTAGGTCTCAAGGGGGTTTTTGAAATATTTTAAAATTATAAGGGTTACTTTGTAATTTTATAGGGGTATTTTAGAGATATATCAAAAGTTTAGAGATTAATTGGTAATTTTATTGGGTCATTTTTGGAATAAATAAAAATTTTAGGCACTAATTTGAACTTTTTTAGGGGAATTTTAATATATTAAAATTTGAGGGGTTAATATGTAATGTTTTAAAAATAAAATATTGCTGACATCATCAGTCCAACCGGTTGGACCGGTTGACCCGTGACCCGGACAGCAAAACGGTTTACCCTCCGGTCCGGGTTTTAAAACAATGAATAAAACTAAGTAGCAACATATTTAAAAGCAATCCCAGAAGGAACAGACAAATGGTCTTTAAAACAGTCCTTTACAGTCTACAACAATATTAAATTTTTCAAGTTTGTTACAATTGTAACCTTACAGAAAATTCAGGATTGAAGTCATGTGAAAATGTAGACTTCATCATATCCCTTCCTGCAGTCAAAGACATCATACAACAATTAAATCAATAAATTTATACGTAAATTTAAATGGGTTTCAGTATCATCATCAAAATATTAAATGTTTGATTTAACAACCATTTTTTAACTTTCGTATTGTTCTCATACTTTTTATTAGTTTGTACAAGTAATGAACACCAAATGCGTTTTCATTATATAGTTTCAAAGAAGTGATACCAAAGGCATTTTTAAACCCTCAAAACGTGTTATTCTTCAAGTCCATTTTCTAAAAACAATATAACAAATGAGCCTTAACATACCACTTGGGATTCAAGGACAGTAACACTTACCCAGCCTTTCCACAGTAGGTGGGACTGTAATTGTAGATAAGGTTGTCAAGCACTTTTCGAGCAGGCGGTCTGTTCATCGACTTCCTAGCCTCACTGCACGACAGACATACAGTTGATATCAGCCTCAGCACCTTTAATCATTATAGTTATGCACAAATGCAAAGTCCTAACCTAGTCTCTTTTTTTGACAACTAAACACTAGGTCACGGCATTTTAAGCATCACTATTTGTAAAGAACATCCAAAGAACAGTTACATGGCCTTGTTTAGAAAATACAAAAGAGATGCAAGAAATTGCCAGTTGAATCCTATTAACTTTATTGCTTGGGCGGTGAGCATAAATTTAACTTTTACAATATAAGCCATTGAGACTTTCATGGTTATCAAGAACTAACCTGATAAAAAAGTTTGCAACATGTTGAGTCACCTGAATGGCATCCTCCGAGTGGGGAATTCCCGATAACCCCCACTCAAAAGCATTTTTCTGCAGAGCAATTGATTAGTCTTTTCACCTTAATTGAAATCAGTTGCATTACCAAGAGATCTAGTAATATTCTACTCAATAACAGCAAACAGATTGAGGAAGAAAAAAATTTAACACAAACATAAATGTGGACACATAAGCACACAGGAACAAAGCTGAAAATAATTTGCAATCTAGTTAAGCCAAAAAAAGGCACATCAATATGGAATATTGAATTTTTCTTAACATAAATTACAGATTAGTGAAGCTAGCTATAAAATAACATCATATCAGACAATCAAGACAGCATGAAGCTCAGTCTGAACCACACATTAAGTGACCATGCATTTCACCCTTCATAAAACCCAGACAAACGATCTAGTATAGTTGCCTTGAATAATTTGACAGCATTTATTTCTTAAAACAAACTCAAATAAGTTAGACCTTCAACAACATTGATACTGATCAGAATTTTGATTTGCAGAATTTTTTTTTCTTTTAAGCTAAATATATTTAATATAGATACAAAGGAAAATGTCAAAAAGAATATTTCCATACATCCAATAGTCAAAATAATAAACTATATGTGATGGAGCACACATGGAATAATGTGAAGCATGTTGAGGTAAATACCTCTGGATGCCATTGGAAAGCAGTCACAGGATAGTCATAAGCTTGTACAGTAGAGACATAGACCTGAAATTATGAATACATAATTAGAATTCTTCCAGTAGACTATTCATATTGAGTTAAAGCATGTCGTAATTATTTCCTGAGCCCACATATCAATATAAAAATAAAAATTTGATTATGAACCTTACCTTATCATCTCCATCCGCACTTGTTGTCAACATTTTAAAAAACCTAGATAGATCCAAGTTCTCTTGCATTCTCTCAGGTGAAATGCCATACTGTTGAAAAGAAGAACACGTAAACTTCAATTAACCTAAAAATAATTCAAACACCATGCAGCAATAAAACATATGAATAATACTATATATCCTAATTTTTAGATCCCAACTGATATAGCATTGAAAGATTAGTCTCACATGTATGATTAAATAAAAAGAAAAATTATATGGCAAAATTTGAAATGATAACATCACTTGAAAAATATTGGAGAGTCCATCTCTGAAACGCTAAGACCAGCATCTTAAGAAATAAATTGAATAAAGTACATAAAAATGAACTAATTTCAGGACTTTGAATCAAAGAGGAAAACCACAGAGCAAAATTTGGAAGTAAGTCTGCCTAATCAAGCAAAGATTATTCATAAGAGACACTGATATTATTTTCTCCCCCAGGTTAGCTTATTTTTGTATTGTTTCAAGGGCCAGAATATCCTTTGACTGCTTTCCCGATAATAAACAAACAAACTGGGGATGTGAAAGAGGAGACAGAGGTCAGTTTTCAAACTTGAGTTCATGAAGCAGGTCTTGGGTATTTCAGGGTAAAAAGAATATAAAGATAGAAGAATATATAAAATGAATTTTATACTTCAAAAATCATTTTAGTTCTATATTACAGTGCCGAAAAAAAAAAAAAAGCATCTCCACTTTATTTTGAACAATGAAAATTGTATTATACATATATCAAAAAGGAGGGTACAGAATTTCTTTTCTTTTCTCACACTGAACTTATTATTTTTATCAAACCTATAAATTTAAACCAAACACGTCCCTACCCCTGGTGTGAGCAGTGTTAAATCCCAATACCTTTTATACAACCCCAAAAGATCCTTTCAATTAATTGAATCTGGATAGAGAAATGCACAACATGTTAAGCAATAGAAGAAGCACAAGTGACTCACATGGTGGTTTTGCATGACAAGACAATCTGTGCTCAACTTTTTAAGCAAATCTGGTGGAAACCTGTACAAGCATATGAATATAAGCATGCTTAGAAGTGTTATCCATAATAAGAGTAATAGGATATTAGGATCATCGTGTATTCACAGAAAAGTCCTTTTAACATAATGAAAATCATTTACCTTTGAAACACAGTTCCATCAATATTAGTGTTTCTGATGAACTGGAGAGTCGATGCCTGATCTGCTGCATTGAATGATTCAAGAATGTTTGTGTTCTGTTATCAAGGGAAAAAAAACAAAAGCTGTATTCAGAAAAAAAAAAAAAATCATTAAAATATGCCAAGGAATCCTATAGTTTAAATCATTTTCACCCAAGCACAAGAATGATGTGGTCTAACAAATAAAAAAATAAAAAATTTACCTTGCTAATGATCATTGTTAAAAGTTCAAAGCCTAAGCAAATGGCATATAATGGAAAATGATCTCCCGCATCATTCTTCTCTAAAATTTTCTGCAAGAAACAGAAGAGAAAAGCTTATAATTCAATCTCTATTATACTATACCATACTATACTGACACGGACTAACTCAAATGTAGAAAGGTAAGCTTCAGTAAATCACTTCACGGTGCTTTGAAATCATCAGAAAGCCCTTTTAACAAATCAAACTCGTTTTTTCTTTTACTCCTAGAGCCTAATCAGGATAATAAAAAATAAAAAAATAAAAAAATAAAGTTTTTTTTTCCCGGATAAAAAAGCAACTTCTTAAGAAACCGTTTTCTTAAGCACAGAAAAATAGGCATCTAAAGTGCTTTTTGAAAAAATGAATTACTTGTATATTCGAAAGACCATTGGTTTTATGATTAAAAAGAACTTATATTTTTGCAATTATAAAAAAAAAAAAAAAAAAAATCGATAAAAATTTAGCAGTCTATAAATTTAAAAAAAAAAAAAAAACGATGAAAGTAATTTTCGGAGAAGCATTCAGTGAGTATTTTTACGAAAGTGTTTAGGAGTAAATTATTTTGTACTTAAAGAAAAAGCATTTTTGCCAGAACACTTCTTCAAATTGCGATTTTTAAGGGGTAAAGAAAAAAAAAAAGCTTTTGAAGAAACATTCTGTAAGTGCTTTTTCCACAAGCACTTTCATGTGCTTATTTACCTTGAAAATTCTTTCAACAATCTCGTAGTAATAACCAGTTTTGGCCCAACCTCCAGTATACAACACGCCATTCACCAACTTCAGCTTCTGCAACAAGCATCAAAACAAACTTTATCTTAACAACAACAACAACGCCAACAAAAAAATTAGATTTAATCAATAAACCACTAAATCATTCACCTCAAATAAAATATCTTCAGGTTCGTTATAAATTAGAGGAATCACACGAGCGCCGGCCGATTCAATGAACTTCACATACGAGGCCGCAATATACGACGCGTTCGTTGCATTATTCAACCTACCGGAAGCACCGTCACCAGGATGACTTAGAATCCCGATGACAGGCCGATAATTTAGCTTGGGGTCAGGCCGGGGACAGCGAGGGACGGGAACAGTCAAAGTAGTCACAGAGTCGTCAGTTGGGTGTTGCTGACTCGGTAGAATAATGGTTGACTCAGCTTTAGCAGAAGAAAGTTCTTTAGAAAGAGAGATGAGGATCGGGATCCAAAGGTAGTTCCACATATCGGAGGTCGCGGAGGAGGTGGAGGGAACGGTGTCGTTTTGGGAGGGGGAGGAGGTAGGGGAAGGAGTGGTGGGGGGAATTAGAAAGGAAAGAGTGGGGCATTTTGGGAAAAGGGAGGGAGGAAATGGAGAGAAAGAAGAAGGGAGGGGAAAAGAAAGGGAGTTAACATGGAGAAGAGGGAGAAATTAAAGAGGGAAGTGTTGAGAAGAGCGTGGAAAATTATTGAAGGGAGAGTCGCGAGGGGAGTACTGCAATTTGAGCAGAAAGTAGAGAGAGATGAAGAAGGAAGGAAGGTTACGTGAGGAAAGACAAAACAAGACAATTAATTACCATTAAATTTGTATTATTATTAGAATAATAATAAATCAAGACACAAATAATTATCTGTGTTATGATTTAAAGCTCATCTTTCTTTCACTTTTTTTAATATATTTTTAAACTTAAAAAAGTAGAATATGGGTTTGTTTACTCACTGGAATCATTGTTCTAAAAATTAGTCCGAATCTAATAATATTTTTTTTCTAAAAATAAAAAATTATTCTAAAAATTAATCCAAATCTAATAATTTTTTTTAAAATAAAAAAGAGGGAAGATTTGTTTTCAATTATCCTATTATAACCATCGCTGGCCAACAGCCACCATCATTGTCGTTGTCGGCTATCGTGGCTAGAATGATGCATGATTGGCTAAACTCTAGCCAAATCCAGCTATTAACGACCATAATTTAGCCATTAACGATGGTCAGATCTACGACAGATTTGGTGAAAATCAATAAAGCTACCTGCACTAATGAGAGTGTACAAATTCAGTACTAACTGATGTGGCTAATAGCCACGTCAGTTCCCTCCAAAGCCTTAAAAAAAAAAAAAAAAAAATTCAAAATGAATAAACTCTTTCAAACTAAAAACAGAAACCCGCCACTTGAAACGAAAAACAGAGACCCGCCACTGACTGTTAGTGTATCCTCTACCACCACCACCGTGGCTGCAGCCTTCCACCACTAGCGTCGGCTGCCGTCATCCACCACCAGCACCGACCATCATCTTCCGCCAACACCCGTCATTTTCATCTGCTGGATTTATAAAAAAAAATTGCTCTCAAAATAGTAACCCATAAGATTGAACCATCTTTTGCTTCATGGTATTATTTCTATAGTTTTAAAACATCATCTAAGAACAATATAGAAGCTTGAGAGTCATGATAAAATGCTATAAATAAAATGCTGTCCTTGTTAACATCCGTTGCTTATGTTGTGGTTTGACAATTTTTGGACTATTTCATTGCAAAATAGTTTATTTGTTAATTTATTTCTTTTTATTGCAGGTTGTGCTTTTTTGAACTTGGTCTTGGTGTTTTATCAAAGTTCCAAAGATGGAAGAGTGTAGTGAAAAAAATCAAGACAACTTTTCTTCTCATTTCAATGTTGTGGAGGTAATATTTTGTTGGTAATCTCTTTTTTTTCATTAATATGATTTTAAATTTTTTATGGTATTGTTCCTATCCTTTTTGTTGTATTATTATATTTTAATTATGACTATTATAATATCAATAAATTAGGATAATCATTTTGAAGAAATGGAAGATACAAGAAGTGCAGAGGAGGAATGGGAGCCTAAGCCTGGAATGATTTTTGATTCGCTTGATAATCTTGTCCAACACTACAAAAGCTATGGGAATAAAATGGGTTTCGAAGTTATTATACGATCTTCAAAGAGAGGATATGATGGAGAGGTGACAAACACGACACTAGCTTGTTCTTGTATTGGGAAGTCACGCAGTAACCCCGTAAATGCTTTTAAAATGCATCCAGTGACAAAAACTGATTGTAAGGCTCGAATTGGTGCAATATACGCTTTGACAAAGAAATGGAAAATATGTTCAGTTGTGTTTGATCATAACCATGAACTCAGTAGTCCTACCAAAAATAGATATTTCAGAAGCAATCGAATTATACAACCATACGTAAAGAGAAAGTTGAAGTGAATGACAGGGCTGGGATTAGGCCAAATAAAAATTTCAATTCCATGTTAGTTGAAGCAGACGGTGCTGAGAATTTACCTTTCCTATAGAAAGATTGTAGGAACTATATTGAAAAAGTTAGGAGGTTACGACTTGGTGTTGGAGATGCTTCTGCAATCCAAAAATATTTTTTGAAAATGCAAAATGAGAATTCTAATTTCTTCTACATAATGGATTTAGATGAAGAAGGTCGATTAAAGAATGTTTTATGGGTGGATGCAAGAAGTAGGGCTGCATTTAAAGAGTTCGGTGATGTTGTGACATTCGACACTACGTATTTGACCAATAAGTATGATATGCCGTTTGGTGTTTTTGTTGGTGTTAATCATCATGGTCATTCGATACTGTTAGGTTGTGGGTTAATCTCCAACGAGGACACAAAGACATTTGTATGGCTTTTTCAATCTTGGCTTGCATGTATGTTGAATTGCGCTCCTAAAGCAATAATCACTGATCAAGATAAAGCAATGCAAAATGCAATCGAGACTGTGTTCCCTGGTACACAACATAGATGGTGTTTGTGGCATATAATGAAGAAATTGCCTGAAAAACTTAGAGGTTATAGTCAATATGAACAGATTAAGTTTTTTTTGCAAAATGCCGTGTATGATTCATTGACATGTGAGGAGTTTGAAGAACGTTGGAATGGGTTCATTGATAAATACAACCTTCACGACAATGATTGGTTGCTTGGATTGTACAATGAAAGACGACGTTGGGTGCCGGCTTTTGTAAAAGATACTTTTTGGGCAGGTATGTCGACTACTCAACGCAGTGAAAGTATGCATGCATTCTTTGATGGATATGTTAATTCAAAAACCACTTTAAAACAGTTTGTGGAACAATATGAGAATGCATTGCGTGATAAAGTGGAAAAAGAAACGGAGGCTGATTTTAAATCTTTCAAATCATGGATCCCTTGCATAACCACTTATGCTATGGAGAAACAATTCCAAGATGCATATACCACTGCAAAATTCAAAGAGTTTCAACAAGAGCTAGCTGCCAAGGTCTATTGTGATTTATCTTCTTTCAAAGAGATTGGTTCTTATATGGAATCTATAATAGAAGAAGATGTTTTGGTTGGAGAGACTCACCGTCGTGTTCCTTTTGTGGTTTGCTTTGATGAAGCAACTTGTGATGTTCGTTGCAATTGTCGATTGTTTGAGTTTAGAGGAATTTTATGTCGACATGCAATTGTGGTATTGATTCGTAAGCAAATTTCTCATGTACTAGAAAAGTACGTTTTAAGACAGTGGAGGAAAAATATAAACAGACACCATACCAAAGTGAAGATAAGTTATAATAGTTGGAGCACCAATCTTGACGGACAACGATTTGATGAGTTATCTAATTTATTCAGTGTTGTAGCAGATTTGGCATCAAGTAATGAGGATGATTGTAATATGGTGAAAGAAATTATCAATGATATGAAGAACAAATTGATGTCAAATAAAAGTGTCGGGATTGATAAAAGACCAAACATGTCAGGTAATAGTAGAATGATTTGCGAAGGTGGTGATGATACTTTGAAAGAAGGGAGTAGTAATATTCTTACTCCACGGGCTGTTCGTAGCAAAGGTCGTCCCCCATTCAAAAGAAAACAATCGAAGGTTGAAAAAATTGTTCGTACAGTAAAAGGGAAGAAATTGCGACAAGAAGAAGTGGCTATGAGTTTGAATCCTGGTCTCACACTTGGATTTAATCAAGCAACTCAGGTATGTAATTCATTTATGTTTCTTTGTCTAAGTTGATGTTTACATGTGAATTGTAGAAATGTATGTAGCCCAAGATTGTTATTTTAGAATAACATGTGGTTGAGTTCTTGTTGTATGTTGCACAGGGATTAAACGAACTTGAGTTTCAGGAAGTTGGACGCTCATGTTCATCTGGAAGAAGGCGGCAACTCCAGGTGCTTATGATTCTTTAGTTTTCTTATAAAAATCATGCATCAAAATGATTGTGTATGTATTTAACTGCTTGTGTGTGGTTTCATTGTTGCTTGCCATATTTTTGCTCTCTTAATGTGGTAGGTTAAGATTGGTGCCTGCATATGCTAGTGATGTGAATGAGCATTAATTTCAGGGGAGACTATTGGGTTAGTGCAGGATTTTCTGGTGTTGCAACTTCATTTTTGTTCTTTGCAGTATTGGAAATTTATAGATTTTTGGAGTTAGTGCATTTTTTTGTGTGTTGGATCTGTTTTTGAGGTGTTCTGGTGCTACAGCTTTGTTTTTGTCCTTTGCAATATTTGGGTATGTTGGTTGTTGTGTGGTGGATGGCTTTGGTGCATGGCCAAACAAAGGATTCGAGAGCTTTGTTTGGAGATGCAGCGATAAAACGCATTTTGCAGGTTCCCAGAAGTTTGGTTTGGTGTGCGAGTGCAATGTTTTGTTAAGAAGATTGGTGTTTGTGCGGTGTGTTCGGAGGTTGCAACTTCAATCTTTGCATTTTCTTGGCTATTAGTGCAGTGTTTTGGGGGCATAATCTTTGTATAGATGATCTTGCAATCTTTTTGTGATATGTAAATACTAATCCATATTTGGAAGAAATAACAAAAAATTCAATATATGTACACACACATAATTATATTCATAATAAGTTACTTTTTATTTTTTTTGGGTAAACCTAATAATTTTATACAAGAATAAAAGAATTACAACTTGGGAAAGGGGACTCCCTTTAAAACCAAGAACCTTGGGCATTCCCAAGGGGCAAAACTACAAAAGCTGTACAAGCTAGAAGGAAATCTCAAAAACAAAAAACGCACAAACAACATGGACCACACAAGCCATAATAGACACCCAAGAGCACAGCACAAAGGCAGAGAACAATTGCGGCGACTTCAAAAGCGCACACGCACAAGCTACACTAGTTGCAAAATCTCCTGGAAAGAGCAAAGCGAAACAAGACAAAACTGCTGCATCTTTGACCAAGCTATAGCACTTCCTCGGCAACAACACAATTACAGCATAATCCTCCAAAATACTGCATTACCCGCCACAAATCCTGTAACCAACAACCAAAAGCTGCACAAACCGCAGAAAACTCCCAACAAGAAACAAACACACCTGGGATGACCTATACAAACCGCAACAACCTTCTACAAATTGCACACACCGCATTACCCACCACAAATCCTGTAACCAACAACCAAAAGCCCCACAAACCAGAAAACTCCCATCAGAAACACACATTGGGACCCATACAAACGCAACAACCTTCTTGAATTTACACACACTGCAAAAAGCAACATCTCTCAAACCTGGACAAACTACCCGAAATGCAGCAATCTCCTGGAACCTGCAAAAGTTGAAAAAATGGAGTTTAGCTAGAGCTGGAGTTTAGACAACAACCAATCAAACAAGCAAACCATATATTAATATTGGCTTATAAAAGCTAAAAGCAAAAAAGCAATTCAGAATTCCTATTTTTTTTCCCTCTGCTCGAGACACTCCAAGGATTTGGGGTGGTGATTCTGTGGAGTATGAAATAAATGCTTAATCATGACATGTAATCAACTTATACAATATATCCAAACCTCAACCTGTCTCTGACCAACTAGAATTTGAAGGCTTAGGAAATGGGCCATATACTCCAATTCTTAGTCTTTAGAAAATAGTTAAGAATTTTGCAACATGGCATTGTAACCCAAACAAATAGGCAATTCAGCAGTGTATATAAATACACAAAACATACTAATGAACTTGCGGGACAAAAACAACATTGTACTCATGCTTAGGGCATATCACACATATATCTGGCATCACACGGTCTCTCTTAGTACCATCGATCCATTCTCGATGTTCCATTTGAAGTGAAAACCAATCGACCTTCACCTCTTTCCTTTCCCCGATCTCTTAGTTGCAGCAAGAAGAACCCCGCATGGTGAGGTTTTACAACTCTTCGTCATGACGAGATAAGAGCAGAAGAAGAGTAATTCACTATAACAATAATGTTAAATTCTTGAATAGATAAAAAGGAAGTAGAATTGCACATCGTTTGAAGGACTAACATAATTGACTCGAGAATTGTAGAAATCATACTGATTAATTTTTGCACAACAATAAGTGATGGTATCAAACCAATATTTTGCCAAGCTAATAGTCCCATCCAATCTTGGTGACTAAGACTTTAAATATGTATTCCAAGTCTATCGACAAGCGTTTACAACTATATATATGTCAATATATATATATATTTGAAATGAAAATCAACTTATACAATATATCCACACCTCAACTGTCTCAAAATTAGCGATTCCGAAACTACCACCCGAGGCTTCGCTTCTTTATAAGCTCCACCATCAAATCGACCGAGGTGGTGCTTCATTCGTGAGTACATCAAATCACCGAGGCGAGGCATGGCGTGGCGGCAATCGGCGAGGCGAGTCATGGCGACATCGGTGAGGCGAGTCATGGCGTCATCTGGCGAGGCATGGAAACAACGATCGCGATTGGTTTGGCGAGACGCGCGGCTTCCGGCGAGGCGTGGAAACGACGGGAAGTCTTTGGTTTGTCGGCATCTAGCCAGGCGTGGCGCGACGGCGTTTGGCGAGACATGGAAAAGAAGATTCGGCTTTGGTTTGTTGGCCTCACAGCGTGTAATGAATTTGGGATAGGATCGAGAAATTTTTGGGAAATTTTGAGACATTTGTGTGAGATGAGAGGTAGAGAATGAGGGGATTTGCATCGCAGAATGAATCGATTCGGAGTCGATTCAAAATTTGAAAAAAAAAAAAAATATATATATATATATATATATATATATATAAAATTTTTAGGAAAACTGATGTGGCAATTAAGTGATGTGGCAGGTGAGGTGTCATTTGCCACATCAGTTAGTACTTAGAGTTGTACAATCTCATTAGTGCAGATAGCAATGCTCGGTGAAAATAGTCGATCGTGTGCTATTTTGATGATTGTCAGCTGTCGTCTAACAGTGGTGGTTGATGGTTGGCTGCCCTCTTGGGTGACGAAATGCTTTAGTTAATTTTTAAACTTTTATTGAGGGAGTGTTTAATTAAATTAATAAAAGTAAAGGATTAAAAATTATCTAAATATTAAAAAAATTATTTTAGAA
>CM047899.1:12974322-13051822 GCA_026229545.1 Pistacia atlantica
CAACATTTATTGCAAGATTAAAATATCTGATAGACCTCCCGTTAAGCATGTTTACAAATACAAAGGGCATAAGGGACAATAGGGTCAGAAAGGGGTAAAGAGTGTGAGGTGCTTGCTGTTAGTTGTTAGAGAAATTGGTTATAGCCACGTGTGAAGGGGAATCAAAGTTGTTAGTAGAATAGGCAGTCATGAAGGTAGTATAAATACAGGGTCAGTTTTGGTGAAGGGCAGGGAGATCAAAATAGTGTCATTGTGGGAGGTCCCCAGCTCCTCAAATTGCTGGGATATATCTATTGAGTTTATCAATTGTTGTGGTGGTTCTTTGCTTTTCTCCATTGATATACTTGGTTGAGGCTTGTTTGGGGTGAACATATTCTGTTATCTTGTACTGTTTGGCTATTGTTTGTTATCAGTGCAGGGAGTCTCATCAATGGTATCAGAGCCAAGGTTGGGGAACGGTAAAAGCGGAAATGGAGACTAGGATGGGAAATGTGGAAAAAGATATGAGATCGATGAAGGAAGATTTGAGAACGATCAAAGAGTGCTTGAAGGAGATGCTAGCATGGATGAGGCGAAAGGAGGAGGAGGAAACCAAAGGAGTTAAGAGGGATGGGTCAACGAAAATAGCGGTGAAACATAATCGAAACCAAGGGGAAGAGAACAGTGAACCCAATGCAAACCAGAACGGCAAACCCATAGTTACTGAACGAAATAGACCAAAGTCCGACGGCCGGAGAATCGAAATACCGATATTCATGGGGAAGAATCTGTACGTTTGGTTATTCAGGATAAAAAGGTATTTTAAGGTGTATCAGGTGGCTGTGAACGAGAGGTTGGCCACGGTGGCCGTTTGCATGGAGGACGATGCGATCAATTGGTTCCAGTGGATAGAGGTGCGAGCTCCGGTGACGACATGGGCCGCCTTTAAACTTTCCTTGCTTCATTGGTTCAGTGGCTCACAGGAAGAAGGGTCGCACAAGATCCTGATGGGAATCCAACAAGCCGGTACAATGGAAGAATATCGCCAGAAGTCTGTAGCTGTATCTGCTCCATTGTGTGAAGAAAAAGAAGACATATTGTGGGCCAACTTCTTAAACGGGCTTAGACCAAATCTAAAAGCTGAAGTCA
This sequence comes from Pistacia atlantica, assembly GCA_026229545.1. Classification (NCBI taxonomy): domain Eukaryota; kingdom Viridiplantae; phylum Streptophyta; class Magnoliopsida; order Sapindales; family Anacardiaceae; genus Pistacia; species Pistacia atlantica. The sequence goes on from CM047899.1 coordinate 12,975,451, forward strand.
AATTGGGCCAACCCAATTTATTAATGCAATTAATTAAGTTAGCCCAGAAAATAGAGGAGAAGAATTGGGTTGTAGAAGAAATGAAGTTTGGGCTTAAGACAACTGAAAAACCAGTTGGGCTGTATGGGTTTAATGGAGGAATTATTTCAGTTGGGCTAGGTAAACAGGGAATAACACATACAATTGAGTGTGGGCTTGAGCAATTGGAGAATGGACCTAGAAGTGGACTCGGGTCAACTAGGTATGGGTCAAAGCGGGTAATTGGATCAAGAGAAATTGGATCTAGGGTTCATATACAACACAATCGCTCATTCGACAGCCCTAGAACATATCCCTTTCTCAATCAACAGCGACACTCCGTCAACCCCTCGTCGGAGCGCCGACCATGGGAGGAGAGGCAGTCGAGCCAAGCGCCGACTTTCGGTCACCAAAGTACAAGGTCGATGGACAGCTTCGAAAGATCGATTCCAACCTCTCTCAGCTGCGAACAACCCCGGCCCCTTCCCGGCGAATGACAGAAGATGAGGAAGAATTGAGTCAGGAAGCAGAGGGCAGTGTGGAGGAGCGGTGTGGTGTCGGGTGAAAATTTTCCATCTCCCTACCTTGAGGACAAGGTGGTTCTTCAAGGGGAGGGTATTGATAGACCTCCCGTTAAGCATGTTTACAAATACAAAGGGCATAAGGGACAATAGGGTCAGAAAGGGGTAAAGAGTGTGAGGTGCTTGCTGTTAGTTGTTAGAGAAATTGGTTTCAGCCACATGTGAAGGGGAATCAAAGTTGTTAGTAGCATAGGCAGTCATGAAGGTAGTATAAATAAAGGGTCAGTTTTGGTGAAGGGTAGGGAGATCAAAATAGTGTCATTGTGGGAGGTCCCCAGCTCCTCGGATTGCTGGGATCTATCTGTTGAGTTTATCAATTGCTGTGGTGGTTCTTTGCTTTTTTCCATTAATATACTTGGTTGAGGCTTGTTTGGGGTGAACATATTCTGTTATCTTGTACTGTTTGGCTATTGTTTGTTATCAGTGCAGGGAGTCTCATCAATATCATTGGCACATTATGATATGACATTCAAAAAGTAAAAGATCTTCAATATATTTGATTCTATATAGCTCTATAATTTCAAAATTCACAGAATTCCAGAAACTGAAGCTTCAATAGGAGCACAGAAAGAAAAGGTTCAGAATAAGACAGTCAAAATCTTACCTATTGTAAACAAATTTGTTCAAGATATAGAGCTGCTAGGGAAACATAGTTCACAAAGAATATGAGAGATAACACTTCATGCAAAAAATTGACGGCAGTATGGGCTAACAACCTCACAAATTTCTAAGTCAAAGAAGCAGAAACCATAATACAAAGGTATCAACATACCTATTATCTCTCAAGCAATTATCAAGTGAAGGCTGCTTAAAGAGCTCTTCAGCTTGTACAAATTCAGCATTCCAAAGTGCAGCAGGATCCTTTGGGATGCTAGCTTGCACACTATAAACTTGAACTGAGCAGTTTCCATCAAATTCTTGCTTGGCTTCTGCATGAAAGTCAGGAGAATAGAAGACCTCAATAATCATTATACACAATCACAGTAAATCTACTTCCCATGGTCATAAAATGCTTTTAATCCAACAATAACTAATTTAAGTAAAAGTAGTTATACTCTATTTTTTTTTTTCATGTTATGCTTCTTAACCTTAACAAATATTTCTAGAAAGAACTATAAATTACAAAATACAATTAAAATATATATGTTCCAAGAAATGGCATCTCTGTTTCTCTCTCTCTCTGTCAGACACACACACACATCTCTGCCCAAGTGGACCCTAATAACATTCAAATAGAAAATCTAACCTGCAAGTTTAGGCCCAGAAACAAGCCTTATATTATAACTCGGAGGACTGCTCGTCAACCAGCCAGATAAAGCATATACAACTTCCAGCCCACTTCCATGTTTCTCAACAAACTCTTCAAGCAACCTAAATATGGTCACCATTTACAGAATAAATAAATAATATGAAGAACAAGTATATTCAGTACAAAAGAAAAAAAACATAAGTATATTTCTTGATAAAGAGTATTCTACCTCTTTGCAGTATTTGAAGACACCAAAAAATTGCGACTCAGCCACTTATATGAAACCTGTGACGAATTGCCAATAATCTCAAGAATTACTTTCAATTTCCAGCTTTAAAGGACCATATTTGGCTAACATCTTGAGATAATAACACAACTTAATAAGAAAAAAAAGTAATTTGCCTGACTTGTCACTCAAGGAGAACAGCTATAATATAACTTGCTCGAAGACACTATCAAAATATTAAAGGAAGTGTATCGAAATATCTATTATTGCTTTAGATCTCAACCTCAACTCGAAATATGGAAATATCAAAATATTAAAGGAAGTGTAAACACTAGACAAATACAATTTTAACACACACACGTTAGAACAAACAAAAAATCAAAAAGCCAATTCCTTTTTTTTTTTCTTTCATCTATTCATCAATAAATAAATGCCCAAGAGAAATCAGAACTATAAGAAAGATAATTATCTCCACCTAGTTTGGACAATTAAGTTTAAAGGCGAGATTTTGACCAAATACCCAGAAGTCTATTCACTAATTCAGCAATAATTCAGCGTAAAATACACTAAATTAGCAAAACCCCAATAAAATTAGCACAACAAAGCGTAATTTACCCGTGAAAAAGTACAAAGCAAGAGAAAAATTACAGTGGGTGAAGAGAAAATAGCTCGACAAACAAAGCAAGAAGAAAAGTAGAAGTTACCACTTGGAGATGATCAGAGACAAGAGCTTGAATTTCATCTAGAATACCTAGGGTTTCGATTCCGGACATTGTTATGGGTTTCAGAACGAGAGATCCTTCAAGGGCATTGAGTTTTCCCGCCATTATCTGTGTCCTTATATGGGACACTGAAGTGCTGTGTTCATTCGGGTTCGGGTACTTGTGGCACGTGATCATGAGGTTAACACGTGACTCTATGAAATCCACCCAAAGAGCCCACCACATGGCCCAGCACCAAATGAAAAATATTAATTTTTTTTAGTAGAATAATTACACATATTGATATAGAAATTATAAAAATTATTCCAGATTAATTAAAATATACCATATTTGGGTGGTAAATCACAAGTTAAGAGAAAAAAAAAGTGTTGGAAATAACATAGAATAACAAGAATAACATATATCCTAAAATAATCCCAAGATCATAGTCACTATCGCAATCACATTTGTATATAAATGAACTACAATGAATTTACACAGCATAAATACCTCTTCTCCCTGTCTCTGAAGCAAAAATTGAACCTGGAGGAATCAACTGCGTATAGTATCTTCTTTTCAATTTTTAGAGAGAGAGAGCGTGTTTTTTTTTCTTTGCGTATTTGAGTAACAATGAGTAACCTATTCTAAAAAGAAAAACTTTCTTTTTATATGAGAGCGGTTCGTGAGAAACTGCCTTTGGCAGTTTCCACTTCTCACATCCCTTCATCATGGGTGGACTTATCTAAATGAGTTTTAAATAAAATACGGGAACTTATCCAATATCTCTCACTTACACATGATGGGACTATCTCTCTCTATGCTTATTTTAGGTTCATACCTTAGTAAATATGCCGTGTGACCATGCATACTTCGAGAGCACATTAGTCATATATCTGTCAGGAATATAAAACTTCTCGAATTGTGAAACTCAGGTTGTATGTTGTATGCAATACCCTAGATTATTTATCACATTTTTCTAACAATCTCATTTACAATAAATATCCGTTGTATTCATAATTATGTTCTATCTTTACATAAAAGTAAAACATAATTGGTCGACCAATGAATACACGCGATTATAGTATGATAATTCAAAATCGTAGTCTTCCTTTTTTCTCGATTCTTGCAACTTTCATTTAACTTGCTTTTCTAGAAATGTCCCATCAGATTGAATTTATTATAATCCTTTGGTAATACTCTAAGATAGCAATCATTAAATGAAGTTTTCAAGAAACAGAATAGAGTAATAAGGGTATTCTATGAGATTTTATTCTTAAAAAAAACCTCAGAGTCTCACACAATGTTAAAGTTGAGATTTTGACTTTCATTACCCATTTGGTCAATGTTTTGCACATGGGGTATGAATCACATGCTACAGCATTTCCTCCTTTCCCATGGAGTGCATGTCTCTTTTCTTGTAAATGCTGTACAGATTTTAGTTCAGACATACGTAATGTCTAACTTGAGTTTACTTTACATACTTTTAATTCATCAGAACTCTAATCTGGCAATTAGACAGATAAAGTGATCATTTATCACTTATGGTCACATTTCATTATGACATTATTTTAATTCTATTTTTTAGGTGACGTTAAACCTTTTAAGCTTGACTCTCTATTATCACCTAGGTAATAAGCTTAAAATCGTCTTATCTCCATTCCTACGAAGTAATGGAGGCGATTGCCTGTGTGAGAATGCCAATCTTTTAACTGTCCGACATGCTTTTCAAAATGCACATATATATAATATTTACATAACTAATATGTATATATATATACTTCTTCATGTATGTTCCATAATAATCTAAATTGAGCATTGACAATATTGTTATTTAATATTGATAAGACAAATGTGAACAATTTTGGGAAATCTCAAAGTATAAGTACATTCAACACCTACGTAAGCCTAGAGATCTAACATGTCTATTGAAAATATCTCTTGGTATAGGCTTTGTGAATGGATCCGCAACCATGTCATGTGTAGATATGTACTTCATGTTCACCTCCTTTTGTGCCACCGAGTCTCGCACAAAATTATATTTGATATCTATGTGTTTCGTTTTACCATGATATTTGGGATCCTTAGTGTATGTTATTGCTACTATAGCAACATTAATTATTCGCAGATGATTCATGAACCGTCTTAACCAAATGGCTTCTTGCACTGCAACTGAAAATGCTACAAACTCAGCTTCCATTGTAGATAAGGCTATGCATGATTGTTTCTTACTGCTCCAAGATATGGCCCCACCATTTGGTAAGAAAACATATCCAGAAGTAGATTTCCTTTCATCTAAATCTCCTCCCCAATCAGCATGGTGTAGCCTCTCAAGTATAAATCATTTCCTTGATAACATAATGAGTAATCAGCTGTCCCTTTTAGATATCTTAAGATTCTCTTCACTGCTTTCCAATGTGCTTATCTTGGGTCGGACTGGTATCTACTTACCAACCCAACGACATAATAGATGTCGGCTCTAGTGCACATCATGGAGTATATGAGACTTCCAACAGCACTTGTATAAGGAACATTCTTTATATGTTCCTTTTCTTGTGGAGCCTTCGGACACATTTTACGACTTAAAGTCTCGCCTTTCGCGATAGGGTTGTTTATGGGTTTACAATCTTGCATATGAAATCGTTCAAGAATTTTCTTAATGTATGATTCTTGTGAAAGAGATACTAATTTTCTTGAGTGATCTCTTGAAAACTTGACTCCAAGAATATATGCAGCTTCACCCATATCTTTCATCTCAAAATGAGATGATAACCATCCTTTGATTTCATTGACAAATCCCTTATCATTTCTAGCTATAAGTATATCATCAACATATAATGATAATATAACAAATTTGTTATTGAATCTCTTTGTATATACACAATGATCTTCATTTATCATTGTAAAATCATACGACATTATCGCATTATGAAATCGAATATATCACTGTCTTGAGGACTGTTTGAGGCCATAAATTGACTTTAAAAGTCTACACACTTTGTGTTCTTGACCTTCTCTAATAAAACCTATTGGTTGATCCATATAGATTTCTTCTTGTAATTCTCCATTGAGAAAAGTAGTATTTACATCCATTTGATGCAATTCAAGATCCATGCTAGCAACTATAGCTAGAATAAGTCGGATTGAGGTAAACCGCACAACAGGTGAAAAAGTTTCTTCATAATCTATTCCTTCTTGTTGTGTATACCCCTTTGCGACTAAGCGAGCTTTGTATCTTTCAATACTGCCATTAGCTTTACGCTTGATTTTGAGAACCCACTTGTTCCCAATAGCTTTGCGTCCTTTCGGTAAATCAACCAATTCCCATACTTGATTTGATTTTATAGACTCCAATTCTTCTTCCATTGCTTTCATCCATTTTTCCTTAGAAGGGCAATTGAGACCCTCATTTACATTCCTTAGCTCTTCGTCATCTTGTGGAGTAACTAGAAAAATTTCCCCCTCAATCTCAAATCGTTGACGTGGAACTTGTTTACTATTTGATCGACGTATTGGAGATTGATTGGTGTTACTCCCACTTGGACCAGCTATCATAGTTGGATCGCCAGTAGGGAATGATGAAGGATCTGAAACTGATTCATCAACTTCCATATTGCTCCCACTGGGATGTAGTATAACCAACTGATTGTCGGCAATAGAATTGCCTTGGTCTTGTGTTTCATATAGAAACAAGTCTTTACCTATCTCGCCATTCTTAGGAAAATCGGTTTCTAAGAATGTGACATCTTATGATTCAAACTCAGTGATGCTACCACTTTCTTGTTCTCCTATGAAGACGTATCCCTTTGAATATTCTAAATATCTTATGAAGATACATTTCTTCCCCCTTGGACCTAATTTTCCATATTTATGGGAAGGATCATGAACATAGGCAGCACATCCCCATGGTTTTAGGAGACTCAAATCGGGTTTCCGATTTGTCCATAACTTATATGGTGTAGTAGTAATAGATTTAGATGGTACTCGATTGAGGATATATGTGACAGTCAATAAGGCATCACCCCAAAAGGTGATGGGCAAGTTTGCTTGTGCTATCATAGACCTCACCATCTCAAGTAGGGTTTTGTTTCTTCATTCTGCAACACCATTTTGTTGCAGAGTTTTGGGAATAGTTAATTGACGTTCTATTCCCATTTCATCACAAAAATTTCTAAACTGATCAAATAAATATTCACGTCCTCGATCGGTTCGTAGAACTTTTATATTTTCATCTAATTGATTCTCAACTAAGTTTTTAAACTTCTAAAAGCATTCTAAAGCTTCTGATTTTTGAGAAATCAAGAAAACATAACCATATCGAGTGAAATCATCTATAAATGTGATGAAATAAACAGCCTCATGTCTAGCCCTCACATTCATTGGACCACATATGTTAGAATGAATTAGTTGCAATGGAACTTCAGCTCTTATCGCTTTTCCAAATGGTTTTCTTGCTATTTTTCCAGCTAGGCAATGTTCACAAGTAGTCAAGTCTACTTTTGTTAAGGATCATAACAAGTCTTCTCTTGCTAGTATATTCATTCGTTGTTGGCCAATATGGCCAAGCCTTGCATGCCATACATTCACATCATCATTATTAGAAGATGTAATAAAGGAAAAACAAACATTACTATTATTATAAGCAACATCAAGTACTATAAAACCATCAGAAAAATAACCATAACCATAGTATGTTGTGTCCAAAAATAAATGGACACCAATACTGGAAAAAATTAAATTAAAACCAAGTTTAACAAGTTCTAACACGGAAATCAAATTTCGACGAATATCGGGTGCATATAACACGTCATGTAGGTATGGGATTAGACCTCCACGCATGATCAATTTGCATGTGCCGATCCCTTTAACTTCCACTTTTGAATTGTTACCTACATATATCCATTTTGTTTCCCATGGTATTCGTCGAAACTCCACGAAAGCACTCTTGTCTTTCGCTATATGGTCTGTTGCTGCTGAATCTACAGTCCACAAAGGATGAGATTCAGTTAGAAAAACAGAACTGGAAACATTTATATAACTTACTTGTGCAAATAAGTAATTTACCTTATTTGGCTTGCTACAATCGCGAGCAAAATGTCCCTTGTTACCACAATTATAGCATTTCATCTTTGCCATATTTCTTTTCCTGGCAGGATGCTTTCCTTTTCCGTGTTTGAAGAACTTTCTCTTCTTCCCTTGAGCCTTATCAGTATTGCCTTTTCTTTGGGATCCACCTTGGAATTTACGTTTAAATCCATTCCCACCATGTGAACTGGAACCAGCCATATACACATCAGTATTTGCCTTACTCGCATTAAGACGATCTTCTTCCAATTCCAAATGGCGTATGACATCTTCTAAATTTATGATGCCCTCATTGTGGGTAAGGTGTATTTTCATATGTTCCCAATTTTAAGGCAATGATCTTATGACAGCTTGAACCTGTTGTTCATCAGTTAAGACATGACCTGCATCTCTCAACTCACTTATCATGTTTGACAAATGCCGTAAATGTACTCTCATAGTATATTCAGGCTTCTTTTTATATGTGTTAAACTTGATAGTGAGTGACCAGAGTTTGGTAATGGGCGTACTGCCAAACTTTGTAGCAAGTGCGGACCACATGTCCTTTGCTAATCGTAATCTTGGTACTTTTTCATGAGATCATTGTCCATGCTGCTCAACAAAGTAATGTGAGCAGTGGAATTCTTCTTCTTCCATATGTCATAAGTTGCATGGTCTCGTCTATGTTGAGCCGTGACTCTTTCTTCAGGCTCTTCCATAGTTGTAGTAAGAGCTTCAAGAACCTCTTGTTCTTCCAAAACATATTAGATTTTCATGCTCCATATCTCATAATTGTCGCCGTTAAATTTTTCTCCTTTATTAAGTTCGGCGACAATGTTCTTAGATGCATATGCCATTTCTAAAAAAATTACACGTTGGATAATGCATGTTATTCAATGCTCGGAACATACATATATATTTAATTAATTATACCAATAATAATTGTATATTAGATTTGGAATCAAAAGTTAACAATGTCAACAATCATCATCCAAAATTCCAAATTCCAATTATCATAGATATAATTAATTGCAATTCTAAAATTATATTTAGACACAATTATATAAATATAAATGAACATAAATTCACATAAAATTTTAATAAATAAATAAAACTAATTCAATTATGTAAATAGAATTCAACTTGTAATGAAATTAAAACAAACAATTTCCAAAACAAAAAAAATTAAGTGTACTGCCACATTTCTAAAACTGGGAAGGATCTGATAATCCTTATCCTAAGGTTTTTATCTAACTTGTAATTAACCCTAGGCAGGGGAACTCCTAGTTTCTTGTGATGTCCTTTACGAATGAAGACTCCTATAGATGCACCAGCTGTCTTTTTGGCACCCTAATTTATGTACTCCTTAATGTAGTTGTTGGCTAAACGTCTATAATTTTTATTGTCATCTTTAAAGTTATGAACTTTCAGCTTGGTCCAAACCATATCAAGGAGACCAACGAGATTAGGGTAACCAAGAGTCTCTTTTAGAACTTGGTATTTCGACTCATCTTCCTTTAATCCCCCTATCCAGACAATTTCCTGAATCTTTTCATTCACATGAATGAAATGATTTACGAGTTGTACCAACTCATCCTCTATGTCTCTTAAAATCAATGTGTGAGTTTATAGAGTTTTAATCATGTTCATAACCCTTTCCCTTTGAGCGGGTGTTCTAGCAACCATTGCACGTCTATAACGTAACATTTTTCTGTAACAAATACAAAAAAAAAAAACTATTTATTTATCAAATAAATGTTGACTATATTTGATAAATAATATATATACGTGTTTATGGTTTAATAACAAAAATTAGACTCATAACTTCATACCAAGTATTCATTTTTATTCTTTACAGCAAAAGAAAAAAAATTAAGGATACTTTACGCTCCTTCACGCGCCGCCTAGAAGTCGCCATGCGCTGACAGGAGCTTCCACGCGCAGGTAGGGTACTCCACGCACGGGTTGCGCGCCCCACACAAATTCGGGTCGGGTCGACCTGTTTCCACATTCAACCGGGTCAATTCCGACCCCAGTTTAACCTGTTGACTTGTTTGACTTTACGGGTCGGGTGTTGATCGGGTTTGACTGACCCGTTTGGTCTTACGAGTTAGGCATTGACTGGGTTTGACTGACCCGTTTGATCTTATGGGTCGGGTTTGACTAATTACTGGGTTTGACTAACCCGTTTGGTCATATGGGTCGGGTCCATGGGTAAACTTGACCCATTTTTATTTTGGTTATAGGTTGGGCCGGATAGGAATATATTGGGTTTGTGAATATAATTAACACAAAACAAAAATAGCCTAGTGGTTAGGGAATTGGGCTCCAACAATGGAGACTTGGGTTCAAGTCTCTCTAACCACGCTTATTTGAATTTTTTTTCATAAAAGGAAGTAAAACAGGAAAAACGACATGTCATTCATAAGGTTGGATCGAAACGACATGTCGGTCCTTGTCGTCTTCAACCTCTGTCCAGGTCTGTAACTGGGTACCCGACCCGGAAATCAACCCATACAAAACCCGAAACTTCAAAGAGGCATATCTTAGTCATTTTAACTCCATTTTTTATGATTCAAAAACCATTTTCTTCATAATTTCATAAGGAATCTCATAGTCTAATTATCGTTACCAAAAAAACAACTTTTATGTACAAAAGTTGAAAAATTCAGAACTACTTTTGACAAACCAATAACATGCTTTAACATAACAGTATGAATTTAAAACAATATGAACCACGGCTCTGATATCAATGTTGGAAATAAAATAGAATAACATATATCCTAAAGTAATCCTAAGATCATAGTCACCATTGCAATCACATTTATATATAAATGAACTACAATGAATTTACACAGCATAAATACCTCTTCTCCTTGTCTCTAAAGCAAAAATTGAACCTGGAAGAATCAACTGCATATAGTATCTTCTTTTCAATTTTGAGAGAGAGAGAGCGTTTTTTTTTCTTTGCGTATTTGAGTAATAGTGAGTAACCTATTCTAAAAAGAAAAACTTTTTTTTTATATGGGAGCGGTTTGTGAGAAACTGCCTTTGACAATTTCCACTTCTCACATCCCTTTATCATGGGTGGACTTATCTAAACGAGTTTTAAATAAAATACAGGAACTTATCCAATAAAAAGTAATTTCATTAGCTAGAGAAGAAAATAGGCAAAATATTACTTTGGAACTTTATGTTTATTAATTGGTTTGAGGCTTTCAGCTAAGGATTTTGTTAAGAAGAGTAAACGATTTTTTCTCACTTAAAATAATGGTTTGATGACATTTTTTCACCAACAAACTTTAAAATATTATTTTATTACCCAAATATATATTTCGTTTTCGATTTTAGTATCGTTGCAACCCCACATCACCACCATTTTCTTTTTTCGATCATCACTTACCAAAACCCCTAAAACCGTACTCCTGATGACCTTGCCAATCGTTGACAATCAAGTGATTAGGGTTTATGCAATCGCTCCTTTCAAGTCAAATTCCAATCAATCTCAATCACAAAAATCTAACTTTCTATCACCAAAAAACTCATTGATCTCCCCTCTTCAAAAGCCCCAACAACCTAAACTGAGTTTGTTCTCTGTTCTCTGTCGAAATATAAATTTGGATAATAAAATGGTATTTTAAAAGTTTATAGGTGAAAAAATGTCATTAGACCATTGTTTGAGTGGAAAAAATTTCGTTAACTCATGTTATGGAAGTACCAAACAAAATTAAAGGAATAGATTAAATATTTTAAGGCAAGCTTTAATCATTTTAGACCCAGTCTAAATCAATCTTCTCATGCATACCTTCTTTGGATTTCTAATTAAATATCTAAGCTCAGATATATAATTTTATTTGTAGATGAGGCCTGAGGGCCACTCGTTAGTATTTAAATTAAATAAAGAGAAATATAAAATGAGATAAATTTGGACCAACCGCGGATGACAATGCGAACTAGAACTACCGGAACTACGTACCATTTTTTTCAAAGTATTATATGCAGATATCCTCAGATGCTTTTCCAAATTGGCTGCCAGGTCCATCTACATCATGTTTAATAATTTGATCTTCAAGTCTTACATATATTGACTTTCTTTCTTTGTATTTATATGGCAACACAGGGGATCTGTATATAGCGGCTAGCAATGAACACAATATGAGTGTTGTTGCACATCTTATCTTTCTTCATTACTTGCCATGGCAACCATTAACACTAGCTTCGCAATGGAAGCTCGGAAGCGGTTGCTCGGAAAGCGAGAGAAAAGCTCTTTTAAGGTTCAAGGAAGACCTCAAAGATTCTTCAAACAGCTTGCCTCCTGGATCTTGATGGAGTTTGTTATCAATGGGCCTGGTGTTGTCGCAACAACTTCACAGGCCATGTCCTTGAGCTCCACCTTGATAATCTTTCATCTGATGACGAATTTGAAGATTATGATCAGCGGCAAAATTCGGTAGGTAAGATAAATCTCTCCTTGCTCGATCTTAAGTATTTGCTTTACTTGTGTTGATGCTCAATTTCGGCACCAACCAATTGTCACGTGGGTATCACTATTTGATGAATTAATGCACGTGATAATGGATATATGAAGTGAAATAAATGCAAAGGAGACTTTTAAAGTGGTTCGGATGCTAAGGTAGCAAGTCCTACGTCCACTGATTTGTATTGATATTAGTGTGGGTCAGGTCGCGAAGCGGACTGACGTACATAGAAGTTATGGAAAGTAAGTGTTTTTATTTCTTTTACAAGAGAAAGAGAGTTGTTTTTTGTAAAGAATGGCCGAATCCCTTTAATGGAGAGGTCTTCTTCATTTTATATCAAATTGAAGCGTGTAATCATCATTAAATTCATGGGTTGGTGTGATTGTTAGGATATAATCCGGCTTTACGTCCCATTTTCCTTTTTCCAAGCTGACTTCGCACGACTTGCTGTAGAGGAATGGACGCGTGAGCTCCATATTATTTTGCAGGTCTGACGTGTGCGTGTTGCCCTGACGAGAGCAGGTCACCCTTGACGTGACTTTCCCACGTCAGCCCTTTATTTTCCCGGGCATAACAACTTGGACTTGAGTGGCAACGGTTTTGAGGGAATTCAGATTCCTAGATTTCTTGGTTCTATGAAGAATCTGAGATAACTTAATCTTTCTGAAACTGGGTTTGTGGGAATGATTCCTCCTCAACTTGGAAATCAGTCTAATCTGCAATACCTAGATTTGAAATATTCAGATGGTTTATATGTTGAGAATTTGTGTTGGTTATCCGATATTTCTTTGTTGAAGCACCTTGATTTAAGGGGGGTGGATCTCAGCAAAGGTTCAGATTGGTTACAATTGTCAGGCCGTCAACTCAATCACTTTCCTTCTTCATCCATTGCAAATTTTTCAGGTCTTGACACCCTTGATCTTTCCAACAACCAGTTTGATAACTCTTTGATTCCTAGCTGGGTTTTTGGTCTTGGTGATTTGGTCTTTCTTGATCTAAGTTAAAGCGAATTTCGAGGTTCAATTCCTGATGGACTTCAAAACTTGACTTCTCTTAGACATCTTGATTTATCCAGCAATCATTTCCATTCTTCTATACCGAACTTTTTGTACGTATTTAGTCACTTGGGTACCTTTCTTTCTTTCCAACAATAGCTTGCAGGGTCTAATTTTTGGTGCTTTAGGAAATCTTACTTCTATTCACAGCCTTGAATTCTCATTTAATGGACTTGAAGGGAAAATTCCAAGATCATTAGATAGACTTCGCGACTTAAGATCAATCTCTGTCAGGTGTCAAATTAGTTCATGATGTATCCGATATCTTACATATTTTCTCAGGATGTGTTTCTGATGGATTGAAGTCATTGAATTTGGTGAATACTCAACTCTCTGGTCAGTTGACGGATCTAACTGGGAACTTCAAAAATCTAGAAACTCTTCGTCTAAGTGGTAACTCTATTTCTGGTCCTATTCCATCATCTTTGGGAGAACTTTCTGTTGACATGTGAATGACTGTACAGACCATGTTTAAAAGATTTCTTGTAATCTCCAAATATGTAGTTTAGGCAATTACCTTCTAAGTATTGATTTACATTCATTTCCTTTATTTGGTTTCCTTACACATTACATTCACAATTGTATAAATTGTGACTTCTGTACATGAAAAGTAATATATACAAAAATTATTCTCTTTCTCTTCTCTCTAGCTTGGCATACTCAGCAGTGTAGGTTGCTTCTCTTGCCTCTCTTGCACTCTTTGGTAACGTAGTTGCCTCCTCGTGCTTGCTGCCACACTAGCTTCTTACATGGTATCAGAGCAGGTTGTCTTGCCAGCCACTCTCCCTGTTACGCACCAATAATTCATTTTTTTTCCCTGCAAAACAAATTCAAAGTTAGTCCTCCAAACTAAATGGCTACAAATCAAACAAACCCAATTGGGCCTGATCCAGCAAACAACCAAGCCAACCCACACACACAAATGGACCCAAATAGAGAGCCAAACCCAAACCCAAACCCCAACCCCAAGCCCAACCCAAACCCCGGCCCTAACACTTTTCCTTTCGGGTTTTTGAGTCAAATTGGCCTGAACCCGTTTCCTTACCAATTCCAGATTTTCTAGCCTCCATCTCGTCGGTCGAAGCCCGGCGACCCCCTGTATTCCTCCCCATCAGATGGACCAGAACTTGTTTTGGTTAAACACGTTCTCACCGGCACAGACAACTATGCGAACTGGGCTCGCGATATCCAGCGGGCGTTAATCGCAAAAGATAAAGACAGATTTATCGATGGCACCGTCACACCACCGGACGATCCACATCAACACAAATTTTGGACCCGATGCAACATGTTAGTCCGCTCATGGATCGGCAACTCCCTGACCCAGGAGATTGCCGCCGGTTTACCTCTAATAGAAATCGCCAAGGAACTCTGGCGATTCATCAAAGAAATGTACGACCAGTTGGATTTGGCCAAACTCTTCACTTTACGGCGAAATCTTGCCGATGTCAAGCAACAAAATCAGACCGTTACGGCCTACTACAATCGCTTTTTAGCCTTGTGGAACGAGCTCGATGCTGTCACTGATCCTCTCCGTGGACCACCGAAAACCCTGCAACAATACCAACAAATCAAAGAACAGGATCGTTTAATCCATTTTCTCCTTAGATTAAATGAAAAAAATTTAGCCTTTTGCACCCAGATGTTGGCTGCAACCTCGCCGCCTTCCCTTCACCGAGCTTACTAGTTGGCTGTCCAAGACGAAAGCCAACGCCTCGCTTCCATGGAATGAATCACCACAGTTGGGTGATTCCATAGCCTTCGCTGCAGACAGAGACAAGAGAGGTGATGGACTGCTGCAGCTAGGGTTTGCAAATGAGAAAGAAAAGCCCCTTTTATACAACCCGTGAACGGCCACGATTCAATCTAGCCATCTGACGGCCCACAAGCAGTCAACTAGGTCAACAGTCAACCCGGTCAAACCCTTGGCAATTCATCTAATGGCCTATATTTTTTCAATTCTCAATATGGCCCCCATGGTTCCGGCTCATCTCGATTGAGTAAAAAAATGTATTGTGACTATTGCAAAAGACGGAATCACAATCGGGATAGATGTTGGAAATTACATGGCTACCCTAAGAATAGAACGGGCCTTCCGACCACAAATAATGTGACTACCACCTTTGGATCTGAGACCCCATCATCCTTGCTCAAACCTGAACAAATCACTCAACTCATCCAGATGTTGAATCAACTCCCACCAAGCAACGCTTCCGCAAGTTATGCCGGTACATCTTTTTATTTCAGTAATTCAATTTCCCGTGATTTATGGATTATTGACTCAGGTGCCAGTGATCACATAATTTGTGACCCTAAATATTTCTAATCACAAACACACACTGTTACACAATTATCTGTTCGAATGCCAAATGGCAATATTGCCAATGCCACCCGCACAGGGATAGTCCAACTTAATGACAACATCACTCTCCGAAATGTCCTTTTGGTTCCTGCTTTTAATTTTAATCTCATCTCTGTATCCAAATTTTGCACTGACAATAATTGCACATTGCAATTCCTTTCGGATATGTGTACCTTTCAGGACCCTTTGACCAGCAAACGAATGGGCTTGGGTAAAGCCCACCAAGGACTCAACTACTGGGAGCCATTTTCTTTTCTTAGTACCAAATATTATTGTAATGCAAATTTTAATAATAAATCTTTGATTTTACATCAAAGACTGGGTCACAGTGCATCTATACCTCACTCTCATTGTCCAATTTCTCCCATTGCTAAACAGCCACGGACGAGTTTTCCCATTAGCACATCCTCCACTGACCACCTTTTTTCCCTAATCCATCTTGATATCTGGGGCCCATACTCTATCCCTGATCATGATGGATCCAGGTATTTTCTTATTGTCATAGATGATTTTTCTCGCGGAACCTGGATATTCTTAATGCAATCCAAAGCTCAAGCCTTTTCCCATATTCTCAATTTTCTATCCATGGTCCAAACACAATTCCAAACATGGCTTGAATGGGTTAGGACTAACAATGCCTTAGAATTTTTTAACCAGCAATGCTCTTCCTTGTTCCTCTCCCATGGGATTCTCCACGAGAGTTCCTGCACTTATACTCCTCAACAAAATGGGATTGTTGAACGAAAACACCGTCATCTCTTAGAAGTAGCACGAGCCCTGAAACACCAAGCCAATATCCCTGCAAAATTTTGGGGCGAATGTGTCATTACTGCTACCTATCTCATTAATCGCATACCTTCACAGGTTATTGGAGGTAAAACTCCTTTTGAATTACTGTTTAGAAAGATACCTGATAACTCTCACTTACATGTTTTTGGTTGTTTATGTTATTTCACAATCGTGGGTTCCTGTGACAAGTTTGCTCCTCGTGCCAGGAAATGTGTTTTCATGGGCTATCCTATGCTTCAAAAAGGATATCGCCTTTATGATCCTCAACTTAACAAATTCTTTTTTAGCAGAGATGTTGTCTTTCATGAGAGTGTTTTTCCCTTCTCGGCAACTGACACTGAATCCGCTCCATCGATTCTTGCCTTACTGGATTATTAGTTAGAATCTCCCATCACTGTGGTTCCCATTCCATCTACTCAGCTATAGCCTGATCATACTACTGCTTTGGATCCCGACTCCACAGTTACTGATCCAGCTCTAGCCTCTCCCCTCACCACGGACCATTCCTAGGATACTCCCTCATCTACAGATATGGACCTTCCTAATCCTTCACCAACTACTGTTCCTTTACGCCGGTCTTCCAGAACTACCTGGCCACCTGTCTGGACAACTGACTACATTTGCTCCACTGTGAACTGTACCGCCTATCCCATATCCAATTATGTCAGTTTTGATCGCTTATCTCCAGGACATAGATTTTGTATGAGCAATATTTCTGCTGATCGAGAACCAGCCACCTTTTTTTATGCCGTCTAGCATGCTTGTTGATGTCAGGCCATGAAGACAGAATTAAATCTCTAGTTAGTAACCACACATGGGATCTTGTTTCTCGATCCTCATATAGGAAACCAATTGGTTGTAAGTGGATCTACAAGATAAAATATCGTGCTGATGGTTCCATCGAAAGGTACAAAGCTCGTTTGGTTGCCAAAGGCTTCACTCAACAGGAAGGCTTTGACTATCAGGAAACATTCTCCCCGATAGCCAAACATGTCACTGTTCGTACATTCCTTTCTGTCGCTTCTCACCATGATTGACCACTTCATCAGATGGACGTCCATAATGCCTTTCTTCATGGGGATCTCGATGAGGAGATTTATATGGATATTCCTCCCGGTCTTCGCAATCAGGGGGAGAATCTTGTATGTCGATTACGAAAATCTTTATATGGGCTAAAACAAGCATCACAGCAGTGGAATGCAAAATTCACAGAAGCTCTCACATCCATTGGATTCAGTCAATCCAAACATGATTATGCCTTATTTTCCTGACAACAGGGTGAGTCTTTCATCAGTCTAATAGTTTATGTGGATGACATTCTCATTATAGGAAATGACGAGAAAGCAATCACAGAATTTAAAGAGTATCTTCTCAGTACATTCCACATTAAAGATTTAGGGACACCAAAATATTTTCTGGGTATTGAGATTGCTCGTTCCTCAGAAGGAATATCCCTCAGCCAACGGAAATATGTACTTGAACTCATTTCAGACTCAGGACTAACTACATGCAAACCAAGCGTCATTCCCATAGAACAAAATGTTAAGCTCACCACACAAGAATATGATGAGAAAAGCAAAAACCCTAAGATTGATCCATTATTAGAACATAGTTCCAACTATCAATGGCTTGTCGGAAGGCTCATTTATCTTACCATGACTCGACGAGATATCAGCTATGTAGTACAACTCCTCAGCCAATTCATGCATGCCTCGAAGCAATCCCACATGGATGCAGCAATGAAGGTACTAAAATACTTAAAGGGATGTCCAGGGCTGGGACTTCTTTTGCCAAGGAAAGGAGACCTCAACATCACTGCATACTGCGATTCAGATTGGGGTTCATGTCCAATGACAAGAAGATCCCTCACTGGTTTCTGGTGTTAAACTTGGAGAA
The DNA here is from genome assembly GCA_026229545.1 of Pistacia atlantica. Lineage (NCBI taxonomy): Eukaryota > Viridiplantae > Streptophyta > Magnoliopsida > Sapindales > Anacardiaceae > Pistacia > Pistacia atlantica. Next base: position 12,993,867 of record CM047899.1, read on the forward strand.
TCCCTCATTTCATGGAAAACAAAGAAGCAATCCACTGTATCACTTTCATCAGCAGAAGCAGAATACAGAGCCATGGCCAAAACCACATGTGAAATCACATGGATTCTTGGATTATTACGGGACTTGAATCTTCCAGTGAAAACACCAGTCAAGCTTTATTGTGACAACAAAGCGGCAAATGATATTGCAGCCAATCCAGTCTTCCATGAAAGGACAAAGCACATAGAAATTGATTGTTACTTTATCAAAGACAAGATACAGGAAGGTATGATTAAAACAAAGCACATCCGAACCTCAGATCAGCCAGCTGACATATTCACAAAACCATTGTGTCAAAGACAACATTCACATTTATTGAGTAAGCTCGGAGTTTATGACATTTATAAACCATGAGCTTGAGGGGGAGTGTTGACATGTGAATGACTGTACAGACTATGTTTAGAAGATTTCTTGTAATCTCCAAATATGTAATTTAGGCAATTACCTTCTAAGTATTGATTTACATTCATTTCCTTTATTTGGTTTCCTTACACATTACATTTACAATTGTATAAATTGTGACTTCTATACATGAAAAGTAATATATACAAAAATTATTCTCTCTCTTCTCTCTTGCTCGGCATCCTCAGCAACTTAGGTTGCTTCTCTTGCCTCTCTTACACTCTTTGGTAACTTAGTTGCCTCCTCGTGCTTGCTGCCACACTAGCTTCTTACACTTTCATCCTTGAAACGTATAGATCTTTGTGCTAACAAGTTGATGGATCTCTTTCTAAAATTCACTTTGTCAGCCTTACAAGACTTGCGGTTTTTTATGTCTCTAAAAACTCATTGGAGTTAAAAGTCAGTCTTGATTGGGATCCTCCCTTTCAACTAGCAGCTTTAAGATTGGGATCTTGTCATCTAGGACCTAAATTTCCAAAGTAGCTCTATTCAAAAAGCAATTACCTTTTTTGGAAATATCCAACACTGGAATTTTTTATACCATTCCCACTTGGTTTTGGGAAGTTTCTTCCCAATTTGTTTATTTAAATCTCTGTCAAAACCATTTTCATGGGGAGATCTCAAATGCAACTAAGGCTACTCAACTTGCTGTACTTGACTTGAGTTCAAACGATTTTTCGGGTCCATTACCTCTTTTATCATCTAGTATTGTTTTACTAGATCTTTCCAACAATACTGTGTCAGGATCCATTTTCCATTTTTGTGTCATGGGAAAAATGAGTCGAAGGGAACACAGATTTTGAAAGTTGAGAAAAATCATTTATCTGGGGAATTACCTGATTGTTGGATGAATTGGCAAAACTTGTTGGTCCTAAATTTAGACGACAATAACTTTATGGGAAATGTTCCAACCTCCATAGGAGCTTTAAGTTCCCTTAGATCACTGCATCTTTATAAGGACAACTTTTTTGGAATGATACCCATGTCACTTAAGAATCGTATTGGGTTAGTAGCACTTGATGTTAGTGAAAATGAGTTCATCGGAAACGTTCCATCATGGATTGGTGAAAAGCTTTCCAGATTGACGATTCTCAACCTTCGTTCAAATAAGCTTCAGGGTCTTTTATCGACAGAACTTTGTCATCTAACTTCTCTACAAATATTAGACCTTTCTAACAACAACTTCTCTGGATATATACTGAAATGTATCAATAATTTCAGTGCGATGGTGGCAACAAAGGATTGGGTTGAAAATGATATAACATATCTAAGTGCCACTATAGTAAAGATTGTTGAGATTTAACACTTACAATTAAAGGAAAGCAGTTGCACATAGCACTATTCTTAATCTGGTTAGAAGCATAGACCTTTCAAACAATAACTTGTCAGGAGAGATACCGACCGAAGTAACAAACCTTGGGGCATTGCAATCATTGAATTTGTCAAACAACTTTATTACGAGAAGAATTCCTGAGAATATTGGTGCTATGAGGTCACTAGAGTCGATTGATTTTTCTGCAAACCAACTCAGATGTCAAATCCCAAAAAGTATTTCAGGTTTGACATTCTTGAGCCGCTTGAACTTATCCAATAACAAATTGATAGGGAAAATTCCTTCAAGCACTCAACTTCAAAGCTTTGATGCATCCTACTTTATTGGCAATCAACTCTGCGGATCTCCACTTCCTAATAGTTGTCCAACGATGGTTCCAGTAGTTGACTATGAGACTGGAGGAGAAGATGGTAACGAAAACGAAGTGGATTGGTTCTATCATCTATGTAAGTCTGACTCTTGGATTTGTGGTGGGTTTTGCAATAGGTCCTTTAATTGTGAAAAAAATATGTAAATATTGCTATCGTTTTCTTGTATTGTATTGAGAAATTTGGCAATGTTGTAAGAGAATATCACTAAACGATCACCCTTGTATTGAATATTGTGTACTTCAACCAAGAAATAATGGAAGAGACTGTATTTTTCTGTGTTTGATTGCACAGGGAATTTAAGTTTGCAAGAAACAAAAACAACAGGACAGCTCCAGTTCATACATGTGTGCATCAAAATTTGTTGAACATTTATCTCTGCCGGCCAAATATAATATAGAATAATATGCACGCAATTGATAACATTCTCATGCACATTTCCTTCTTTATTGCCTGCAATAAAGTTGTAGTGCAAAAATCAACCATGAATCACTTGAACTTATCAACAATAGTTTGAGAAGGAAAATTCCTTCCAATACTGAATAGAAATGTTTTGTGATCATGCAAATTTAATTAATATTCCCACTTCGTACTAAACAGAAATTCGTATATGCTGATTAGTTAATTTTTTATTAGAAGGAATATATTGCTTAAATTTTGACATCCCTACTAATCTTATTATTGATATATTAGATAGGTTAATAAGTAGTTTTGAAGTGTATTGTTCTTTTTATAATCTCTTGAGTTTATTCTATTTCCTGGCATCATGTCGCGGTGGCCGACGGGACATAATTTAAAGAAAAAGAATTGTGATAATCATGGACACGTCAGCTCCAAGTTCACCAGCATCTACACAAGTCAATAAAAAAGTCAACATAATTTCAGAAACCATAATTCATCTTTCTCTTCAAAAATATATTCCAATTCAAAAGCTTCAATTCCAATCTTTCAAGCATAACAGGTTTGGGTTGTTAGATTTGGGCCTGTTTGTTTTGTTAGATCTGGGCAGTTTGTGTTGTAGTGTTTGGGCCTCATGTATTTGGGTTGATTGTGGTATTGTTGGGGCCTGGTTGCTTGGGTCTTGAGTGTTTGCCATTTTGGCTTAAAATTTTTTTTTTTTTTAACAGAGTTTCTGTTTGTATTTGCATGGACAAAATAAAGAGGTTAACTGAGCGGAAGCTGATTCAGTTGAACTGCTCTAATACCATAGTTTGGACTAGTGTTGGCAAAGAGAAGCAGAGAGAAATAAAGAGTCTGCCAGAAGAACGAGAAGAAATATATTTTGTGTATACTATGCTTTGTAGTTTGTACATTGTCAATTTATACAAGAAAATGAATCAATAAAAGAAAATACAAATATCATGCCTTGATTTCATAATCACATGAAATCCGAGTAATAATAGAAACGGATATTTGGTTCTGCATTCCATATCTCAACAATTTAGGGCCTTTATTTCCTTCACAGCCTCATTCACAAAAACATCTAATTACTTTGCACATATCTAACTCAAGAATTGTTGACACACTTCTGGTTAGGTTTTGGACTATTCATTTTCAAATATAAATCTCTCTCATTACCAAATCCATCGAGAGATTCCAAATTTAACCCAGGTTGATCGATCCACTACTGTTGACTTGAGTTCAAATAAATTGTCAGGTTTATTACCTCTTAATTCCTCTAACAAAATTTTTCTAGACCTTTCCAACAATGTTTTTGAGGTTCTATTTTTCATTTTTTTGTGTCATGAAAGAAACAATTTGAAGAAAATGGTGCTTCTCAAACTTGAAGATAATCTTTTACCTGGAGAATTACCAGATCGTTGGATGAACTGGCAAAAACCGTATATGTTGAATTTAAATATTTTGGATGAAACTTAATATTATTAGAGAACTTTTGATAAAAATATATAGAACTATATGCTAAGCAATAAATGATATAATTTTCATTACCATGATAATTAATATATATTTAATACAGGATAAAATAAAAACAATTGTATGTAAGTAACTATGATAATTTAAAGAAATAATATAATTCAAAACTAATTTGAACACATAAACACAAATCAAATGTATGAAAGCTGGAATAAAAATCATGTAAATAAAGAAAATTGAAACACAAATGCTCAATGTGACAATGAATGACCTTCCATCGGAGTGCTTGATAAAGTCTGATTGGAGTATAATGAAATTGAAATTTGTTCTGTGTTTTTCACTCTCACACACTCACATCAACAACAAAAAATAAGCCCACCAAATATGCTATAACCCTAAGTAAGAGTAATTAGTGATGGGCGCTTGACCCGCTTAGGTGAGTCCTGTGTTAGGATCCCACATTGGGATCTCACACTCACCATGTATGGTACTTAAGCCTAAGGGCCCTCTTACCTATCAGGACGGTCTTTTGGGTTAAGCTCTCCCTTGGATTTGAGTTTTAACATTGGTGCTTTTGTTGAGAGTAGAGCTGCGGAAAGAGCTACCTATAGGCTAGATTAAGGTGTAGTGTGCTCTCATTGGGAGGGGTTGCTGCATCGAATAATTGATAGGTAAGTGAAGCTGTCTAAAGAGGGAAAGAGCTACCATCAGGTCAGTGTCGATAGAGTAAAAGCAATCGTGGACGTCGACTCTTGAAGGGGGGTGCAATGTTAGGATCCCATATCGGGATCTCACACCCACCCAGCATGGTACTTAAGCCTAAGGGCTCTCTCATCTATTAGGGTGGTCTTTTGGGTTGGACTCTCCCTTGGGCCTAAGTTTTAACACCCCGCCCTGCATATATAAATTTCATTAAAAAAAAATTATATCATTTCATTTAAAAAAATTAATATAAGATCTTTTCTATACAATCTTATCAATATTCAATAAATCTTGTTAATCTTATATTAATTTGAATAGTTGAAAATTAATCAATGAAGCAAACTAAACAAATTAATTAGAAGAATGAAGAGGAACTATATATGAGAAAAAATTAAAATCGTTGTAATTTAAAATTACCAATTAATTAGAAGAAGGAAGAGAAACTTTATGTGCATTATAAAGATGGAGAGACACAATAAATTGTATCACATAAGTCTAAAATCTAATTTTAGACAATAGTATTTGATTATTTTTTAAATTCTAATATCTAATTTTAGTACATATCTAACAAGTTACTAATGTTATACTTACTTAACAAGTCTTACTACATATGATAATTGATCGTAGATTATATTTAACAAGTCTTAGAATATATCAATTAATTTGTGATATTTCATTTAAATAATATTTGTAATTAATTTGTCCAATAATTTTGCTTGAAATTCTCTTATGCATTTTCTTTTCTAAAAAAATCACATTTGTCAAGAAATTACCACTTTAATAATTATTATTTTTACACTATTAATTTATAAAATGTGATTATAATTGTTGGAACATTGAGTGAAATCATATACAATTATACAAATGGGTAATAATAGATGTTTTTGTATTAAGATAAAAGCTAAATATTCAAATAAAAGCCTTTGTACTGCTAAAAATTAGATACAAATGTTAATGTATTTTTAAAAAATAAAAAATAAAAAGCCTAAGGCTCTAAAGCCCATGAAAATCCAAACCCAGCCCACAGTCAATAATCCTAAAGCCCAAACCCAGCCCACAGTCAAGAATCCTAAAGCCCATCATAACGGTGACCCCGTTGACCCCGCAAAGAACCCAATTCCTATGGGCTGGGCCCAAGTTCCCCCTTCATCCGTGACCTCGGGGACGGGCTGGGCCTAGGGAATCCCTAGGGGTTGAGGATGGGGCTAGGGAATGGGATCCCCAACCCTTCTCCTGCCCCGGCATGTGTCCATCCCTAATAGTAATAGACGAAATGCCCTTCTCCATGTAGGCTTAATAAACCACATGGGCTTTTGGGCTTGCTCCACATGAGGGGGAAAACCCAATAGGAGAATGATCATATACATAACGTTTGAGAACATAACAGAGTTGATGGAATTAGAAATTAGTTGAACATTGATATCATAGAAAATATGTTAGTCATTTACTTTAAAATTTTAGACTATAAATGGTCAATTCATTCCTCAAACGACTCGGTGGTTGGCAAACAGCCGATTAATCATTTTCCCTTTTCAGTTGGGGGAAATTTTAGTAGTAAGGCAATAGAAATCTCGGATTAGAATAGATGTTATTTGATTCTGTTCCGATGGATAAATAGCAATACACAAGTGTGAATTTTCCATTCCGCAATTATATTCCTTCTTTCATTGACTTGACTTGATTACCATAGGAGTACACGGTGGGACATAAAACAACTGTAAATATTTAGAACCTTGACCCATAGCAATATTCCAGGAAAGCTCCTTTCAACTTTTTTCCAGAAAAATGAGGTTCTGGACAGACTTTGGAAAATTGGTTGCCAAGTCAACACGTAAGGAGAGAAATATGAGATTGTTTCTTCCCTTATTTTCTTTGATCTACTTGCTATAGCAATTAGGCAATTAGCAACCATTAAGATTAGGTTCTTTTTTAATATCAATTACTAAAATATTTATATGTTAGAATTAAGGTAAATGAAATAGTAGAGTATTCTTAAAAACTTTAAATCTTAGGGAGTTATAAATTTATAGAAGGGGAAACAGGGGAGGCATGGGTCATAATATCCCTAGAAAACTTTATGAAAGGGGTTTATGTTTAGAAAGAAAGAATCAATCAGTTTGTGCCCAAATAACAACACTCTAAACAGGTTTGAATTTGAATATTAGAATCCAAAACACATTTATTAGTCTAATCAATAATCAATTACCTAATCCATTTATTTATAAATTTTGTGTCAATCAAATAGCCAAGAATAGACCAAACTAATTAATTAGTGCCAAATCTTTTTTTTTTTTTTTGTTTAATTGACTCCCAATGTCCACAGTGCAAGGGAAAAAAAAAAAATTAATTGACTGAATTTCCTGGAACTTGTACGCGGAAAGTGAAGTCCCAGCTACTTTTCCAAATTGTCTTCTATGACTACCAGAAGCGTGGCTCCACTAATTAGTTCATCAACTTCAAATCGAATTAATATTGTCCATCATCATTAATTGAACATCTTAATTTGATAAATTTTTTATTCAAAGGCTTTTTACAAGTAAATGTAGAGTTTGAATTTGTGAGCTTTGGCTCTGATACTCATTTTAGTTTCTTTCTCTTTATTAAGTTCATTTTTTTAATATATAATCCTCATAGGGACGTCTTATATATAATAACCAAATTTTTTTCTATTCTTTCTTTTCCTGGAAGTTTAAGTTCTTATCTCTGCAGGTTAAAGATGATATATGATATGCTGAGGAAGTAAAATAATCCGTTAGCTCTTGTAGTTTTCTCTTTAGTTGACGCAAATTAATATTCTACTCCAAATTGAAGGTCCTCAAGAAATTTCCTGCAACTTATTTGCCATAACATTTCGATCACTGAATATCAGGGTAACATATGGCCTCTTAGTCTCAATATATAGCACGCAATTGATAGCACTCTCATGATCATTAGTTCCTTCTTTTATTGTTTGTAATGAAACCGACCATGAGTGCGCTTCTTTTCCTTGCATTACTTGCCATTGCAACCATCAAGATCAGCTTCTGCTATGGAAGCTATGTCGGTTGCATTGAGAATGAGAGACAATCCCTTTTGAGGTTCAAGCAAGATCTCAAAGATCCTTCCAACAGGCTTGTCTCTTGGAGATCTCATGATGGAGACTGTTGTACCTGGGATGGTGTTGTCTGCGACAATTTTACCGGCCATGTCCTCGAGCTCCATCTTAGAAATCCAATCGAATTATCTTCTCACCGTTCAGATGCCAGCTTCAGAGTCGAATCAATTTGGAAATATTCTGCCAATTATGATGCTTATGAGAGGTCAAGGTTGTCTGGTAAGATAAATCCCTCTCTACTTAATTTGAAGCATTTGGTTTACTTGGACTTGAGCAATAATAATTTTGATGAAGAAATTCAGGTTCCTAGATTTCTTGGTTCAATGAGGAATCTAAGATACCTTGACCTTTCTGAAGCTGGATTTGGGGGAGGTGTTCCTCACGACCTTGGAAATCTCTCTAATCTGCAATATCTTTACCTTGGTAATTATAACATGCATGCTGAGAATTTGGGGTGGTTATCTGGTCTTTCTTTTCTGAAGCACCTTGATTTGAGCTTTATGGATCTCCACAGAGTCTGTGATTGGTTATCAGTAATAAACGCACTCCCTTCTTTGATGGAGTTGAAATCATCTTCTTGTCAACTATATCAATTTACCCCAGTGCCCATTGCAAATTTGTCATTTCTTACCACACTTGATCTTTCAGCTAACAATAATCCTAACAATTTGATATTTGGTTGGGTTTCTGGTCTTCGTAATTTAGTCTTTCTTGATTTAAGTGGAAATCAATTCGAAGGTTTATTTCCTCATGAACTTCAAAATTTGACATCCCTTACACATCTTGATTTATTTTTCAACCAATTCAATTCTTCAATACCGGACTGGTTGTATAGAAATAGTCATCTCGAGTTCCTTTCTCTTAGGGGAAATAACTTGGAAGGTACAATTTCAGGTGCTTTAGGAAACTTGACTTCTCTCACAAGCCTTGATCTTTCCTCCACAAGCCTTGATCTTTTCTCCAATAAACTTGAAGGAAACATAAGCAGGTCATGGGGGAGACTTTGCAATTTGAATTCAATTTTCTTGTCTGATGTCAAATTGAGTCAAGAGATACGTGAAGTCTTAGACATTTTCTCAGGATGCGTTTCAGGGGTTTTGGAATATCTAGATTTGGAGAATACAAATCTTTTTGGTCGTTTGACTGAACAACTTGGGCAATTTAAAAATCTAAAATATCTTAATCTCAATTACAACTCCCTTTCTGGATCTGTTCCCGTGAGTATTGGAGAACTTTCGTTCCTGAGATTTTTAGATCTTTCAAATAACAAGTTCGAAGGAGTAGTCTCTGAAATTCATTTCGACAATTTGACAAGACTATTATCTTTTGGCATCTTTGGTAACTCATTGATGTTGAAAGTCAGTCCTGATTGGATTCCTCCATTTCAGATCGAACATCTGGGGTTAGGATATTGTCATTTAGGGCCATCATTTCCATCGTGGCTTCATTCACAGAAGCATATAATTACTTTGGACATATCCAGCTCAGCAATTGTGGATACGCTTCCGATTTGGTTTTGGACATCTCATTTTCAAATACCTGATTTAAATCTCTCTCATAACCAAATCTATGGAGAGATTCCAAATTTAACTGAGGCTGATCTATCCACTTCTATTGACTTGAGTTCAAATAATTTCTCAGGTTCATTACCTCTTGTATCCTCTAACATATCTTTGCTAGACCTTTCCAACAATGCTTTGTCAGGTTCCATTTTTCAATTTTTGTGTCACGAAAGAAACGAGTCAAAGATAATGTTCTTTCTCAAACTTAAAGATAATCTTTTATCCGGAGATTCACCAGATTGTTGGATGAATTGGCAAGGATTGGAAATCTTGAATTTAGATAACAATAAATTTACTGGTAACCTTCCATCTTCTATTGGATCATTAAGTTCGCTCCTGTCATTGCACCTTCGGAAAAACAACCTCTCTGGGATAATTCCAACGTCACTTAAAAATTGTACCAGTTTAATGGCATTCGATGTTGCTGAAAACTGGTTTGTTGGAAATATACCGACATGGATAGGACAAGAACTTTCACATATGGCAATTCTTAGCCTTCGTTCAAATAAGTTTGATGGTGATTTACCAACAGAACTTTGCTATCTGACTTCTCTACATGTCTTGGATCTTGCTTACAACAGTCTCTCTGGAACCATTCCAAGTTGTATTAAGAACCTCAGTGCCATGGTGTCAATTGACTATGATGAAAGGAACTATATTTTCTACGGGTCTGCCTCGTACTTCTCCACAACAGTGTACCTTGAGGGCGCAGTTCTTGTGACAAAAGGAAGAGCTAGTGAATATAATAATACTCTTAATTTGGTGAGAAGTATAGACCTTTCTGGCAACAACTTATCAGGAGTGATTCCGAATGAAGTAACAAATCTTAAAGCATTACAATCATTGAATTTGTCTTACAATTCATTCAGTGGAAGAATTCCTGAAACCATCGATGCTATGACCTCATTAGAATCTCTTGATTTCTCTGCAAACCAACTCAGTGGTGAAATTCCACAAGTCATTTCAGGCTTGACATTTTTGAGTCACTTGAACTTGTCTAACAACAACTTGATCGGAAAAATTCCGCTGGGCACTCAATTACAAAGCTTTGATGCTTCTAGTTTTGTTGGCAATGATCTTTGTGGATCTCCACTTCCTAAGAATTGCACTGATACTGTTTTAACTCCAGCCTATGACCATAGTGGAGGGAAAAAGGGTAATGAACATGAAGTGGATTGGTTCTATGTAGGCATGGCACTTGGATTTGTGATTGGGTTTTGGAGCATAATAGGTCCATTACTTGTGAACAGAAGATGGAGGTATATGTATTGTCAATTCTTAGATCGCCTTGGCGACAAATTTGTCAATGTTGTAAGAAAATGTTGCTAGCTAGATGTTGTGTTTGGAGCTTTGTTGTCTTTATGTATTTTCATCGTATTATAATGAATAAAAAGGTATCGTTTTTCTGATTACAATTGGAAGCTCATTTTAAAGTTAAATAGACAGGATGATGTTGTCGGAAGTGAAGACTGTGATGAACATTATCCTCTGAGATAAAAATTCAAATTGTATATTGTTAGTGCCTTCATAAATACTCGACTTTGTCGGGAAACAATTGGTTGCATAAAAATATGGGTAAAATCTAATATAATACCTAGAAATTTATTCGCTGATTTAGTAAAATTATTCTCTGTGGGAAAATAATCTAAATAGGAGAAAAATTGAATTGACAGATAAAATAATAATTCAAATATACGTGCTGAGAATTTGGGTTGGCTGTCTGGTCTTTCTTTGCCGAAGTACCTTGATTTGAGCTTTATGAATGTCCAAGAAGTCTCTGATTGGCTGTGGGTGATTAACTAACTCCCTTCTTTAGTGGAGTTAAATTATCATATTGTCAAGTTTACAGATTTCCTCCACCACCAATTGGAAATTTGTCATTTCTTAGCACACCTGATCTTCATTTAACCCGATTCATAACTCTTTCATTTTTTGTTGGGTTTCTGATCTTCGTAAGTTGGTGTTTCTTGATCTAAGTGAAACTGGATTTCGAGGTTCACTTCCTCAAGAACTTCAAAACTTGATTTCTCTTAAACATCTTGATTTATCTTCCAGCCAATTAAATTCTTCAATAGAACTGGTTGAACAGATTTAGTTATCTTGAGTTACTTTCTCTTACGGAAAATAACTTAGAAGGTACAATTTCAGGCGCTTTAGGGAAATTGACTTCTCTTAGAAGCCTTGATATCTCGTACAATAAACTTGTAGGAAACATTACAAGATCAAGGGGGGAATTTGCAACTTGCATTCAATTTTGTTGTCAGATGTCAAATTGAGTCAAGAGATAAATGAAGTCTTAAACATTTTCTCAGGATTCGTTTTAGGGGGTTCGGAGAATCTGGATTTACATAGTACTAATCTTTTTGGTCATTTGACCGAGCAACTTAGGCAATTTAAAAATATAAAATATTTTAATCTCAATTACAACTCTATTTCTGGTTCTATTCCGGTATGTATAGGAGAGCTTTAGTTTTTGGTAGTTTTAGATCTTTCAAGTAACATGTTGGAAGGAAAAAGTCAATCCTGATTGGATTCCTCCTTTTTAGATGGAACATTTTAGATTAGGATATTGTCGTTTAGGGCCTCTATTTCCTTCACGGCCTCATTTACAAAAACATCTAATTACTTTGGACATATCCAACTTAGGAACTGTTGATACACTTCCGATTTTGTTTTGGACTACTCAGTTTCAAATATAAATCTCTCTCATTACCAAATCCATGGAGAGATTTCAAACTTAACCCATGCTGATCGATCCACTACTGTTGATTTGAATTCAAATAAATTTTCAGGTTCATTACCTCTTATATCCTCTAACATAACTTTTCTGCACATTTCCAACAGTGCTTTTCAGGTTCTATTTTTCATTTTTTGTGTCATAAAAGAAATAAGTCAAAGAAAATGGTGTTTCTCAAACTTGAAGATAATCTTTTATCTAGAGAATTACGTGATTGTTGGATGAATTGGCAAAAATTGCATATGTTGACTTTAGATAACAATAAATTTATTGGTAACCTTCCATCTTCTATTGGATCGTTAAGTTTGCTTGGTTATTACATCTCCGGAGGAAACGACCTCTTTGGAAGACTTCCAAATATTTTGGATGAAACTTAATATTATAGAAGAACTTTTGATAAAAATAAATAGAGCTATATACTAAGTAATAAATGATATAATTTTCATTACCTTGATAATTAACATATATTTAACACAAGATAAAATAAAAACAATTGTATATAATTAGCTATGATAATTTAAAGAAATAATATAATTCAAAACTAATTTGATCACATAAACACAAATCAAATGTATGAAAGTTGGAATAAAAATTATGTAAATAAAGAAAATTGACACACACGCACGCACACATGCACACACATGCGCACATTTCCTCTTTTCAATTGGGGGAAATTTAAGCAGTAAGTGCAATAGAAATTTTGGATTAGAATAGATGTTATTTAATTATGTTCCGGTGGATAAATCACAATACACAACTTTACAAGCGTGAATTTTCAATTCCACAATTATATTTGTCAGAGTTTGGACTACAGTTGGCAAAGAGAAGCAGAGAAAAATAAAGATTCTGCCAGAATATGCCAGAAGAATGAGGAGAAATGTATTATATTTTGTATATACTGTATGCTTTGTACATTGTCCATTTATACAAGAAGAGTGAATCAATAAAAGGAAATACAAATATCATGCCTTAATTTCATAATCACATGAAATCCTGGTCAAAATAGAAATGGAAAGGAAATAATTATAAACGGAACCGAATATTTGCGTTCTATATCTCAACACTCCTTTTTAAGCTTGCGGTTGGTAAGTGTCATAAACATTAAGCTTGCGTAATAGATATGAATGTTGTCTGCTATATAATGGTTTCTTATCAAACTCTTCAAGCAACCTAAATATAGTCACCATTTACAGAATAAATAAATAATATGAAGAACAAGTATATTCAGTACAAAAGAAAAAAAACAGAAGTACATTTCTTGATAAAGAGTATTCTACCTCTTTGCAGAATTTGAAGACACCAAAAAATTGCGACTCAGCCACTTATATGAAACCTGTGACGAATTGCCAATAATCTCAAGAATTACTTTCAATTTCCAGCTTTAAAGGACCATATTTGGCTAACATCTTGAGATAATAACACAAGTTAATAAGAAAAAAAAGTAATTTGCCTGACTTGTCACTCAAGGAGAACAGCTATAATATAACTTGCTCGAAGAAACTATCAAAATATTAAAGGAGTGTATCGAAATATCTATTATTGCTTTAGATCTCAACCTCAACTCGAAATATGGAAATATCAAAATATTAAAGGAAGTGTAAACACTAGACAAATACAATTTTAACACACACGTTAGAACAAACAAAAAATCAAAAAGCCAATTCCTTTTTTTTTTCTTTCATCTATTCATCAATAAATAAATGCCCAAGAGAAATCAGAATTATAAGAAAGATAATTATCTCCACCTAGTTTGGACAATTAAGTTTATAAGGCGAGATTTTGACCAAATACCCAGAAGTCTATTCACTAATTCAGCAATAATTCAGCGTAAAATACATTAAATTAGCAAAACCCATAAAACTTGCACAACAAAGCGTAATTTACCCGTGAAAAAGTAAAAAGCAAGAGAAAAATTATAGTGGATAAAGAGAAAATAGCTCGACAAACAAAGCAAGAAGAAAAGTAGAAGTTACCACTTGGAGATGATCAGAGACAAGAGCTTGAATTTCATCTAGAATACCTAGGGTTTCGATTCCAGACATTGTTATGGGTTTCAGAATGAGAGATTCTTCAAGGGCATTGAGTTTTCCCGCCATTATCTGGGTCCTTGCCCTTTATATGGGACACTGAAGTGCTGTGAGTTTGGGGTTTGGGTTCGGTTCAGGTTAACACGTGACTCTATGAAATCCACCCAAAGAGCCCACCACAAGGCCTAGCACCAGATGAACAATATTAATTTTTTTTAGTAGAATAATTACACATATTGATATAGAAATTATAAAAATTATTCCAGATTAATTAAAATATACCATATTTGGGTGGTAAATCACAAGTTAAGAGGAAAAAAAAAAAGTAATTTCATTAGCTAGAGAAGAAAATAGGCAAAATATTACTTTAGAACTTTATTAATTGGTTTGAGGCTTTCAACTAAGGATTTTGTTACGAAGAATAAACGACTTTTTCTCACTCAAATAATGGTTTGATGACACTTTTCACCAATAAACTTTAAAATATCATTTTACTATCCAGATATAAATTCTGTTTTCGATTTTATCATCATTGCGACCCCATATCACCACCATTATCTTTCCTGATCATCAATTATCAAAACTCCACAAACCATACTCCTGACGACCTTATCAATTGCCGATAATTGAGTGATTAGGGTTTGTGCAGCTGTCCCTCCCAAGTCAAATTCCAATCAATCTCAATCACTAAAATCCAACTTTCCATCATTTTAAGGCAAGCTTTAATCATTTTAGACCCAGTCTAAATGAGACCCAGTCTAAATCAATCTTCTCATGCATACCTTCTTTGGATTTCTAATTAAATATCTGAACTCAGATATATAATTTTATTTATAGATGAGGCCTGAGGGCCACTGGCTAGTATTTAAATTAAACAAAGAGAAATATAATATGAGATAAATTTGGACCAACCGCGGATGACAATGCGAACTACGTACCATTTTTTTTCAAAGTATTATATGCAGACATCCTCAGATGCTTTTCCAAATTGGCTACCAGGTCCATATCTACATCATGTTTAATAATTTGATCTTCAAATCTTAAATGTATTGCTCGTTGCTGTATTTATATGGCAACACAGGGATACTGTATATAGCAGCCAGCAATGAACACAGCTATGAGTGTTGTTGCACATCTCATTTTTCTTCAGTTACTTGCCATGGCAACCATTAACACTAGCTTCTGCAATGGACGCTCGGAAGCAGCGGGTTGCCTGGAAAGCGAGAGAAAAGCTCTTTTAAGGTTCAAGGAAGACCTCAAAGATTCTTCAAACAGGCTTGCCTCCTTGACTGCTGATGGAGATTGTTGTCAATGGGCTGGTGTTGTCTGCAACAACTTCACAGGCCATGTCCTTGAGCTCCACCTTGATAATCTTTCATCTGACGACGAATTTGAAGATTATGATCAGCGGCAAAATTCGGTTGGTAAGACAAATCCCTCCTTGCTCGATCTTAAGTATTTGCTTTACTTGGACTCGAGTGGCAACGGTTTTGAGGCAATTCAGATTCCTAGATTTCTTGGTTCTATGAAGAATCTGAGATATCTTAATCTTTCTGAAACTGGGTTTGTGGGAGTGATTCCTCCTCAACTCGGAAATCTGTCTAATCTGCAATATCTAGATTTGAAATATTCGGATGGTTTATATGTTGAGAATTTGTATTGGTTATCTGATCTTTCTTTGTTGAAGCACCTTGATTTGAGGGGGGTGGATCTCAGCAAAGGTTCAGATTGGTTACTGGCGACAAACACACTTTCTTCTTTAATGGTTTTACAATTGTCAGGCTGTCAACCCAATCACTTCTTTATCCATTGCAAATTTTTCAGGTCTTGACACCCTCGATCTTTCCAACAACCAGTTTGATAACTCTTTGATTCCTAGCTGGGTTTTTGGTCTTGGTGATTTGGTCTTTCTTGATCTAAATTGATGGACTTCAAACTTGACTTCTCTTAGACATCTTGATTTATCCAGCAATCATTTCCATTCTTCTATACCAGACTTTTTGTACAGATTTAGTCAGCTTGGGTACCTTTCTCTTTCCAACAATAGCTTGCAGGTGTAACTTTGCAATTGAAAAGCAGAAAATTGGCAAGAAAATTGAAAAACAGAGAGAAATAGCAGGAGCAGAGAAGAAATGCTTTTTCTGCACTTTTCGTTAATTACAAAGTAAAGCAGCTACTGTTTTACATATACAGATTTTCAGTGAGCTTTTACACTCTAAACGACAGTGTTTTGACTCTTTATTATTTGAGTTAAAAACGGCAGCGTATTTGTCCAACATTGCCCCTCAAACTGGACTGCCTAAGCTATTTACACTGCACTTTCTGCATTGTGCTGAACTTGTCCAACATTGCCCCTCAAACTGGACTGCCTAAGCTATTTACACTGCACTTTCTGCATTGTGCTGAACTTGTCCAACATTGCCCCTCAAACTGGACTGCCTAAGCTATTTACACTGCACTTTCTGCATTGTGCTGAATTTGTCCAACATTGCCCCTCAAACTGGAATTCACCTCATTGTTCGAAACTGAAGAGCTAACTTCATTGAACCAAATGACTGAGCTGCATTTTCTTACTTAAAGAAAGATTCAAAAACAGAAACTTCAAATCTGCAGAGACTTCAAAATTGCACCAAATCTGCAACTACAGACCACCCAAAACTTCAAGTTTGCAGGGCAAAACAACTTGCATTGAAACTTCAATCTACAGGAGCAAAGCAACTGCAGTAGCAGAACTACAAAACACCTTCAAAAAACTGCACCAGGTTTGCAGTAGCAGAAACTGCAAAATAAGAACTTAAAAAAAAACTGCCCAAATCTGTAAGTAACAGAACTGCAACTCCAGAACAAACTGATTCCTTACAACCCAAAACTTCACAACAGTTACTCCACTCAAGACCAAACCTGCAAATAGCAGAACTGCAACTCCAGAACAACCACCAACAAAAACTGCAATTCCAGAACAACCAAAACTCCAGAACAAACTGATTCCTTACAACCCAAAACTTCACAACAGTTACTCCACTCAAGACCAAACCTGCAAATAGCGAACTGCAACTCCAGAACAACCACCAACAAAAACTGCAATTCCAGAACAACCAAAACTCCAGAACAAACTGATTCCTTACAACCCAAAACTTCACAACGGTTACTCCACTCAAGACCAAACCTGCAAATAGCAGAACTGCAACTCCAGAACAATCACCAACAAAAATCATCATAACAAGAAAAAAAAGTTTCTCAGTACTCAAGATCAAATCTGCAAATAGCAGAACTGCAACCAAAAAAAACACCAACAAAAAAATAATTTCTCAGTCAGCACTTTACACAAGAGCAGCCAAACCTTCAGAACAAGCGAAAAAAATCCGTCGAGACGAGAGATAACTCCAGAGCCTCCAGAATCATTTCCAGATCAATCACTCCAGATTAATAACTCAAAAATCTGTAACCATCACCAATTTATCAGAACTGTAGATTAATCACCCGAGGTGCAATCCAGAAATCAAATCAGCTCTGAACCAACTTTCAATTACTTGCACACATTTTCTAATGACACCACATTCAGTTTGTCTCTTAAATCAGTAAAATGAGAAACTGAGAGTGATTTTGTAAGAAGATCCGCAATTTGTAGCTTGGAGGGAACATATTGGATGGCTATCTTTTTTGCCAAGACTTGTTCTCGAACATAATGAGCGTCAATCTCAATATGTTTGGTTCGAGCATGAAAAACGGGATTAGCTGCAAGAGCACCAAAGACTAACATTATCACACCAGTTACTAGTATAGTGTGAAAAGTTAGGCCAAGTTCATAAACATATTTTCAAGCCTTGCTATCTCTGTGGCTTTGTGAACAAGAGCTCTATATTCACTTCGAGAGGAAAGGGCAACAACCTTCTGTTCCCGAGAACTCCATTGAATCAAATTTGGTCCTAGGTAAACACAATAGCCATTGGTAGATCTTCGATCCTCTATACTTCCTCCCCAATCAAGATCGCATAACACTCAACATGAAGAGTGCTCATTGGTTTGAACACAAGACCAAAATCCAGTACCTTTAACGTACCTCAACACCCTCTTACAAGCCTGCCATTGAAGATCGGTTGGTGCTTGTAAAAATTGGCTTAACTTGTTAACAAGTGTAGGCGATATCTGGTCTTGTAAGTGTTAGGTATTGTAGTGCTCCCTCTTGTACTTCTATACAAGTGGGATTACGAAATAGCTCACTATCGGTTGAACTAAGTTTGATACCGAGTCATGGGAGTTGAGCATGGATGTGCCTCCATCATTTTGGTTCGAACTAATAAGTCAAGCATACTTAGATGTTTTAAGTGAATACCTCTGAATTTCTTGTTGTTTCCAAGCCCGAAAGTATTTGAGTGAGCCAAGTGTTTTTAGGGCAAAATTATCATTAAGATCTTTCATCAATCTTGAATAAAGACTTGATCAGAGCCTATGATCAGTATGTCATCGACATACACTAAAACATAGATAGAACCAGTGTCTTGTTTTAGGATAAACAAACTAGAGTCTGATACTGAATTTTGGAAGCCTTTAAGTTGTAAAGCAGCCTTCAATCGATCAAACCAAGCTCTTGGAGCTTGCTTGAGATCGTAAAGTGCTTTGTTCGAAACTTGCAAGCGCATTAGGAAAAACAGAACTCTCAAAACCGGTGGTGTCTTCATGAAGACTGTTTCAGTTAAAACTCCATTGAGAAATGCATTGTTAACATCTATCTGTTGAATATCCCATCCATATGTCACAGCAAGAGTGAAAACAATGCGTATAGTAGTTGGTTTAATCACTGGACTGAAAGTCTCGAAGTAATCAAGGTAGAGTCTGAAAACCCTTTGCAACTAACCGGGCCTTATATTTCTGTAGGGTTCCATCAGCATTAAATTTTGTGCGAAAAACCCATTTATTTCCCACTATGTTCATATCAGAAGTAGTATCAACAAGTGTCCAGGTGTTGTTGGCTATAAGCGCATCATACTCACTCTGCATGGCAGCTTTCCAATTGCTACTTTGAAGAGCTTGAGAGGCGATACAGGGTTACGATTGCGAGGGTTCATCTTGCCGAGACCCAGCCAATGAGAAGTGCAAAATGATTATCCTCACCCGGTTTGACTATAAGAAACCATATTAGGTGAATAGGCCGACTTAGACTGGTCACCATTGGATGAATATTCTCATGTCTTGATTTATCGGCTTGGTTCGACAACTTGCAGTGAATTACATGGTGCTAATTTATTGGAAGAAAGGGTTTCACCAAGACAACTGTCATCTGAGTCAGCAGTAACTTGTGATGAAGTAAGATCAATAACAAGCTGACATGGTGAGAAAGAGCAATCTGCAGGAATAATAGGAAGAATATCTACTGTGGTTTGTAGAAAAAATAGGAAGAGTATCTACTGTGGTTTGATTATGATCAGAATGAGGTATAGTAGGGATATTGGATATATTTGGAGAGGGAATTGGTGTTGTAGAAGCTGGTATAGTGTGTGGTATAGTGTGTGAAGGAGACACAACGAATTGAGAAGTCTTACCTACTATTGCATTGTCGGAGAAAGACTGATCAAAAGAGTTAACTACTGCAGGGGAATCAAGGGGAGCTGAAGGGTGATAATTAACAGAATTAGAGACATAAGGAAAATGCAAAACTTGTGGACTTGTACAAGTGTCAACACTGGTTTGAGATGAAGAATTCAGATTTGAGTGTGGAAAAGAAAACATATTATTGACTGCAAAGGGAAACTCACATTCATTGAATTATACACTAGGGGTTATAACTATTGTTCCATTAGGTTTTAGACACTTATAACCTTTGTGTATTAAGCTGTAACCAACAAACACACACTTTATGGTATGAAAATCAAATTTATGCCGATTATAATGCCTAGTGTAAGGAAAACATGCGCAGCCAAAAACTTTTAAGCCTTCATAGACAGGAATTTGGTTAAAAAGTTTTTTATAGGGACACACACTATTTAGGACAGGAGTGGGCAGTCTATTAATCAAGTAAACAGCAGTTTCAAAAGCTAGCCACCAGTATTGCAGTGGCATAGATGCATGGGCCAATAGTGTAAGACCAGACTCTACAATGTGTCTATGTTTCCTCTCACTCCTACCGTTTTGTTGGTGAACATAAGCACAAGACTGTCTAACCTGAATTCCTTGATCAACTAAGTACGGTAAAAGGGCTTTGTATTCCCCACCTTGATCGGACTGTAGAGTTTTTAATTTACATCCAAATTGTCTTTCAGCAAGATGCTGAAATTTAATAAAAAGTTACCTGACTTCAGCTTTGGTCTTGAGAGGAAACAACCATGTAAATCTACTATAATCATCCAAAAATTGCACATAGTATTTAAAACCTTCTACTGAGGTACAAGGGGCAGGGCCCCAAACATCACTATGAATTAGTTCTAATGGAGCTATGGCATGAGATCGTGATGCGGGAAAGCTAGACTGATGTAATTCGCCTAATTGGCAAGCATCACAAGAGGTAACACCGGGAACTGAGAAGTCCTAATTTTTGTGAGAAATTTTAAATGCAAATCGTTAATATTTGATGCTGAATTTGTGAATGAGGATGACCTAATCGTTTGTGCCAAAGCATGTATTCATCAGATTGTGTGCTAGCAATTAAACAATGAACATCAGGATTATGGTGTTTATGATCAGAATTATTAGTTAGAGAAACTATTTTAGAGACAGAACTATTGGTAGAATCAGAGATTTCATTATTTTTCAAGCAAGTAATACATTGACAATTTTCAGTAACAAGAGATGTACAAGTGCTATTATTTAAAACACGAGAGACTTGATCAACATGGCCATTGAGATCGGAGAAAATCACTGAAGAAACGGCCTTTATTATAAAAGCGACTTGTATTATTGTTAAAGCGACCTTCATTTAATCGGGATGAAAACCTAATGTCATTACAAGTATTTGACAGGTGAGACACAGGTTTTTTAACAGAACTAACAGAGGCTATATGGGAAGACAAATTATTAGGGGATGACACATGAAGAGAAGGCTTGTTGGAAGAAGAGTTCAGCTGGTACAGGCCCCCTTTAAGATCCCCTTGCAGTAGGATTGCTCTTGTGAATTTGTCCTTGACAACACAAGTGAGCATCAAATTCAACAATAACGTTGTTATCTTTAGTAAACTTAGAGATGCTTAATAGGTTTTTTGTAATCTTAGGGACACAAAGAATGTTTTTTAGATGCAAAGATTTTGAATGAAAGGTACTAGGCAGAAAAGAATGGCCAAGATGAGAAATATTAAGGTACTCACCATTTCCAACCTGAAGTTGATCCACTCCACTATAGTTTTTCTTGACATTGAGATGGCCGAGGTCGAAGTGACATGATCGGTTGCCCCTGAATCCATGTACCACTTGGATCAGTAGGTGTAAGTGATGTAGCTACTGCAAATTACTGTTGTGCTTGTGGAGAGGATTGCACTGAAGAAGGTTGAAAGGGTTGGGCTGAGTGAAAATTGGAACCCATAGCCACAAAATGTGCTTGATTCTGACCAGTTATCTGCTGACTTGGAACATTATAAGCGAGCGACCACATTGTCAAAATGATTTAAGCCATTGTTAAAATGCCCATGTTGAGTACCAACTTGAGTATTATAAGTTGGTTGTGAATAAGCTGATGGATTTATGCCACCATTGAAGTTCCCATGTTGAGTGCCAACTTGAGTATTATAAGCTGGTTGTGGATAAGTTGATGGACAATAAGAACCTCCTATAGGACCATTAAACTGAGGAATGCTGGATGAGTAATGATTGCCACCACTATTGTATTGATGATGGTTATATGAGTGCTGATTGTTATGTGGCTGAGATGACACTCCTTCATGATACGAACTGGGTGGTTGTGATGGGTAGCCACTAGGATTCTGAGATAGACCAGTAAAAGCAGAGTTATACCTATGATAACACTGCCCAGTTGAATGCCCTGCTTTACTGCATAATTGACAAATTAACTTTCCCCTTCCAGCATTACGACCTCTTCCTCTACCATATGATACTCCCCCAAAGTAAGGTGGTCTGTTGTTATACAGAGGCTGACTGTAGGTTTGAGGGATAGATTGAGAGGTAGGTATTATGGGATATTGAGGGTAATGAGGATTGCCAAGAGACATCAGAGTGGGAGGTGCTCTATAACCTGGTCCAGTCAGTTTGTCAGTTTGTTGAGTATGCGGATCTGGTTTGGAGGAAATATTTGGTACATTGTTTGAACAACTAGAATCACCAACAAAGTTGGCAGTAGAAGCTATGTGGGTTGAACAATTGTATAGATCAATAGCATTAAACTTGTCAAGTCTAAGTTCATATTTTTGCAACAAAAATGTGGCCTCTTGCAGTGTGACAGAATCATACTTTGACTCAATTCTTGAGGTTAAGTTCACTACCACAGCATCAAACTCAGGACCAAGTCCATCTAATATATCTTGCGGTAAATCTTCATCGGTGATTATCAATCCACTTGCGAGACTTTCTGAGATTTCCTTCATCTTTTTCACATAATCTCCTACATTTAAATTTCCTTTTTGTGTTGTCTGAAGTAAATTCTTGAGATGTAATGCTCTAGCCTTTGAATCAGTAATGAACTCATGTTCTAACGCAAACCATATCTCAGTGGAGCTTCTACATTTTGACACATACCTAAACATGCTTTCTGAGATCGACGCCAATAACCAACTAACTAAGAACTTATCAGTTCTTTTCCACATTATATAGGCAGGATTCAATTGTTCATTAACTGAAACACTACTTGCCCTAACTTTACCACTAGATTGACCTAACTCATGCTCAATTGTTGAATCAGAGATTACAAGAGGTGAGGGACGGGGAAACCCTACCAAGTAGATGATCTTCAAGTTCATGAGAGCCAATGTGGATAGCACCTGAGAGCTCCAAAACCGGTAATTACTTTGAGTTAGCTTCGAATTTATGACCTGAAGGCTAGTAGCAAGAGTTGGAGTAGCTCGATTTGCTTGTTGCTTCAATATCTCGTTTGAGTCATTGAGCACATCAGAGGATTTTCCAGAATTCGCCATTGACGCAAGTCAGGCTACGATACCATGTAACTTTGCAATTGAAAAGCAGAAAATTGACAAGAAAATTGAAAAAGAGAGAAATAGCGAGAGAGAAGAAATGCTTTTACTACACTTTTCGTTAATTACAAAGTAAAGCATCTGTTTTACATATCTGATTTCATGAGCTTTTACACTCTAAACGCAGTGTTTTGACTCTTTATTATTTGAGTTAAAAAGCAGCGTATTTGTCCAACATTGCTCCTCAAACTGGACTGCCTAAGCTATTTACACTGCACTTTCTGCATTGTGCTGAACTTGTCCAACAACGGGGTCTAATTTCTGGTGCTTTAGGAAATCTTACTTCTATTCATAGCCTTGACTTCTCATTTAATGGACTTGAAGGGAAAATTCCAAGATCATTGGATAGACTTTTCAACTTAAGATCAATCTCTTTGTCAGGTGTCAAATTAGTTCAAGATGTATCCGAAAATCTTTCATATTTTCTCAGGATGTGTTTCTGATGGATTGAAGTCATTGAATTTGGTGAATACTCAACTCTCTGGTCAGTTGACGGATCTAATTGGGAACTTCAAAAATCTAGAAACTCTTCGTCTAAGTGGTAACTCTTTTTCTGGTCCTATTCCATCATATTTGGGAGAACTTTCATCCTTGAAACGTATAGATCTTTGTGCTAACAAGTTGAATGGATCTCTTTCTAAAATTCACTCTGTCAGTCTTACAAGACTTGTGGTTTTTTATGTTTCTGAAAACTCAGTGGAGCTAAAAGTGAGTCTTGATTGGGATCCTCCCTTTCAACTAGCAGCTTCAAGATTGGATCTTGTCATCTAGGACCTAAATTTCCAAAGTAGCTCTATTCACAAAAGCAATTACCTTTTTTGGAAATATCCGACACTGGAATTTTTTATACCATTCCCACTTGGTTTTGGGAAGTTTCTTCCCAATTTGTTTAATTAAATCTCTCAAAACAATTTTCATGGGGAGATCTCAAATGCAACTAAGGCTACTCAACTTGCTGTACTCGACTTGAGTTCAAACGATTTTTTAGGTCCATTCCCTCTTTTATCATCTAGTATTGTTTTACTAGATCTTTCCAACAATACGTTGTCAGGATCCATTTTCCATTTTTTGTGTCATGGGAAAAATGAGTCGAAGGGAACACAGATTTTGAAACTTGAGAAAAATCTTTTATCTAGGGAATTACCTGATTGTTGGATGAATTGGCAAAACTTGTTGGTCCTAAATTTAGACAACAATAACTTTGTGGGAAATGTTCCAACCTCCATAGGAGCTTTAAGTTCCCTTAGATCACTGCATCTTTATAAGAACAACTTTTATGGAATGATAGCCATGTCACTTAAGAATTGTATTAGGTTAGTAGCAGTTGATGTTAGTGAAAATGAGTTCATTGGAAACGTTCCATCATGGATTGGTGAAAAGCTTTCCAGATTGACGATTCTCAACCTTCGCTCAAATAAGCTTTAGGGTCTTTTATCAATGGAACTTTGTCATCTGACTTCTCTACAAATACAACAAAGTTACGGACACCGAATATTTTGCACCGAAAATGTGTACCGGCCTACTGTACCTCTGACTCACACCAGCAGTCTAGACGCCTGATTTTTCTATAAATATTTTTCTAGTAAGACGGCTATTTACTTACATGGACTCCCATCCATATTATATGGACGGAGGTCCATTTACTACGAACGGGAGTCCATTTATTACGGACAGGCGTCCCCATTTAAAGGACATCTGTCCATAAATAAAATGGAATAATTTTTTTTATAAAAATTAGGGACAGCCGTTCATCCGTTATGGACGGCTGTCCCTTCATTTTGGATGGGCGCCTACAAATAAGGGATGCCCGTTCTTAACCAAAATATAAAAATAAAAAAAATAAAAAAACTTTGGGGATGGCTGTCCATAAATTTTGGACAACCGTCCCTTACGTGCAGTCCATTACTTAAAAAAAAAAAAAAAAAAATTCTAAACAAAACTCTTCTTCTTCGTCTTCATTCCCCATCTCCTCTCTTTTTCTTCGTCTTCATTCCCCATCTCCTTTGAATTAGGTGCCGAATTAGCTGCAATTCCTAGATAATTCCTTATTGAATTTGGGAAGTCATTGGTTGCAAAATTAGCTACTTTAGGCTGATAACCGTAAGCTACATTTTGGGGCTGATAACCACGTCTTTGCACTGAGGTGATTATGATAATCTGCATTTTGGGGCAGAAAACTATGAGGTTGGTCTTTGAGGCCAACATTCACATCAATAGCATTGATTGGATTATATGCTGGGAAAGAAAACCCAAGCAAGGCCATTAAGCTTGTGGTTGCAGAAGCAACATCCTAAGGCAGAAAACTCAGGGTTTGTTCTTTGAGTTTGACCTGCACATTGTAATTTGCAGCTCCTCTAGTTCCCTCTACGGCTGTCTCTCTTTGACTTACTCACCTCCAGCTCTGACCTTTCCCTATTTATAAATTTTGTTATGCAACAGAAACATAAACTCTAACGCTAGCTATTGAATATAATAATAACAAGTAGTAAAACATAAATAAATAGCCAAAATTAAATGCAAAAATAAAGAATACCAGGAATTAATGAGGTTCGATATTGAAACCTACGTCCTCGGGTGCTGCAAAACATTACAAACTTTTGGGCAATACAACAAATACCCAAAATAAAGGGGAGATACATAAAACTTACAAACTAAAGGGTCTTTAAAGAAAGAACCCTAAACAAAAGAAGTATAATGGAATTACAACTTGGGATGCCTAATAACAATGATTTGGGTCCTTATATATAGACAACAAAAGTTTCCCACTTTTCAATCCTAATCAATGTGGGACAAACTAACCTTTTTTGGCCTATTACATATAAGTCCCTAAACCTTTCTCCATTATCATTTCTACCCCATGTGATTTTGCTAAAAGCCATTTTTCAACAAATCTCCACCTTGGCGAATTATCAAACCTTCAAAGTTTGGTATTCTTCTGTCAAATTTTGCAACACCTTCAAATGTGCCAAAAAGCACAATCAAGCTCGCAGGATGTTGATCAAGTTCAAATAGTGATTGAACTTGATCATTGTCACTACTTTCGTTAAGACATCTGCACGATTCTCAGCAGTCCCAATCTTCTCTAATGAGATTCTTCCTTCAGAAATAATTTCCCACACAAAGTGGTAACAAACATCTATATGCTTGGTGCGAAGTGGAATACTGGATTCTTTGCTAAGTGAATAGCACTCTGACTGTCAGAATAGATAGTGATCTTCTTCTCACTAATTTTCAATTCATCCAATAGCCCTTGTAACCAAATAGTTTCCTTCACACCTCTGTAACTGCCATGTATTCTGCCTCTGTAATAGACAAAGCAACTGTAGACTGCAAAGAAGATTTCCAACTTACTGGAGCTCTAGCAAGAGTAAATACATATCCAGTAGTTGACCGATGGTTGTCCAAATCACCAGCATAATCAGAATCAACATAGCCAACAGCGAATTGACTAAGATTTTCATCCCGCTCAAAAATCAAACCAATGTTTACAGTACCTATAATATACGTAAAATCCACTTCCATGACTTGTCAATGTCCTTTACCAGGATCATGCATATACCTGCTCACAATTCCATCTGCATGTGAAATGTCGGGCCTAGTACACACCATTGAATACATCAAGCTACCAACCGCATTTGAATATGGAACTTTTGACATATACTCTCATTCTTCATGCGTACTTGGAGATAATGACGCACTAAGCTTTATATGAGGAGCAAGTGGAGTACTTACAGGTTTTGTACTTTTAGTTATGCCAAAACGTTGTAAGACCTTCTTTAGATACTGCTGTTGTGTCAAACAAACCTTGCCATTTCCTCTATCTCTAATTATCTCCATACCGAGAATCTTCTTAGCTTCCCCTAAATCCGTTATCTCAAATTCTTGATTTAGTTAAGCCTTTAACTTCTCAATTTCTCCTACGTTCTTTGAAGCAATCAACATATCATCAACATAAAAGAGTAGATAAATTATAGTATCACCTTGTAGCCTTTGAAAATACACACAATTGTCAAATTTGCTTCTTGTGTACTCTTGACCCATCATAAACCTATCAAATCGCTTGTACCACTGCCTCGAAGATTGTTTCAAACCATAAAGCGATCTTTTCAGTTTACAAACCCAATATTCCTTCCTAATAATCCTAAATCCTTTTGGCTGAGTCATATAGATTTCCTCTCCAAATCACCGTGTAGAAACGCAGTTTTCACATCAAGTTGAACAAGTTCAAGATTCATCTGAGCAACCAAGGCCAACAAAATTCTAATGGAAGAATGCTTAACAACTAGAGAAAATATCTCATTGAAATCTATTCCTTCCTTCTGAGCATAGCCTTTCGCCACTAATCTTGGCTTGTATCAGATGTCTTTCAAATTCGGAAATCATTCTTTCTTTGCATATAACCAGTTGCATCCAATTGCCTTCTTATTCTTTGGTAATTGAACAACCTCCCAAGTTTCATTCTTATGGAGAGACTGCATTTCTTCTTTCATGGCTTTCCTCTACTTACCATTTTCGGAATTGCTAGCTACTTCATTATAAGTGGAAGGAACTTCACCATCTTCAATTGGGAGTGTATAGGCCACCGTATCAGCAAAACGAGCAGGCTTGCGAATTTCTCGTCTTGGCCTATTAATGGCAATGGATTCTTGTTGATGTTCTTGGAAAGAATCATTTTCTTCATCTCCAATGAAGTCCTCTATGATAGGAGTCTTATTTCTAGCTGGGCTAACTGATGTTGTTTCAAACTCCACTTGTTGCTGAGTATGCTCCACCTGTTGCGGAGTACTGAAAACCTTCATCTGGCTTCCTGTTTTCTTTTCTGACATAGAAGGCTCATCAAATGTCACATCCCTACTAAACAGTATTTTCTTCGAACTTGGACACCAAAGACGATATCCTTTTACACCTAAGATAATCCCCATAAATACTGCTTTCTTTACTCAAGGATCTAACTTAGACTCGTTCATATGATAATAAGCAGTGGAACCAAAAACATGTAAAGAGTCATAATCAGAAACAGGTTTTCTAGACAATACCTCAATCGACGTCTTGCCTTCAATTGCAGTTGATGGTAGACGATTAATGAGGTGACACGCATATATCACTGCCTCAGCCCAAAACTCTTTGCCCAACCTAGAATTGGACAACATACACCGAACTTTCTCCAGTATAGTTTGATTCATGCGTTCTGCGACCCCATTCTGCTCTGGTGTATTTCTTACTGTAAAGTGACATACTATTCCTTCATCTTGGCAAACTTTCAAAAACGGATCACTACGATACTCCCCACCATTATCTGTACGTAGCTGCTTATCTTTTTGCCAGTTCGATCTCAATCATCTTTTTTCCATTTAAGGAAAACACCAAGGACGTTATCTTTAGTTTTTATCACATACACCCAAACTCTTCTGGAAAAATCATCTACAAAAGTGACAAAATAGTGCATACCTCCCAAAGATTTTTTTTTGGTAGGTCCCCACACATCAGAATGAACATAATCCAAAATACTCTTAGTATTATGGATTGCGGTCCCGAATTTCACTCTTGTCTGTTTTCCCAGAACACAATGCTCACAAAAATCCAGCTTATAGGTCTTTGCACCTTTTAATAAGCCTTGATTCACCAAACTAAGTAGGGCTTTTTCACTTGCATGCCCCAAATGCATATGCCATAGCTTGAGCATTTCTGAATCTGCATCCTCCTGCACGACTGCAGCTGTCATTTCAATAAATGTACTATCATTATAGTAATACAAGTTGTTTCTCCTCGTGCCTTTCATTACCACAAGAGCGCTTGAAGAAACTTTTAGAATTCCATCTCGCATATTCACTGTGAAGCCTTTAGATTCCAAGGCTCCCAAAAAGATGAGATTCTTTTTCAACTTCGGTACATACCAAACATTTGTTGGAGTTATAGTTGAGCCAACATGATTCTTCAACCGAATTGAACCTATCCCAGTTGTTTTACAAGCATCATCATTGCCCATATAAACAACTCCACCATCAAGTTCTTCAAAATTAAAGAACCACTCCTTGTGGGGACACATATGATAGGTATAACCTGAATCCATAATCCACTCATTTGTTCCAGAGGTGGGCTGTAGGCTAACTAGACAGAAATCTGACTCATCCTTTTCACGCTCAACAACGTATGCATCAGAAGCAGCTTTGCCCTCTTTCTTTTGCAACTTGAGACAATCTTTCTTCCAATGCCCTTTCTCACGAAAAAAAGGCACATTGATCCCTATTGAGTTTTCCCTTTGAACGAGATCTCCCTCTTCTCTTCTTCTTACGACTCTGATTTTGACTCCGCCCTCTTGCTACAAGAGCTTCTGCTGACTTATCTATATTCTCCTTCTGATCCTTCTTCCGAATTTCATGATTAGACAGAGTAGAACAAATTTCTTCAAATGACAATTTTTCTTTACCATGAAAAAGTGTAATACTAAGATAGTCCAACTCATCTGGAAGAGATCCAATTAACAACATAGTCTTATGCTCATCTTTGAATGTTTCATCCAAATTTAACAAATCAGCAATTAATCAGTTAAATGTATCAATATGGCTACTGATATTCGTACTAGGTCTCAACTGAAGACGAAACAGTCTTTTCATCAAATAGAGCCGATTCTCATTACTTCTCTTCATGTATTTGTTTTCTAGCGCCTTCCATAACTTATTGGCAAAAGTATCTTTCATGAATGGATATTTCTGCTCTCTACAAAGACATGAGCGAATCATCCCACACGCTTTTACATTCAACCTCACCTAGTCTTTCTCATAGACATCTTCTGGTTTTTCCTCCTCCAGAACGATATCTAGATCTTGCTGATACAAGCTATCCATTACCTCACTCTGCCACAAGCCAAAATTATTTTGGCCATCAAATTTTTTAACATCAATTTTTGCATTTGAAACCGTTATCATCTTTACTGGTGCAGATGGTGGTGCTGCGGACGATGATGCCGCGGATGGTGATGCCTCAGATGATGAATCCTTGGACAAGGATGCCATTTATGCCTTGCTCAATTGGCTTGGTAAACAAAGTTCCCAATAACCAAGCTCCACAAATTATTATATTCAATAGCTAACCAACAAATCAACAATAGCCCTAGGTAGTAGTAAGTGCTGAAATGATTAAATACGCACCGGGGAAAATTCCCAGGAAACAATGGAGGGGTCACAAATGGTCCCACTTAAAATCCAGTTTCCTTAGACTTTTATCGTCTTTTTGCCAGAATTTTCCTACACATGCATATAACCATACAAATAGCTACTCATTGTCCTAAACCTAGGCTCTGATACCAATTGTTATGCAACGGAAACATAAACTCTAACGCTAGCTATTGAATATAATAATAACAAGTAGTAAAGCATAAATAAATAGCCAAAATTAAATGCAAAAATAAAGAATATTAGGAATTAACGAGGTTTGGTATTGAAACCTACGTCCTCGGGCACTGCAAAAGGAAACTCCACTATCTCTAAAACATTACAAACTTTTGGGCAATACAACAAATACCCAAAACAAAGGGGAGATACAACAAAACTTACAAACTAAAGGGTCCTTAAAGAAAGAACCCTAAACAAAAGAAGTATAATGGAATTACAACTTGGGATGCTTAATAACAATGATTTGGGTCCTTATGTATAGGCCCCAAAAGTTTCCCACTTTTCAATCCTAATCAATGTGGGACAAACTAACCTTTTTTGGCCTATTACATATAAGTCCCTAAACCTTTCTCCATTATCATTTCTATCCCATGTGATTTTGCTAAAAGCCATTTTTCAACAAATTTGTCTTCACATTTCAACGGCCTGCCCATGTGAATCAGTCCCAATCTTGAATCTCCTCTAACTCAATTCACAACTAAAATTCCAATCTTTATTATCCACTTCAAGTTTTTCACACTTTTTATTTATTGCTTTTTTCTCAGTCAATCTCTGAATCTAACCACCACGGAAGTGGGATGGACTACTTTAACAACGCCAAGGCGGTGTGTCTCTGTAGTCACCACAACAAGTTTCTTATTGCCGAGGAAGATGAAGAATCCGTTACTCAAGATCGTAACGGATCCTCCAAGAGTGCCAGGTGGACTGTTGAGCTTGTTCCTGGAACGCATAATTCGTCTTAAAGCTGTGACAGAAAATATCTCACCACCTCCAACCAGCCGTTTTTACTGGGTATGACGGGTCAAAAAGTGGTCCAGTCTCTGCCCAGAAAGCTTGACTCTTCTGTTGAATGGGAACCCGTCAGAGAAGCGAACCAAGTGAAGCTCAAGATGTGTTACGGTCATTTTTATAGAGCCAATGTGGGCTTGCCGCCTTGGAGAAACTCTATCTCGCATGATATTCCTCATAGAACAGCAACTTACTTGGAGTTTCTGATAATGTTGTCCGTGCTCTCCCTGTTTTGCTTCTGTAGTTTTCTGGGCTTTGGAGCCTTTGGATTTGGCACGCCTATCTCATAAAACAAAGACGAAGAAGAAGAGAGGAGATGGGGAATGAAGACGAAGAAAAAGAGAGGAGATGGGGAATGAAGATGAAGAAGAAGAAATTTTTTTTTTTTTTAAAAATATGGAATGGATGGCTGTCCCCAAAGTTTTTTTTTTATTTTTTTTTATTTTTATATTTTGGTTAAGGAAGGGCGTCCCTTATTTGCGGGAGCCCGTCCAAAATGAAGGGACGGCCATCCCTAATTTTTATAAAAAAAAATTTATTCCATTTTACTTATAACAAGCGTCCTTTAAATGGGGACGCCCGTCCGTAGTAAATGGACCCCTGTCCATATAATATGGATGGGAGTCCATGTAAGTGAATGACGTCCATATTTGATGGACGGTCATTCACTAGAAAAATATTTATAGAAAAATCAGGCGTCTGGAGTGCTGGTGTAAGTCAGGGGTATACGTAGGTTGGTACACATTTTCGGTGCAAAATAATCGGTGTGCATAGCTTTGTTGCTACAAATATTAGACCTTTCTAGGAACAACTTTTCTGGATATATACCGAAATGTATCAATAATTTCAGTGCGATGGTGGCAACAAAGGATTCGGGTGAAAATGTTATAACATATCTAAGTGCCACTACAGTAAAGATTGTTGAGGATTTAACACTTACAATTAAAGGAAAATCAGTTGCACATAGCACTGTTCTTAATCTGGTTACAAGCATAGACCTTTCAAACAATAACTTGTCAGGAGAGATAACGACCGAAGTAACAAACCTTGGAGCATTGCAATTATTGAATTTGTCGCACAATTTTATTACGGGAAGAATTCCTGAGAATATTGGTGCTATGAGGTCACTAGAGTTGATTGATTTTTCTGCAAACGAACTCAATGGTGAAATCCCAAAAAGTATTTCAGGTTTGACATTCTTGAGCCACTTGAACTTATCCAATAAAAAATTGATAGGGAAAATTCCTTCAAGCACTCAACTTCAAAGCTTTGATGCATCCTGCTTTATTGGCAATCAACTCTGCGGATCTCCACTTCCTAATAGTTGTCCAACGATAGTTCCAGTAGCTGACTATGAGACTGGAGGAGAAGATGGTAACGAAAACGAAGTGGATTGATTCTATGTAAGTATGACTCTTGGATTTGTGGTGGGTTTTGCAGTAGGTCCTTTAATTGTGAAAAAAAATATGTAAATATTGCTATCGTTTTCTTGTATTGTATTAAGATAAGTTTGGCAATGTTGTAAAAGAATATCACTATACGATCACCCTTGTATTGAATCTTGTGTACTTCAACCAAGAAATAATGGAAGAAACTGTGTTTTCTGTGTTCGCTTGCACAGGGAATTTAAGTTTGCAAGAAACAAAAAAAATAGGACAGCTCCATTTCATACATGTGTGCATCAAAATTTGTTGAAGATTTATCTCAGCCGGCCAAATATAATATAGAATAATATGCACGAAATTGATAACATTCTCATGCACATTTCCTTCTTTATTGCCTGTAATAAAGTTGTAGTGCAAAAATCAACCATGAATCCTGTTTCTGGAATCACTTGAACTTATCCAACAATAGTTTGAGAAGGAAAATTCCTTCCAATACTGAATAGAAATGCTTTGTGATCATGCAAATCTAATTAATATTCCCACTTCGTACCAAACAGAAATTCTTATATGCTGATTAGTGAATTATTTATTAGAAAGAATATATTGCTTAAGTTTTGACATCCCTACTAATCTTATTATTGATATATTAGATAGGTTAATAAGTCGTTTTGAAGTGTACTGTTCTTTTTATAATCTCTTGAGTTTATTCTATTTCTTGGAATCATGCCGCGGCAGACGATAGGACATAATTTAAAGAAAAAGAATTGTGATAATTATGGACACGTCGGCTCCAAGTTCACCAACATCTACACAAGTCAATAAAAAAGTCAACATAATTTCAGAAACCCGATCATTCATCTTTCTCTTCAAAAATATATTCCAATTCAAAAGCTTCAATTCCAATCTTTCAAGCATAATAGGTTTGGGTTGTTAGATTTGGGCCTGTTTGTTTTGTTAGATCTGGGCAGTTTGTGTTATAATATTTGGGCCTCATGTATTTGGGTTGATTGTGGTATTGTTGGGGCCTAGTGTTTGGGTCTTGAGTGTTTGCCATTTCGGCTTAAAAAAAAAAAAAAAAAATCAATCCAACAGATTTTTTTTTTTGTATTTGCAAGTGCAGAATAAAGAGGTTAGCTGAGCAGAAGTTGATTCAGTTGAACTGCTCTGATACCATGTCAGAGTTTGGACTAGTGTTGGCAAAGAGAAGCAGAGAGAAATAAAGAGTCTGCTAGAAGAACGAGAAGAACTGTATTTTGTGTATACTATGCTTTGTACATTGTCAATTTATACAAGAAAAATGAATCAATAAAAGGAAATACAAATATCATGCCTTAATTTCATAATCACATGAAATTTGAGTAATAATAGAAATGGATAGTAATCATAAACGGATATTTGGTTTTAAACCAATTATTTGCATTCCATATCTCAACAATTTAGGGCCTTTATTTCCTTCACGGCCTCATTCACAAAAACATATAATGGCTTTGAACATGTCCAACTGAAGAATTGTTGATACACTTCTGGTTTGGTTTTGGATTACTGATTTTCAAATATAAATCTCTCTCATTACCAAATCCATTGAGAGATTCCAAATTTAACCCAGGTTGATCGATCCACTACTGTTGACTTGAGTTCAAATAAATTGTCAGGTTCATTACCTCTTAATCCCTCTAACATAACTTTTCTAGACCTTTCCAACAATGCTTATGAGGTTCTATTTTTCATTTTTTTGTCTCATGAAAGAAACAATTCAAAGAAAATGGTGTTTCTCAAACTTGAAGATAGTCTTTTACCTCGAGAATTACCAGATTGTTGGATGAATTGGCAAAAATCGTACATGTTGAATTTAAATATTTTGGATGAAACTTAATATTATAAGAGAACTTTTTATAAAAATATATAGAACTATATGCTAAGCAATAAATGATATAATTTTCATTACCATGATAATTAATATATATTTAATACAGGATAAAATAAAAACAGTTGTATATAATTAACAATGATAATTTAAAGAAATAATATAATTCAAAACTAATTTGAACACATAAACACAAATCAAATGTATGAAAGTTGGAATATAAATCATGTAAATAAAGAAAATTGAAACACACATGCTCAATGTGACAACGAATGACCTTCCATCAGAGTGCTTGATAAAGTCTGATTGGATGAAACCGAAATTTGTTCTATGTTTTTTACTCTCACACACTCACGGCAACAACAAAAAATAAGCCCACCAAATATGCTATAACCCTAAGTAAGAGTAATTAGTGATGAGCGTTTGACCCGCTTAGGTGAGTCCTGTATTAGAATCCCACATTGGGATCTCACACTCACCATGCATGGTACTTAAGCCTAAGCTCTCTCACCTATTAGGCCGGTCTTTTGGGTTAAGCTCTCCCTTGGGTTTGAGTTTTAACATTAGTGCTTTTGTTGAGAATAGAGTTGCGGAAAGAGCTACCTATAGACTAGATTAAGGTGTCGTGTGCTCTCCTTGAAAGAGGGTGCTGTATCGAATAATTGATAGGTACGTAAGTGAAACTGCCCTAAAGAGGGAAAGGGCTACCATCAGGTCAGTGTCGATAGAGTAAAAGCAATCGTGGACGTCGACTCTTGGGGGGTGTTACAGTAATGTTAGGATCCCATATCAGGATCTCACATCCACCAAGCATGGTACTTAAGCCTAAGGGCTCTCTCACCTATCAGGGCGGTCTTTTGGGTTGGACTCTCCCTTGAGCGTGAGTTTTAACACCCCGTCCTACATATATAAATTTCATTAAAAAAAAAACATTATATCATTTCATTTAAAAAAATTAATATAAGACCTTTTCTATGCAATATTATCAATATTCAATAAATCTTGTTAATCTTATATTAATTTGAATAGTTGAAAATTAATCAATGAAGCAAACTAAACAAATTAATTAGAAGAATGAAGAGGAACTATATACGAGAAAAAATTAAAATCGTTGTAATTTAAAATTACCAATTAATTAGAAGAAGGAAGCGGAGTTTTATGTGTATTATAAAGATGGAGAGACACAATAAATTGTATCACATAAGTCTAAAATCTAATTTTAGACAATAGTATTTGATTATTTTTTAAATTCTAATATCTAATTTTGCTTGAAATTGTCTTATTCATTTTCTTTTCCATAAAATCACATTTGTCAAGTAATTACCACTTTAATAATTATTTTTTTTACACTGTTAATTTATAAAATGTGATTATAATTGTGGGAACATTGAGTGAAATCATATACAATTATGCAAATGGGTAATAATAGATGTTTTTGTATTAAGATAAAAGCTAAATATTCAAATAAAAGCTTTTGTACTTCTAAAAATTAGATACAAATGTTAATGTACTTTTAAGAAATAAAAAATAAAAAGCCTAAGGCTCTAAAGCCCATAAAAATCCTAACCCAACCCACAGTCAATAATCCTAAAGCCCAAACCCAGCCCACAGTCAAGAATCCTAAAACCCATCATAACGGTGACCCCAATCCCTATGGGTTGGGCCCAAGATTCCCCCTTCATTCGTGACTTCGGGAATAGGTTGGGCCTAGGGAATCCCTAGGGGTCAGGATGGGGCTAGGGAATGGGATCCCCAACTCTTCCCCTGCCCCGGTCCGTGCCCATCCCTAAGCATAATAGACAAAATGCCCCTTCTCCATGTGGGCTTAATAAACCACATGGGCTTTTGGGCTTCCTCCACATAAGAGAGAGAGGGAAAACCCAACAGGAGAATGGTCATATAGATAATGTTTGAGAACAGAATGGAGTTGATGCAATTAGAAATTAGTTGAACATTGATATCATAGAAAATATGTTAGTCCTTTACTTTAAAATTTTAGACTATTAATGGTCAATTCATTCATCAATCGACTAAGTGGTTGGCAAACAGCCGATTAATCATTTTCTCTTTTCAATTGGAGGAAATTTTAGCAGTAAGTGCAATAGAAATTTTGGATTAGATTAGATGTTATTTGATTTTGTTCCGATGGATAAATAGCAATACACAACTTTTAACATTTAAAACCTTGATCCATAGCGATATTCCAGGAGAGCTCCTTTAAACTTTTTTGCAGAAAAATGAGGTTCTAGACCTACTTTGGAAAATTGGTTGCCAGGTCAATACGTAAGCTGAGAAATACGAGATTGTTTTACACGCTCATTCATCATATTTATGGTAGAAGGACTATATAATTAAGAAGAAACAATGAAAGAATCCATGCGTATTGCCAGGTCAACACGTAAGCTGAGAAATATGAGATTGTTTCTTCCCCTTCTTTTCTTTGATCTACTTGCTATAGCAATCAGGCAATTAGCAACTTTAAATCTTTTTAAATATTTATATGTTACTAAAATATCAATTACTAAAATATTTATATGTTAAAATTAAGGTAAATGAAATAGTAGATTATTCTTAAAAACTTTAAATCTTAGGGAGTTATAAATATATAGAAGGGGAAACAGGGAAGGCGTGGGTCATAATATCCCTAGAAAACTTTATAAAGGGGTTTATGTTTAGAAAGAAAGGATTGATCAATTTGTGCCCAAATAACAACACTCTAAACAGGTTTGAATTTGAATATTAGAATCCCAAACACATTTATTAGTCTAATCAATAATCAATTACCTAATCCATTTATTTATAAATTTTGTGTCAATCAAATAGTCAAGAATAGACCAAACTAATTAAATAGTGCCAAATCTCTCTCTCTCTTTTTTTTTTTTTTGTTTTTTTTTTTTTTTTTTTTTGTTTTTGTTTAATTGACTCCCAAAGTCCACAGTGCAAGGAAAACAAAAATTAATTAACTGAATTTCCTGGAACTTGTACGAGGGAAGTGAAGTCCTAGCTGGTTTTGCAAATTGTCTTCTAGGACTACTAGAAGCGTGGCTCCACTAATTAGTTCATCGACTGCAAATCGATTAATATTGTCCATCATTTTTTATTGAATATTTTAATGTCTC
Organism: Pistacia atlantica; assembly: GCA_026229545.1. Taxonomy (NCBI): domain Eukaryota; kingdom Viridiplantae; phylum Streptophyta; class Magnoliopsida; order Sapindales; family Anacardiaceae; genus Pistacia; species Pistacia atlantica. The sequence continues at coordinate 13,031,682 of CM047899.1, forward strand.
CATTAGAAGTCCAATTTCAAGTCTTCGAACATGTGCGAATGTGAGAAAAAATGTTCATGGAATTTATGAGCTAAAGACCAAAAACATGTGAACACAACTTTACACAATTTAAGCCACTTTTTCTACGTTAAAAAAAATCCAATTAGCTCTTATAGTTTTCTCCTTAGTTGACTCAAATTAATATTCTACTCCAAATTAAAAGTCCTTAAGAAATTTCCTGCAACTTATTTGCCATAACATTTCGATCCTTGAATGGCAGGGTAACATAAGGCCTCTTAGTCTCTATATATAGCACACAATTGATAGCACTCTCATAATCATTATTTCCTTGTTTTATTGCTTGCAATGAAACCGACCATGAGTGCTCTTCTTTTCCTTGAATTACTTGCCATCGCAACCATCAAGATCAGCTTCTGCTATGGAAGCTATGCGGTTGCATTGAGAATGAGAGACAAGCCCTTTTGAGGTTCAAGCAAGATCTCAAGGATCCTTCCAACAGGCTTGTCTCTTGGAGATCTCATGATGGAGATTGTTGTACCTGGGATGGTGTTGTCTGCGACAATTTTACCGGTCATGTCTTGGAGCTCCATCTTAGAAATCCTATCGATTTATCTTCTTATGGTTCAGAGGTCAGCGACAGAGTTGAATCAATTTGGAACTATTATGCCGATTGTGATGCTTATACGAGGTCAGAGTTTTCTGGTAAGATAAATCCCTCTCTACTTAATTTGAAGCATTTGGTTTACTTGGACTTGAGCAATAATTATTTTGATGAAGAAATTCAGGTTCCTAGATTTCTTGGTTCAATGGGGAATCTAAGATACCTGGACCTTTCTGGAGCTGGATTTGGGGGAAGTGTTCCTCACGATCTTGGAAATCTCACTAATCTGCAATATCTTTGCCTTGGATATTATAACTTGCATGCTGAGAATTTGGGGTGGTTATCTGGTCTTTCTTTTCTGAAGCACCTTGATTTGAGCTTTATGGATCTCTACAGAGTCTTTGATTGGCTATCAGTGATAAACGCACTCCCTTCTTTGATGGAGTTAAAATTATCTGATTGTCAACTTCATCAATTTCCCCCAGTGGCCATTGCAAATTTGTCATCTCTTACCACACTTGATCTTTCATTTAACAATTTTCGTAACATTTTGATACCTGGTTGGGTTTCTGGTCTTCGTAATTTAGTCTTTCTTGATTTAAGTCAAGGTCAATTTAAAGGTTCACTTCCTCATGAACTTCAAAATTTGACATCCCTTAAACATCTTGATTTATCTCTCAACCAGCAACTCAGTTCTTCAATACCGGACTGGTTGTATAGAAATAGTCATCTCGAGTTCCTTTCTCTTAGGGAAAATAACTTGGAAGGTATAATTGAGGTGCTTTAGGAAACTTGACTTCTCTCACAAGCCTTGATCTTTCCTTCAATAAACTTGAAAACATAAGCAGGTCATGGGGGAGACTTTGCAATTTGAATTCAATTTTCTTGCCTGATGTCAAATTGAGTCAAGAGATACATGAAGTCTTAGACATTTTCTTAGGATGCGTTTCAGGGGTTTTGGAATATCTGGATTTAGAGAATACAAATCTTTTTGGTCGTTTGACTGAACAACTTGGGCAATTTAAAAATCTAAAATATCTTGATCTCAATTACAATTCCCTTTCCGGATCTGTTCCCATAAGTATTAGAGAACTTTCGTTTTTGAGATTTTTAGATCTTTCAAATAACAAGTTGGAAGGAGTAGTCTCTGAAATTCATTTTGCCAATTTGACAAGGCTATTATCTTTTGGTAACTCATTGATGTTGAAAGTCAGTCCTGATTGGATTCCTCCATTTCAGATCGAACATTTGGGGTTAGGATGTTGTCATTTAGGGCCATCATTTCCATCGTGGCTTCATTCACAGAAGCATATAATTACTTTGGACATATCCAACTCAAGAATTGTGGATAAAATTCCGAATTGGTTTTGGACATCTGATTTTCAAATACCTTATTTAAATCTCTCTCATAACCAAGTCTATGGAGAGATTCCAAATCTAACTGAGGCTCATCAACCCACTTATGTTGACTTGAGTTCAAATAATTTATCAGATTCATTACCTCCTATATCCTCTAACATAGCTCTGCTATAGCTTTCCAACAATGCTTTGTCAGGTTCCATTTTTCATTCTTTGTGTCATGAAAGAAACGAGTCAAAGACAATGACGTCTCTCAAACTTAATGATAATCTTTGATCTGGAGAATTACCAGATTGTTGGATGAATTGGCAACAATTGCGTGTGTTGAATTTAGACAACAATAAATTTACTTGTAACCTTCCATCTTCTATTGGATCATTAAGTTTGCTTCTATCATTGCACCTTCGGAAAAACAACCTCTCAGGGATACTTCCAACGTCACTTAAAAATTGTACCAGTTTAATGACATTTGATGTTGCTGAAAACTGGTTTGTTGGAAATATACCGATATGGATAGGACAAGAACTTTCAGATATGGTAATTCTTAACCTTCGTTCAAATAAGTTTGATGGTCATTTACCAACAAAACTTTGCTATTTGACTTCTCTACATGTCTTGGACCTTGCTTACAACAATGTCTCTGGAACCATTCCAAGTTGTATTAAGAACCTTAGTGCCATGGTATCAATTGACTATGATGAAGAGAACTATATTTCCTACGAGACCCTCGTCGTCTGGCACTTCTTTAGAATAGTTTACCGTGAGGACACAGTTCTTGTGACGAAAGGAGGAGCTAGTGAATATAATAATACTCTCAATTTGGTGAGAAGTATAGACCTTTCTGGCAACAGATTCTCAGGAGTAATTCCGAATAAAGTAACAAATCTTAAAGCATTACAATCATTGAATTTGTCTCACAATTCATTCCGTGGAAGAATTCCTGAAACTATCGATGCTATGACCTCATTAGAATCTCTTGATTTCTCTACAAACCAACTCACAGGTGAAATTCCACAAGTCATTTCAGGTTTGACATTTTTGAGTCACTTGAACTTGTCTAACAACAACTTGACTGGAAAAATTCCTATGGGCACTCAATTACAAAGCTTTGATGCTTCTAGTTTTGTTGGCAATGACTTTTGTGGATCTCCACTTCCTAAGAACTGCACTGATACTGTTTTAACTCCAGCCTATGACCATAGCAGAGGGAAAAACGGTAATGAACATGAAGTGGATTGGTTCTATGTATGCATGGCACTTGGATTTGTGGTTGGCTTTTGGAGCATAATAGGTCCATTACTTGTGAACAGAAGATGGACGTATATGTATCGTCAATTCTTAATTGCCTTGGCGACAAATCAGTCAGTGTTGTAAGAAAATGTTGCTAGCTAGATGTTGTGTCTGGAGCTTTGTTGTCTTTATGTAATTTAATTGTATTGTAATGAATAAAAAGGTATCGTTTTTTCTGATTATGATTGGCAACTTCATTTAAAGTTAAATGGACAGGATCATGATGTTGTTGGAAGTTGGAACTGGGGACTATAATGAACATTATCTTGTGACATAAAAAGACAGATTGTATATTGTTAGTGCCTTCATAAATACTACGTAGTTGGGTGATTGTAGATTATTTGCATAAAAATACGGGTAAAATCTAGTATAATACCTAGAAATTTATTCGCCGATTCAGTGAAATTATTTTCTGTAGGAAAATCATCTAAGTACTTGAAAAAACCCTAATAAAATAAGCATCACAGAGTGTAATGCAACAGTAAAAAAGTAATAAATAAGAGAAAAATTGAATTGACAGATAGGCGACTAGAACAATTAGATATTGTACATGGATATCATTAGAGAGGAGCTTGGATTCAATTTGGGGCATTTTGGTGGCCTTCAAATTGAGAGATTCTACTAGTGCAACGAAATTTCCCAACAATGTCTTTTGGCTCCGGGGCTTTTACATTGGAGTCGGAAGAGTTTATTTTAGGGTCACTTGAATTATTATTTTTTTTAACCGGGGTGTCCGGACCAGTTTGTGCATACTTCAACTAAGTTTTAGTACTCATCTTCAGTTGTCCCTTTGTGTTAAAAAAAAAAATAAAAAATAAAAAATTATCTTTATAGATGAGAATAACTGAATTATTTTTACCATCAAGGGGACTCGAACTTGGAAGACCATGTTAGATACTCTTTTCTTTATTGGTTAATTGAATTCTATTACGTTGCTCTAATCATTGCAAGGCAAATAAGTGAAAACATACAAAAGAGTAAGGTTTATTTATCAACAGGTAATTGATAACACATAACAACTCATGCACAATGTTGAGAAGAAATAGTGGATCTGAAATTCTCTTTTTATAATATCCACAACAAAAATATAAGTCTAATTCATCTCCAATCTGTATAAAAAAGTACAGTATTATTAATTAATAAGATAGGAGACCTTTTCATGCATGAGAGGTCAAAGTTGTCTGGTAATATAAATCCTTCCTTGCTTGAGTTGAAACATTTGATTTACTTGGGCTTGAGGAATGATTTTTGAAGAAATTCAGATTCCTAATTTTCTTGGTTCTATGGGGAATCTAAGATACCTTTGCCTTTTTGGAGCTGGATATGGGGGAAATATTCTCTCCAATCTGCAATATCTTGACCTTGGTAATAATTCAAATATACGTACTGAGAATTTGGGTTGGCTGGCTGGTCTTTCTTTGCTGAAATACCTTGATTTGAGCTTTATGGATATCAAGAAGTCTCTGATTGGCTGTGGGTGATAAACTCACTCCTTTCTTTGGTGGAGTTAAATTATCATATTGTCATTTAAGGCCTTTATTTCCTTCACGGCCTCATTCACAAAAACATCTAATTACTTTGGACATATCCAGAGCTGTTGATACACTTACAGTTTGGTTTTGGACTACTCATTTTCAAATATAAATCTCTCTCATAACCAAATCAATGGAGAGATTCCAAATTTAATCCAGGCTGATTGATCCACTATTGTTGATTTGAGTTCAAATAAATTGTCAGGTTCATTATCTCTTATATCCTCTAACACAACTTTTCTAGACCTGTCCAACAATGCTTTTGAGGTTCTATATATATATATATATATATATTTTTTTTTTTTGGTGTCATAAAAGAAACAAGTCAAAGAAAACGGTGTTTCTCAAACTTGAAGATAATCTTTTACCTGGAGAATTACCAGATCGTTTGATGAATTGGCAAAAATTGTATATGTTGAATTTAAATATTTTAGATGAAACTTAATATTATAAGAGAACTTTTGATAAAAATAAATAGAGCTATTTATTAAGCAATAAATGATATAATTTTCATTACCTTGATAATTAATATATATCTAATACAAGATAAAATAAAAACAATTGTATATAATTAACTATGATAATTTAAAGAAATAATATAATTCAAAACTAATTTGAACACATAAACACAAATCAAATGTATGGAAGTTGGAATAAAAATCATGTAAATAAAGAAAATTGAAACACACATCTCAATGTGACAACAAATGACCTTCCATCAGAGTGCTTGATAAAGTCTGATTGGAGTAGAATGAAATTGAAATTTGTTATGTGTTTTTCACTCTCACACACTCACATCAACAACAAAAAATAAGCCCACCAAATATGCTATAACCCTAAGTAAGAGTAATTAGTGATGGGCGTTTGACCCGCTTAGGTGAGTCCTGTGTTAGGATCCCACATTGGGATCTCACACTCACCATGCATGGTACTTAAGCCTAAGGGTCCTCTCACCTATCAGGCCGGTCTTTTGGGTTAAGCTCTCCCTTGGGTTTGAGTTTTAACATTGGTGCTTTTGTTGAGACTAGAGCTGCAGAAAGAGTTACCTATAGGCTAGATTAAGGTGTAGTGTGCTCTGATTGGGATGGGGTGTTGCATCGAATAACTGATAGGTAAGTGAAGCTGCCTAAAGAGGGAAAGGGCTACCATCAGGTCAGCGTTGATAGAGTAAAGCAATCGTGGACGTCGACTCTTGAAGGGGGGTGCAATGTTAGGATCCCATATCGGGATCTCACACCCACCCAGCATGGTACTTAAGCCTAAGGGCTCTCTCATCTATCAGGGTGGTCTTTTGGCTTGGATTCTCCCTTGGGCTTGAGTTTTAACACCCCACCCTGCATATATAAATTTCATTAAAAAAAAATTATATTATTTCATTTAAAAAAATTAATATAAGATCTTTTCTATGCAATCTTATCAATATTCAATAAATCTTGTTAATCTTATATTAATTTGAATAGTTGAAAATTAATTAATAAAGCAAACTAAACAAATTAATTAGAAGAATGAAGAGGAACTATATACGAGAAAAAAAAATTAAAATCGTTGTAATGTAAAATTACCAATTAAGTAGAAGAAGGAAGAGAAACTTTATGTGTGTTATAAAGATGGAAAGACACAATAAATTGTATCACATAAGTCTAAAATCTAATTTTAGACAATAGTATTTGATTATTTTTTAAATTCTAATATCTAATTTTAGTACATATTTAACAAGTTACTAATGTTATACCTAACAAGTCTTACTACATATTATAATTGATCGTAGATTATATTTAACAGGTCTTAGAATATATCAATTAATTTGTGACATTTCATTTAAATAATATTTGTAATTAATTTGTCCAATAATTTTGCTTGAAATTGTCTTATTCATTTTCTTTTCTAAAAAAATCACATTTGTCAAGAAATTACCACTTTAATAATTATTATTTTTACACTATTAATTTATGAAATGTGATTATAATTGTGGAAACATTGAGTGAAATCATATACAATTATACAAATGGGTAATAATAGATGTTTTTGTATTAAAATAAAAGCTAAATATTCAAATAAAAACCTTTGTATTTCTAAAAATTAGATACAAATGTTAATGTACTTTAAAAAAAAATAAAAAATAAAAAGCCTAAGGCTCTAAAGCCCATGAAAATCCTAACCCAACCCACAGTCAAGAATCCTAAAGCCCAAACCCAGTCCACAGTCAAGAATCCTGAAGCCCATCATAACGCTGACCCCGTTGACCTTGTAAAGAACCCAATCCCTGTGGTCTGGGCCCAAGATTCCCCCTTCCTCCGTGACCTCAGGGATGGGCTGGGCCTAGGGAATCCCTAGGGGTCGAGGATGGGGCTAGGGAATAGGATCCCTAACCCTTCCCCTGCCTCGTTCCGTGCCCATCCGTAAGAGTAATAGACAAAAATACCCCTTCTCCATGTGGGCTTAATAAACCACATGGGCTTTTGGGCTTCCTTCAAATAAGAGGGAAAACCCAATTGGAGAATGATCAACTACGTAACATTTGAGAACAGAACGGAGTTGATGGAATTAGAAATTAGTTGACCATTGATATCATAGAAAATATGTTAGTCCTTTACTTTAAAATTTTAGACTATAAATGGCCAATTCATTCATCAACCGACTTGGTGGTTGGCAACCAGCCGATTAATCATTTTCTCTTTTCAATTGGGGGAAATTTTAGCAGTAAGTGCAATAGAAATTTTGGATTAGAATGGATGTTATTTGATTCTGTTCCGATGGATAAATAGAAATACACAACTTTACAAGTGTGAATTTTCCAATCCGCAATTATATTCCTTCTTTCATTGACTTGACTTGATTACAATAGGAGAACACGGTGGGACATAAAACAACTGTAAATATCTAGAACCTTGACCCATAGCAATATTCCAGGAAAGCTCCTTTCAACTTTTTTGCAGAAAAATGAGGTTCTGGACCTACTTTGGAAACTTGGTTGCCAGGTCAACACGTAAGCTGAGAAATATGAGATTTTTTTACACGCTCATTCATCATACTTATGGTAGAAGAAGGACTGTGTAATTAAGTGGAAACAATGAAAGAATCCATGATTATTGCCAGGTCAACACGTAAGCTAAGAAATATGAGATTGTTTCTTCCCCTTCTTTTCTTTGATCTACTTGCTATAGCAATTAGGCAATTAGCAACCATTAAGATTAGCTTCTTTTTTAATATCAATTACTAAAATATTTATATGTTAAAATTAAGGTAAATGAAATAGTAGAGTATTCTTAAAAACTTTAAATCTTAGGGAGTTATAAATATATAGAAGGGGGAACAGGGGAGGGTGGGTCATAATATCCCCAGAAAACTTTGTAAAAGGGGTTTATGTTTAGAAAGAAAGAATTAATCAATTTCTGCCCAAATAACAACACTCTAAACAGGTTTGAGTTTGAATATTAGAATCCAAAACACATTTATTAGTCTAATCAATAATCAATTACCTAATCCATTTATTAATCAATTTTGTGTCAATCAAATAGTCAAGAATAGACCAAACTAATTAAATAGTGCCAAATCTCTCTTTTTTTGTTTTTGTTTTTGTTTAATGGACTCCCAAAGTCCACAGTGCAAGGAAAACAAAAAAAATTAATTAACTGAATTTCCTGGAACTTGTACGCGGGAAATGAAGTCCCAGCTAGTTTTCCAAATTTTCTTCTAGGACTACTAGAATCGTGGCTCCACTAATTAGTTCATCAACTGCAAATCGATTTAATATTGTTCATGGAATTTGTGAGCTATAGACCAAAAACATGTGAACACAACTTTGCACTATTTAAGCCACTTTTTCTACATTGAGGAAGTAAAAAAAATCCAATTAGCTCTTATAGTTTTCACTTTAGTTGACTCAAATTAAAAGTCCTTAAGAAATTTCCTGCAACTTATTTGCCATAACATTTCGATCCTTGAATTGCAGGGTAACATGAGGCCTCTTAGTCTCTATATATAGCACACAATTGATAGCATTCTCATAATCATTATTTCCTTGTTTTATTGTTTGCAATGAAACCGTCCATGAGTGCGCTTCTTTTCCTTGGATTACTAGCCATCGCAACCATCAAGATCAGCTTCTGCTATGGAAGCTATGTCGGTTGCAATGAGAATGAGAGACAAGCCCTTTTGAGGTTCAAGCAAGATCTCAAAGATCCTTCCAACAGGCTTGTCTCTTGGAGATCTCATGATGGAGATTGTTGTACCTGGCATGGTGTTGTCTGCGAAAATTTTACCGGCCATGTCCTGGAGCTCCATCTTAGAAATCCAATCGATTTATCTTCTCACGGTTCAGATGCCAGTTCCAGAGTTGAAACAAGTTGGATACATTTTGCCAAAGAAGATGCTTATGAGAGGGCAAAGTTGTCTAGTAAGATAAATCCCTCTCTACTTAATTTGAAGCATTTGGTTTTCTTGGACTTGAGCAATAATAATTTTGATGAAGAAATTCAGGTTCCTAGATTTCTTGGTTCAATGGGGAATCTAAGATACCTTGACCTTTCTGGTGTTGGATTTCGGGGAAGTGTTCCTCACGACCTTGGAAATCTCTCTAATCTGCAATATCTTTACCTTGGTATTAATTACTTGCATGCTAAGAATTTGGGGTGGTTATCTGGTCTTTCTTTTCTGAGGCACCTTGATTTGAGCCTTATGGATCTCCACAGAGCCTTTGATTGGTTATCAGTGATAAACGCACTCCCTTCTTTGATGGAGTTAAAATTATCTGATTCTGATTGTCAACTTGATCAATTTACCCCAGTGCCCCTTGCAAATTTGTCATCTCTTACCACACTTGATCTTTCATTTAACTATAATTCTAACAATTTGATATCTGATTGGGTTTCTGGTCTTCGTAATTTCGTCTTTCTCGATTTAAGTGCAAATCAATTAGAAGGATCACTTCCTCATGAACTTCAAAATTTGACATCCCTTAAACATCTTGATTTATCTTCCAACCAACTCAATTCTTCAATACCGGACTGGTTGTATAGAAATAGTCATCTCGAGTTCATTTCTCTTGGGGGAAATTAGTTGGAAGGTACAATTTCAGGCGCTTTAGGAAACTTGACTTCTCTCGCAAGCCTTGATCTTTCCTCCAGTAAACTTGAAGGAAACATAAGCAGGTCATGGGCGAGACTTTGCAATTTGAATGCAATTGACTCGTCTGATGTCAAATTGAGTCAAGAGATACGTGAAGTCTTAAACATTTTCTCAGGATGCGTTTCAGGGGTTTTGGAATATATGAATTTAGAGAATACAAATCTTTTTGGTCGTTTGACTGAACAAGGCAGTTTAAAAATCTAAAATATCTTGATCTCAAATACAACTCCCTTTCTGGATCTGTTCCCGTGAGTATTGGAGAACTTTCGTTTCTGAGATTTTTAGATCTTTCAAATAACAAGTTGGAAGGAGTAGTCTCTGAAATTCATTTCGCCAATTTGACGAGACTATTATCTTTTGGCATCTTTGGTAACTCATTGATGTTGAAAGTCAGTCCTGATTGGATTCCTCCATTTCAGATCAGACGTCTGGTGTTAGGATATTGTCATTTAGGGCCATCATTTCCATTGTGGCTTCATTCACAGAAATATCTAGTTAGTTTGGACATATCCAACTCAGGAATTGTGGATAAAATTCCGAATTGGTTTTGGACATCTGATTTTCGAATACCTTATTTAAATCTCTCTCATAACCAAATCTATGGAGAGATTCCAAATTTGACTGAGGCTCATCGATTTGTTGACTTGAGTTCAAATAATTTATCAGGTTTATTACCTCTTGTGTCCTCTAACATGACTCTGCTTGACCTTTCCAACAATGCTTTTTCAGGTTCCATTTTTCATTTTTTCGTGTCACGAAAGAAACGAGTCAAAGGAAATGAAAATTCTCAAACTTAAAGATAATCTTTTATCCGGAGAATTACCAGATTGTTGGATGAATTGGCAAGCATTGAGAATGTTGAAGTTAGATAACAATAATTTTACTGGTAATCTTCCATCTTCTATTGGATCATTAAGTTTGCTTCAGTCATTGCACCTTCGGAAAAACAACCTCTCGGGGATACTTCCAACGTCAATTAAAAATTGTACCAGTTTAATGACATTTGATGTTGCTGAAAACTGGTTTGTTGGAAATATACCGATATGGATAGGACAAGAACTTTCAGGTATGGTAATTCTTAACCTTCGTTCAAATAAGTTTGATGGTCATTTACCAATAGAACTTTGCTATCTGACTGTTCTACATGTCTTGGACCTTGCTTACAACAATCTCTCTGGAACCATTCCAAGTTGTATTAAAAACCTCAGTGCCATGGTGTCAATTGACTATGATGAAGTGAACTATATTTCCTACAGGTTTGAAGGCTCGAGCTTCTTTGAAATGTGTACCGTGAGGACGCAGTTCTTGTGACGAAAGGAAAAGCTATTGAATATAATAATATTCTTAATTTGGTGAGAAGTATAGACCTTTCTGGCAACATCTTCTCAGGAGTGATTGCGAATGAAGTAACAAATCTTAAAGCATTACAATCATTGAATTTGTCTTACAATTCATTCAGTGGAAGAATTCCTGAAACTATCGGTGCTATGACCTCATTAGAATCTCTTGATTTCTCTGCAAACCAACTCACAGGTGAAATTCCACAAGTCATTTCAGGTTTGACATTTTTGAGTCACTTGAACTTGTCTAACAACAACTTGACCGGAAAAATTCCTACGGGCACTCAATTACAAAGCTTTGATGCTTCTAGTTTTGTTGGCAATGACCTTTGTGGATCTCTACTTCCTAAGAATTGCACTAGTACTGTTTTAACTCCAGCCTATGACCATAGCGGAGGGAAAAATGGTAATGAGCATGAAGTGGATTGGTTCTAGGTAGGCATGGCACTTGGATTTGTGGTTGGCTTTTGGAGCATAATATGTCCATTACTTGTGAACAGAAGATGGAGGTATATGTATTGTCAATTCTTAGATCGCCTTGGTGACAAATTTGTCAGTGTTGTAAGAAAATGTTGCTAGCTAGACGTTGTGTCTAGAGCTTTGTTGTCTTTATGTACTTTAATCGTATTGTAATGAATAAAAAGTTATCGTTTTTTTGATTATGATTGGAAGCTTCATTTAAAGTTAAATAGACAGGATCATGATGTTGTTGGAAGTTGGAACTGGAGACTGTAATGAACATTATCTTGTGACATAAAAAACAGATTCTATATTGTTAGTGCCTTCATAAATACTCTACGTAGAAGGGGTAACAGTAGATTATTTGCATAAAAATATGGGTAAAATCTAATATAATACCTAGAAATTTATTTGCTGATTCAGTAAAATTATTTTCTGTAGGAAAATAATCTAAGTACTTGACAAAACCCTAATAAAATAAGCATCACAGTGTAATGCAACAACGAAAAATTAATAAATAAGAGAAAAATTGAATTGACAGATAGGCGACTAGAACAATTAACTATTGTACATGGATATCACTACAGAGGAGCTTGGATGTCAATTTGGGATATTTTAGTGGCATTCAAATTGAGAGATTCTACTAGTGCAACGAAATTTCCCACCAATGTCTTTTGGCTCCGGGGCTTTTACATTGGGGTCGGAAGAGTTTATTTTAGGGTCACTTGAATTAATTTTTTTTAATCGGGGTGTCCAGACCAGTTTGTACACACTTCAGTTAAGTTTTAGTACTTATCTTTAGTCTCCCCTTTGTATTTAAAAAAAATAAAAAAAATAATTAAAGAATTATCTTTATAGATGAGAATAAAGAATTATCTTTAGTCTCCACTTGAATTATTTTTACCATCAAGGGGACTCGAACTTGGGAGACCATGTTAGATCCTCTTTTCTTTTTTTACCATCGGCTACCTAGTAGTGGTTAATTGAGTTTTGTTACGCTGCTCTAATCATTTCAAGGCAAAAAAGTGAAAACATACAAAAGAGAAAGGTTTATTTACCAACAGGTAATTGATAACACATAACAACTCATGCACAATGTTGAGAAGAAATAGTGGATCTGAAATTCTCTTTTTATAATATCCACGACAAAAATATAAGTCTAATTCATCTCCAATCTGTATAAAAAAGTACAGTATCTTTAATTAATAAGATGGGGGACCCTTTCATGCATGAGAGGTCTAAGTTTTCTGGTAATATAAATCCTTCCTTGCTTGATTTGAAACATTTGATTTACTTGGACTTGAGGAATGATTTTTGAAGAAATTCAGATTCCTAATTTTCTTGGTTCTATGGGGAATCTTAGATACCTTTGCCTTTTCCAAGCTGGATATGGGGGAAATATTCTCTCCAATCTGCAATATCTTGACCATGGTAATAATTCAAATATACGTACTGAGAATTTGGGTTGGCTGGCTGGTCTTTCTTTGCTGAAATACCTCGATTTGAGCTTTATGGATATCAAGAAGTCTCTGATTGGCTGTGGGTGATAAACTCACTCCTTTCTTTGGTGGAGTTAAATTATCATATTGTCATTTAAGGCCTTTATTTCCTTCACGGACTCATTCACAAAAAACATCTAATTACTTTGGACATATCCAGAGCTGTTGATGCACTTTACAGTTTGGTTTTGGACTACTCATTTTCAAATATAAATCTCTCTCATAACCAAATCAATGGAGAGATTCCAAATTTAATCCAGGCTGATCGATCCACTATTGTTGACTTGAGTTCAAATAAATTGTCAGGTTCATTATCTCTTATATCCTCTAACACAACTTTTCTAGACCTGTCCAGCAATGCTTTTGAGGTTCTATTTTTTTTTTTTTTTTTTTGGTGTCATTAAAGAAACAAGTCAAAGAAAACGGTGTTTCTCAAACTTGAAGATAATCTTTTACCTGGAGAATTACCAGATCGTTTGATGAATTGGCAAAAATTGTATATGTTGAATTTAAATATGTTCGATGAAACTTAATATTATAAGAGAACTTTTGATAAAAATAAATAGAGCTATTTATTAAGCAATAAATGATATAATTTTCATTGCCTTGATAATTAATATATATCTAATACAAGATAAAATAAAAACAATTGTATATAATTAACTATGATAATTTAAAGAAATAATATAATTCGAAACTAATTTGAACACATAAACACAAATCAAATGTATGGAAGTTGGAATAAAAATCATGTAAATAAAGAAAATTGAAACACACATCTCAATGTGACAATGAATGACCTTCTATTAGAGTGCTCAGTAAAGTCTGATTGGAGTATAATGAAACTGAAATTTGTTCTTTTTTTTGTATTCTCACACTCACAACAATAACAAAAAATAAACCCATATGCTATAAACCAATGTATGAGTACTTAGAGATGGGTGTTTGAGCGGGTCCCGACCCCGCCGCGAATGGCCTGGGGAATCCCTAAAAGAAAAATAATTCCTCGACCTCGGGGACGCCCCTCCCCGCATATAAATAAATTTCATTAAAAATAGTAATAATATCGTTTCATTTAAAATTTTTAATATAAGATCTTCCTATGCAATCTTATTAATATTCAATAAATCTTGTTAATCTTATATTAATTTGAATAGTTGAAAATTAATCAATGAAGCAAACTAAACAAATTAATTAGAAGAAGGAAGAGGAACTTTATTTGTATTATAAAGATGGAGAGACAGAATAAATTGTATCACATAAGTCTAAAATCTAATTTTAGACTATAATATTTAATTATTTTCTAAATTATAATATCTAATTATACTACATATCTAACAAGTTACTAATGTTATACCTAACAAGTCTTACTACATATTATAATTGATCATGGATTATATTTAACAAGTCTTACGGCATATCAATTAATTTGTGACATTTCATTTAAATAATATTTGTAATTAATTTGTCCAATAATTTTGCTTGAAATTCTCTTATTCATTTTGTTTTCTAAAAAAATCACATTTGTCAAGAAATTACCTCTTTAATAATTATTATTTTCACACTATTAATTGATCAAATGTGATTATAATTGTGGGAACAATGAGTGAAATCATATAAATTTATACAAATGAGTAATAATTGATGTTTTTTGTATTCAAATAAAAGCTAAATATTCAAATAAAAACCTTTGTACTTCTAAAAATTAGAAACAAATGTTAATGTACTTTAAAAAAATAAAATATAAAAAGCCTAAGGCTCTAAAGCCCATGAAAATCCTAACCCAACCCACAGTCAAGAATCCTAAAGCCCAAACTCTGTCCACAGTCAAGAATCCTAAAGCCCATCATAAACGTTGACCTCGCAAAGACTTCATTGATTGGGGCGAGATCGGGGGTTAACCCAATCCCTATGGGTCGGGCCCAAGATCCCCCCCCCCCGCCCCCAAAAAAAAAAAAAAACCATCCCTATAAGAGTAATAGACAAAAATGCCCCTTCTCTATGTGGGCTTAATAAACCACATGAGCTTTTGGACTTCCTCCATATAAGAGGGAAAACCCAACATGAGAATGATCAACTGCGCAACGTTTTATAATAGAAAGGGATTGATGGAATTAGAAATTAGTTGAACATTGATATTGTAAAAAATATGTCAGTAATTTACTTAAAATTTTAGACTATAAATGGTCAATTCAGTCATCAATTGACTAGGTGGTTGGCAAACAGCGATTAATCATTTTCTCTTTTCAAGAGTAACATCACACTCACTAACACTTTTCACTAACTTTCTTTTACTAACACCACATGTCAGTTCACAATTCGTCAATTCACATGGGTCTTGCCTGTCTAATAATGAGTCTCACCTAACTAATCCAATCACAAACTCCCATATAGGGTTAGTAAGAGGGATTAGTGAGGTTAGTATTATTGTTTGAAAAAATTGGTTGCCAGGTCAATACGTAAGCTGAGAAATATGAGATTGTTTTACACGCTTATTCATCATATTTATGGTAGAAGAAGGACTGAGTAAGTAAGTAGAAACAATGAAAGAATCCATGAGCATTGTTGCTGCTCCTGCAACCATTCTTTTTATTGTGTTACTTGCCTTTTTAACCATTAATAGTGGCTTCTGCAGTCGACGATCTGACTTGGGATTCTTCAAGAGTGAGAAACAAGATATTTTAAGGTTTGATCAAGAGCTAAAAGATCCTTCCAATCGCCTTGACTCTTCCGACTCCGACCTCCCTCGTAGAACTCTTTACGAGCAGCCAAAAACGGTTGGTAAGATAACAATCTTTCTTTCCTTCATTATTCTTAATAATTTGATTTAATTGCACTCAAAATTGTAATATTTATTTCTTTTGGAAATTAATCACTCATATTTCAATATCTTGACCTTTTTTCTTATCTTGTAAGTTCTATACTGAGAATTTTATTTATTTATTTAGGAATCAGGGTGCATTTGGAATTATGTAGCTTCTACCATTATCACACTTATAGTTGTGCTCTGAAATTAATCAGTTATAACCCAAAGTTATAGGTTGCCTGATAAAATGTAGTTTACTTTTTTTTTTCTTTTTTTTTTTGGTAATTTATTAAGAATAATTTTTAGAATATTGTCGGACGCCTGTCGGTGATATTCTCCGATATTGGTGGCCGGTTTTTCGATGGCCAGTTGGCGGTTGCCAGTGATAACAGTTGCCTGCCAATGACATTTTGACAGCAATTTTATTTTTTAAAATAATAAATTATTTGGAAGTCATTTTGGCATTTTACTAATCGCAAGCAGATTTCTATTGTGAAAAAACAACTCGTGTTACTTTTGAGTTCGAATATAAAAATAGATTATGGGAGAATCGGTGTGTGAAAAAAATTACTTATAATAGTCAACTGACTCAAGAATTTCAGAAAACATAGGCTGAGACAAAAGGAAGTTCCTGGGTTCTATTATCTTCAGAACGGTGTGGCTGAGTTGATGCCATTACCATTGTTCATATTGTTGACAACTTAACTGATCTTACAACTACCATGTTTAAATATATTTTGGAAAATTGTAAGAAACTTAAGTGTGCCTTTGATTTGTGATCCAAAAATATTTTCAAACAGTTAGTAGAGTTTATAGATCTGATTCAATTTTACATATATGTTTCCTACAACTTGTAACAGGCGTCAAACAACTTCCATGGAAGAATCTTCAATATCTTGACCTTCGTTCCAACTTGTTCGAAGGACCAATTCCAGTTCTGCCACCTGACATGAAAGTCTTTTTAGTATCAAACAATAATCTGACAGGAGAAATACCTCATTTAATCTGCAATATGAGTACCCTTGAAGTTCTTGATCTTTCCAACAATGGCTTGACGGGAACCATTCCAGAATGCTTGGGACACTTCAGCAACAGTTTACGCGTGTTGGATCTGCAGGAGAATAAGTTTTATGGCAACATTCCTGGAGTATTTACAAAGGGCAATGACTTGAGGACCCTCAACTTCAACGGCAATGAATTGAAAGAGCCAATCCCAAAATCTTTGCTTAATTGTGCAAAGTTGGAAGTCCTAGATTTGGGAAATAACAAAATAAACCAGTCCTTCCCAAAATGGTTGGGAAGCCTTCCGGCATTAAAGGTTCTTGTTCTTCGTTCTAATAAATTTTATGGTCTTGTAGCGGATCCTAAAGCCAATAGTACTTCTTTCTCTAAGTTGAGAATTTTTGATATCTCGAACAACAATTTTAGTGGTTCATTACCTGTGAGTTATTTTGAGAATATGAAATCCATGATGAGTGTTAGTGGTGAAGTTAAAAAGAAGCCGCAGTACATGGGAGACAGGTATTATGAAGATTCAGTGACGCTTGTAGTGAAAAAGCTTGAGGTTAAACTACTGAAAATTCTTACCATTTTCTGTACCATTGATTTCTCGAATAATAGCTTTATTGGTACGATTCCAGAAGTAATTGGAAAGCTTCGAGCACTATCACCTCAACCTTTCTCAAAACAGTCTTACAGGTCAGATTCCTCCATTGTTGGGCAATTTGGGAGGAGTCGAATCCTTAGACCTTTCTTCAAACAAACTTGGCGGGAGAATTCCATGGCAGTTAACTAATTTGACATTTCTCTCTGCGCTGAACCTGTCACATAACCAACTTGTGGGACTTTTTCCTCAAGGGAACCAATTCTATACCTTCTCAAGTGATTCGTACGAAGGAAACTTGGGATTATGTGGGCCTCCATTAACAGAATGCGGCGACCCTTCGTATCCACCTCATATTGAGGATGATACAGACTCTAAAAAAGATTTTGGTTGGAAAGTTGTGTTCATGGGTTATGGATGTGGGACGGCGTTTGGATTGATTATTGGATGTCTTGTGTTTACAACAAGAAAGCCTCAATGGTACTAAATAAAGATATTGGCGTAAATTCAATGAATAATTTTCCACACATTTTCTATGTTATATACAGATTGCTTGAGAAGCTAATTTAGGAAACATATAAATGGTACAGCTAAAACTGTGCTACTGTTACAATATACAGCTATAAAATTCACATTTAGAATCAGTTTCAAATACAGAATTGATGACAGAATATTTTACATGATTTTAGGCTAGATATGCTCTGTCTTGATTTGAGCAGAATCCACGCATGCTTCCCTTATACGCCCCCGCAAGATTGAGCTTCCATCGGCAAGACCAATCTTGTTACGTAGCAGTTCCATGCGTTGTTTTGACAGTGGCTTCATTAACAGATCAGCTAGTTGGTCTTGAGTATGTACATGTCTTACTTGGAGGCTTCCTTTTTGCACTAAGTCACGCACAAAGTGAAGGTCAATTTGAATGTGTTTCATGCGCGAATGATTGACTAGGTTAAAACTGAGATGTGTGGCTCCAAGATTGTCACATAACAGCTGGGGAGATTCCTTGACTGGAAATGCGAGTTCTTTGAAAAGAGTGGATAACCACAGTGTCTCAGAAGCTGCATTTGCTAATGCTCGGTATTCAGCCTCTGTTGTGGATCGTGCAACTGCTCTTTGTTTCTTTGAGCTCCAAGAAATTGGATTAGATCCCAAAAAAATGATATATGCAGAGGTTGACGTGCGATCATCCACATTTCTAGCCCAATCGGCATCGGAGTATGTCCTTAATACTGGAGTTCCAGCTTTGTGGAGCTGAATACCATAAAAAATGGTTTGTTTTAAGTAGCGTAGGAGCCTTTTGGTTGCTGTCCAATGATTTGTAGTCGGCTTGTGCATAAAATGAGAGAGTTTGTTGACTGCAAATGAGATATCTGGACGTGTCAAGGAGAGGTATTGAAGGCTGCCAATAATTCTATGAAACTCTGAGCTGTCCACAGTAGCAGTGCCATCAACCAATTGAAGCGATTGAGTGGTAGAGAGAGGTGTTAAGACATCCTTTGCATCACTCATACTTGTTTTGACTAAAAGTTCACGAACATATTTACGTTGTGAGAGAAATAATCCTACCCGAGTAGGAATGACTTCAATCCCCAAGAAAAAATGAAGAAAACCCATATCCTTGAGAGAAACATGTCACTCAGCTGCTTAATAATGTTGGCTACAAGAGTGGAATTAGTTCCGGTAATGACAAGATCGTCAACATAAACCAGAAAATAACAAAGATTTGATCCTTGACTGTAAATAAAGAGAGAGGAGTCTGCCTTGGAATTTTGAAAACCCAGCTGAAGAATAGCATTTTTGAGTGTTGTGTACCAAGCCCGTGGGGCTTGTTTAAGGGGGTGTTTATCTAAGCTTATAAGCTGGTCAAATTTGTTTATAAGCTGTAAAATTAAGCTGACCTGTTTGTTTATAATTTTTTTGAGCTTATAAGTTGAACTTATAAGCTAAAAAAAATAAGTTGGGGGGGAGGTACTTTTTTTTTTTGGCTTATAAGCACTTTGCTTATAAGCTAGTTTGACCAAGTATATTACCATATTATCCTTATTTAATTTTAAAATTCCATAGTATGACATTGTTTAATGTAGTACATTTTTTAGTAATTTTATAATAAAACATACTTATAAGCCACATTTTACCAAACACGTCAATTACTTATCAGTCACTTATAAGTACTTTAACCAAACACGTAATTGCTTAAAATTTCAAGTGCTTATAAGTTAATTTTAGCTTATAAGCAATTGTTACTTATAAGCTAATTTTCATAAGCTCAGACAAACAACCTCTAAGTCCATAGATCGCCTTTTTTAACCTGCAAACATGATTTGGTTTGGACAGATCTTTGAACCCCGGAGGTTGCACCATAAAAACAGTCTCAGTTAATTCACAATTTAGAAAGGCATGTTGACATCCATTTGCCTCAAATCCCATCCATTCATGATTGCAATAGATAATACAGCTCTAATAGTTACTGGTTTGATCACAGGGCTAAATGTTTCTTTATAATCAACACCCGGACTTTGATTATA
>CM047899.1:13056822-13161105 GCA_026229545.1 Pistacia atlantica
GCTAATTGGTGGAGATGATGTCAGCATATATTTTAGGCATAACACAGTCATTAGTTTTTTCAATTATTTGCCATGTGTGACGCCTCACAAGTATTTTATCAAACACTCAGTGGAAATCTCAAGCTATAAAAATCTAGCCCCCTTCACAAAATTCTAAAACTCACTTGACTTCTCTACACATTTGTAGATATCTCTTGAATTATTTTTAGTTGGTAGAAGATTTTAGGTCTTAAATCTCCATCATTGAA
Organism: Pistacia atlantica; assembly: GCA_026229545.1. Taxonomy (NCBI): domain Eukaryota; kingdom Viridiplantae; phylum Streptophyta; class Magnoliopsida; order Sapindales; family Anacardiaceae; genus Pistacia; species Pistacia atlantica. The sequence goes on from CM047899.1 coordinate 13,057,071, forward strand.
TGTGGAACATTGTGTAAATCTAGACAGTTCATAATAAGTTACGATTACTATAAATATGGGGAGACCTCATTTGGCTAACCCATCCAAGAATTGTAAGCTTAAGTAATAAAGAATGCTCTTTTCTCTAGCATAATCTTATGAGTTTGAGTGAGTGTTATCTTTTATTCTCAAAACTAGCAAGCTTGAGTTATCTAGTGGGGAAATAAATAGGGTCGTGACAATTGGTATCAGAGCTCGAAGTTCTTGGGTCGCTTACTAGATCCTTCCAACTAGCTGACTTTGTTGAGGTTTGAGAGGGACCACGAACATCCTTCCAACTAGCTTCCCGTAGAACTCTGAAAGTTCCAAAATCTATTGGGATATTGTGACTCGTTTTCTTATTTGTTCCTATGTTAAATTGTATGTTTTTAACCAAGTTTATTCAACTATGATTTTATCAATCGCATAGGAAAACCCTTTAATAAAGAATACAATTGTAAATAGAAATAGAATTATGAGAGTCCTTCTAAGAATTGAAATATCAGTCTAGTAGAAATATAATGTCCCATATATTGTGTATAAATATAGGGGTGAAAACCAATTCAAGGTTATGAGAGTATGTGAGAACATAAGATATTTGATATAAGGGCTATTAAACACCATGAATAGAGTGTCTTAAAAATTAGGATGTTTCCACTTTAGGTACTGGTCTGCTAATTATATACCGGTTTTATGATAGTGTCGTGTACTCTTGTATATCGTGTTCATGAAACTATAGTGGATTTCTCTTATCCGTGAATGTGGCCAGGTTATTTTGAACCACATAAATGTCGTGTCTCTTTTTTTGGTGTGATTTTATTCCTATATTATTAATCTCGAATATATATTTTCCGTTGCACGATCTCCTAACCAAACCATTTGAACTGAATCTTCGAAGGGGACAGAAATGGTTGGTAAGATAAATAATCTTTCTTTGCTTAATTAATTTATCCATTAAATCTTTTTCACTCCATTGTTTAAAAATTTGAAGGAACTTAGGTTTATATATTTATCAAAAATCTCTCTTATTTGCAATATCTTGACCTTTTTCTTATGCTCTTCGTTAGTTATATGTGAAGAATTATGTTGGCTATCTTTTGATTTTCTTTGTTTTTATGATCTAGGTTGATTTACAATCTGTTTTCAAAAATTTATTATAAGACTTATGCACATTTTGGTTTAATTGTGTACTTGTACAAACTCTGGAACTTTGGAAAACAGAGGATTAGACTAACAAATAGGATTTAGAGTTTAATTTTTTATAAACTTGTTGACATGCATTAACGACTTCCATGGAAGAACTTTCAATATCTTAACTTTAGTTCCAACTTGTTTGAAGGACCAGCTCCAGTTCCACCACCTAATATAAAAGTATTTTTGATCTTAAATAATAATCTAAATGATAATATATAGCAAGATTGTAATCAGTATCGAAATAATTGGAAACCATAATTCATCGTTTAGAACTTTCAAACCCAACATTAAAGATGCAATCAATTTGATTTCACAATGAACACAAATCAAATAAAGTATTTCATAATTCAAATCATGCATCGTATTGTAATCGTATTGGAACAAAGCAATCCTTAAATCACAATACACAACAATCAAATCATATGTTCAATGTGTAATTAATAATCCAATTAGTCAAGTATTTACGCGAAGAAAACTATAGCTTGAATCCTGGTCTCGCCTCTGCCTAACGGGCAACCATAGCTACACCGCTCATAATGAGCTGACAATGGCTGAAGGGTCTGACTAGTCACTGCCAAATGTGGGAAACACGTCGTCGACAACTGGAATGAGAGATTGGTGGCTGAGGAAGACCAAAGGGCACTAAAAGGTGAACGGTTGTCGTTGGTGATAGCGGATCTCAGTGAAAACATGTCGGCTGCGGCTGAAATTGTGACAGCAAGGTGGCTGGGAGCTGTAGGAGAGATGATCGACAGTTGGGGAGACAAATCGACACCGGGAAGTGGAAGAACCATGACTGGAATGCGAAGAGATACGGCGACGCAAATGGACTCATGACAGCAGTGGGTGAACGGAGATAGAAATGCTCAGAAACGCTAAGGGAAGGATGACCGCCACCTGGGGAAGCTGAATTGACGTCAAAGAACTGGAATGCCAAGAGACACGACAGTGAAAATGGTGATGAATGGCAGCGGAAGATCTTCAAGGAGATGATGGAGATGATGGCCGATCGAAGTTTTGGAAGATGAAAGGTTGCTAGAAAATGGTGGAAGGTGGCTAGGGTTTGATGGGAGGCAGCTGGCTGCATTTTCGCTATTCACTTTCCTTTTATGGAAAATGTGGCTAATTCTTAGTCCCTGTACATTTAAAAAGTGACAAAATCAAGCCCTTGGAGACATGATATTTTACCCTTTGATAAACATAAATAAGACAAAATCAACCCTAATCCATAAACCACAACCTAATATCAACTCAAGTCATTTCTAAAATCATTCAAAACATGAAAAATTCGTAAGAAAACATTAGAATGAGATTTTCCATCAATAACTTCATAAATTGTCTTAATATATATTCAATTAAATCATAACAAAGTGTATTCAATCACTTTAATGGAGTCATTTTCATGACCCTAACATTGATCTTTCTAATAATTGCTTGAGAGGCACCATTCTAAAATGCATGGGAAACTTGAGCAATAGTTGCATGTGATGGATCTACGAAAGAATAGGTTTCATGGCACCATTCCTCAAACATTTGCAAAGGGTAACAATTTAAGGAACCTTAACTTCAATGGCAATAGATTGGAAGGGACATTCCACCATCTTTGATCAATTGTACAATGTTGGAAATTCTGTTTTCGGAAACAACAGCATAAATAAAGGTGGGCATTTGGGATTGGGCCTTAAACTTGGTCTTAGGAGGCTTGGTCCCAAAACGGGACCAGGCCTAAGGAGGAGGGCTCGGGCCCTCCACTGGGCCCTCCTCCAAGGCCCGGGCCTGGGTCCAAATTTTTTTACATATTTTCGTTTTAGTCCCTTGTATAATTACATAAAACCCTCTATAAATTTTAAAATAAACATAAATTATAGGGGTTAAAAGGAAATTTTACAAAATTTATTAAAGAAAAAATCTTCCAAGCCTAAAAAATTTATAAAATTTATAAATTTTACCCTTAAAAAATACAAAAAACCCCCTACAAAATTTTGTTTCGCTCCCAAAATATAAAAAAAAATCGAGGGGGAAAATAAATTTTCTAGGCCCATAGGACCGGTCCTAGGACTGGTCCGGGTCCTAGAATTTCTCATGGGCCTGAGATCGGTCCAGTCCCACAAGGACCAGTCCCACAAGGCAATCCCAAACGGGCCCAGGCCTGGGCCTGCTTGGGACCAGTCCTTGCCCAGCTTTAAACATAAATGATACGTTTCTGCAGTGGTTGGGAACTCTTCCGGCATTACAAGTTCTTGTTCCACGCTCCAATAAATTTCATGGTCTAGTCGGTAATCCAGTGGCGAAAAATCTTTCTCTAAGTTGTGAATCTCTGATCTCTTGAACAACAATTTTAGTGGTTTGCTGCCAGCAAGGTATTTTGAGAGCATAAAGTCTGTGACGGATATTAGTGGTAAGGCTAAAAGGAATTTGCAGTATATGGGTGAATCATATTATGAAGATTCAGTGACATTGCTAGTAAAAAAGAACGAGGTTAAACTGGTGAAATTTCTCGCTATTTTCAGTACCATTGATTTTTCAAACAATAGCTTTCATGGGGGAATTCCTGATTTAATTGGAAAGATTCGATCACTTCGACTGCTCAACCTTTCACAAACTTCCTAACTGGCAACTCCCTTTGTCATTGGGAAATTTCGCAGATCTAGAATCCTTAGACCTCTTTCCAAACAGACTTCATGGCAAAATTCCATGGCAGTTGAAAAGAATGACGTTTCTTGCAGTCCTATACCTGTCTCATAACCAACTTGAAGGACCTATCAAGGCAGTCAATTTGAAACCTTTTCCAGTGATTCTTATAGCTGAAACTTGAGATTATGTAGAATTCCACTGTCAAATGAATGCGACGCTGATGAGGCGCCGCAACCATCCTCAATATCAGGAAATGCTACAAACTGCGGAAAAAACTTTGGTTGGAAAGCGGTGATGATGGATTATGGATCTGGAATGGATTTGGGAATGATTATGGGATATCTTGTATTTTCAACTGGAAAACCCCTCTGGCTAGCAATTGTATTTGAAGGGATGAGAAGGTTGCATAAGAAACACAATGGAAGAAGAAATTAGTGTCTGCATTAGGCACAGTGTCAGAATGATGTTGATAATATGCTGTACTTTATTTTATTTTTCTTTTGAAATAATGTATCAGCAAGATATATGGATTTAATGAAGTCAACTAAAGCAGTAGGATACTTGTTGTATTGATCTAATGAAATTGTTGTTTATGTCAGTAAAAGCAAATCAATTGATGCCCAGCATCATATTGCATAATATATCAGAGCAAACTCCTCTGCCCCCGTTGTTCTTTCTCTTATGAATTTCAGGTTTCAACCATCTTGATCTCATAAAATTATACACATCTTGTTTGAAATAATAACTGTGTTACAATGAATGAAGATTCTTGATACTCTGAAAGCTCTCATGAATGCTGTCTCCGTTATCACCAAGGGAAAAATGCCACCCTTGAGAGACGTCCACATTTCAGCTTACTCTGAGCAGCAAACTCCTGTTTGTTTCCTTTATTTTGTGTGGTTTAGCACAAAGCTAAAACTAGAAATAGAGACGGCTGGAATTTCAAGTCATCTAAGTGCAGGTCTAGTAAGACATTTAGAAACAAAATCTGCCATAAGAACCTCAGGACAAAAATGTACCGGCAGTTTAAAACCAGCAGCGGAGCTAATGCAATAGTTAAATATTATTTAAATGTAAATGCATTTGTATTTCAATAGTGCCTGCAGGCAACTCTCTTGAAATAGTCTTTGCAAACTCGTGGAAAGATGGTGCCTTTCGTATAGGTAATTGCGTCACAATAAAACTATTTTCGTAGATGTAGTATGTTCTACTTGATGTGGTGGAATAAAACTAAGTAGCAACATATTTAAAAGAAATCCCGGAAGGAGCAGACAAATTGTCTTTAAAACAGTCCTTTACAGTCTACAACAATATTACATTTTTCAAGTTTGTTACAATTGTAACCCTTACAGAAAATTCAGGATTGAAGTCATGTGAAAATGTAAACTTCATCATATCCCTTCCTGCACTCAAGACATCATACAACAATTAAATCAATAAATTTAAATGTAAATTTAGATGGTTTCAGTATCATCATCAAAATATTAAATGTTTGATTTAACAACGATTTTGTAACTTTCGTAATGTTCTCATACTTTTTATTAGTCTGTACAAGTAATTTTATTTTATTTTTAAATTTATTAAGAATATAAAGCATATTTTGGAAAATTGGTTGCCAGGTCAACACGTAAACTGAGAAATATGAGATTGTTTTACACGCTTATTCATCGTATTTATGGTAGAAGAAGGACTGTGTAATTAAGTAGAAACAATGAAAGTATCCATGAGTATTGTTGCTGCTCCTGCAACCATTCTTTTCATTGTGTTACTTCCCCTTTTAACCATTAACAGTAGCTTCTGCAGTGGAAGATCTACTTGGGATTCTTCAAGAGAGAGAAACAAGATTTTTTAAGGTTTAATCAAGAGCTAAGGATGACTCCTTTATATTTGACCTGGAACCACTTCATTGCATCCTCCTTTGTAACTCTATGCTGAATTCCAAAACGTGACTTGCATCTGCGACGGCGACCAACACGATATCCTGGGAGCTCAAGAACAACATAGAAATCCATACCATAGATACCAGTTGAAGGATCATACCTGAAAAGAGAAGATACAATACAACAGTTAACTTTAAAATCCCAGAGTGAGATAAAACACAGTACGACCATTAACTTTAAAGTTCCAGAGTGAGACCTCAGAACCTGAGATCCCTAATACACTCATAGCAACCATGCAGAAATAAGAAATTCTGTACTATTTCTTTGTTCTACAAGACAATACATAATTAAATTATGACATACTAGAAGCCAAATTGAAGTAGTACACAAAAGAACCTTATTAGTAAATACGTATGTAGCATATACCTATCTCGTCCAGTTGATCCACAACAAGACTACAAGAGTAATGTTGATAGCTTAGTCCAAAATATGACATCCTGAGAGACTACTATTGTAAAACCCCATTCTAATAATATATATATATATTCCCTTTGGTTTTGTTTATAAGGAGGGACTTTTCTGTCAAATTTTAAAGTTTGGTTAGTGGTGAAAACGAAAAAATGGAAACTGTTGGGTTTGCATGTAGCAAGGGCACAAAATCTGGATGTTTTTTTGTTACGAAAAGATGATGTGGCAGGGTTATATTAGAATTAAGAGAATTTGGGGGCTGTTGTAAGAAAAATTGTTTTATATAAATTTCGGCCGCTCGCCCAAAGGAAGAAGAAGAATGTGGGGAGAAGAAAACCGAGAAAAAGAAAAGAAAGAGAGAAAAGAAGGAAGAAAGGAAGAAGAAGAAGACGTGAGCTGAGGGAGGGACTAAAAACAGAGCAGAAAAAAAAAAAAAAAAAAGAAGAAGAACAAGGAAAGAAGAAAAAGGAGAAGAGAGGGGAATGGGTGCGGCTGAAAATGGCAGAGTGAGAGAGAAGAAGAGAGGAGAGAAAGGGAGAGGATATATTAGTTTTTGAATTTTGAGTCTGTGAACAGTGCATCATCAAATCGTGATCTGCAGCTCGTTTGCCGTCCGATCGTTCTGATATTTGGATATGCTGTTCATGAGACACAACTCTACATTCTGAACGGTGAAGATCGAAATCCAAGCACTGCAATAGGCAGTCAATTATAGGATTAGAAGAGTGAGTGGCAAAAATCAAACCCGTTTCTCCATATTTCAAGCGTGCATGTGTGATTTGTTGAGTTTTGCTTCTAAGATATGAAAGATTTTACATGCATGGAGATACATTGCATCCAAATGCTTAAAATTCATGTCTGCATGTGTCAGTTGTGTTTTCCATTTTATTGTTTGATGTAAGTTCCGAGTTAATTGCAAAGTTTACTAAATATTGCTTTTTCCATGCTTCGTTGAGCCTTATGGAGAATTGTTTGACTGTGGTTGAGTGCTGGCATTTTTGGTTTCATGGGTGGAGATAGTTTGAGTTGTTGAAGGAAGTTTAGTTTGAGGGAACAACTTGAAATGTCCGAAATTCCTTTTTACTTTGAAAGTACCCGTGCAACCTATACTCTTAAGTTTTCATGTATTTTGCTTATATGATGGCTTTAAGTGCATGCCAGTTAACAAAAGAAAGAAATAGGTGTTCTCTGAAAAACCACATGTCAATTTGGGTGGATAATGGTTAGCACTTGTGTTATATTATATAGAATTAATGTGTTGTTGAAATTGGAAACTTACAGATCTGATTAATTGGATGGTGTGTTGGGTTATGCATGTGAGGTTTTATATATATATACAGGATGTGGTACAAAAATCTTCTCGGTAAAAAGGGGAAATGGGGTGCTTTTCGTCAGTTTTGAAAGTATGTTTTAAAAACTTGCATTTTACCCCCTGTTTTCCATGAAATCTCATATGTTGGCATGATTTATCCTTATATAAAATATTATTATTATTGTTATTGTTGTTGTTGTTATTATTATTTTTGCTCTTGGGTTTAATTATAATTATAATGTGTTATATGAGTTTTGACTTTTAAAAGTTTATGTTTGCTTATGATTTGTATCGGACATATGCTAAGATCATGTGATGTTGAATTAATTTTCAATCTGGGTTAAACCGTTAGTTTCTGAAACATATTTAGAAAATTACAGTTTCACCCCTATATGTGACTTTTGAATATTATTTCATATATGTATGATTTATAAGCACATACGAAATATGCTATTGACTTACATGTTACATGAGATTATGCATGAGTATGTTGTGGTGCTAAAACCACCCTACGAAGTACCCATTCCCCCAATTTCAGGCTCTGCCCACGCGATGCAGGATTCTGCTGGGTATTGAGATATTTGGTCTTCAGGCTCTGCGCATGCGTATTGAGATATTTAGTGCTCTGCCTGGGCGTTGAGTTTGTCCGCCAGGTATTGAGATAGTTTTCTTCAGGCTCTGCTCGCGCGATGATAGATCTTGCCGGGTATCGAGATGTATTTCCCAGCTTTGCCTATGTGTGGGATGCCCACCAGGTATCGAGATTTTTCCCAAGGGTACTAGTTATGGTGAGAACCTTTAGTTTTAGTTTACTGTTTCGAAACAGGATATCAGTTTAAAGCTTTCGGATACCAACCTACAGTTTTCAGTATCAGTTAATAGTTTCAGTTTTCAGTATCTGATGGATAGTTTGCATTAGTTATATGAAACATTTGATGTTTGTAGCATGATTTATAGAAAACATTGTCTTTAGAAGCATAAGCATTTACAGTTATTCTTTAAGTTCTCATAAAAGAATTTTCAGCATTTAGTGATGAGCTAGGATTCAGAAATTGTTGTCAGTTTAATTGATCATATTATATTACTTAGAACAATTAGAAATGAGTTATGCATGCATACATGGATGATTAGCTACCACCATAAAAGAATGTTCATGGAATCATGTTGTTTTCTGTATTTTATAAGAACCATTGCATGCCATAACTTTTGTTTGATGAATGTTTTGCAAACTCCCCCTTTTCCCCACTCACTGAGTATTTCAGCTCACCCCTTTTTAAATGTTGTTCCCCCCACCAGGACCTTCCGAAGATTGTGCCAAGTAGTGAGCCTTCGCTCAGGGTTGTGCCACGCGTTGACATCTTTTAGTGGGTTTTATATTTATGTCGCATTGTAAAATTTGGACTTTCGTTTCAAGAACTCATGTTTTCCTTCATGTATTTCCTTTTGTTTCATATTTTGGGATATGTAGTATAAGTGGGAAACCTGATACCACAAGTTTCCCTAACTCTTTTCTTTTGTAAAACGAAAGATGATGCATGTCTTTTTTTGAGATGTTGGAAATGGAAATACTATGATGTTATTCAGGAAAAGTATGTCTTTAAACAGGTTTTGCAGTTTTTCTACATGGCACGTCTCGGGTATCCGAGTCTTGTGGGAGCGCCCGGATCCTACGGGATGAGGAAATTCAGGACAGGATGTGTCAACTATTTTCAACAAGAACTTCTGTTCTTACAGTCTAGAAAAAAGAACATATTATATATAGACAATATCGGACTGGTTGTATAGAAATAGTCATCTCGATTTCCTTTCTCTTAGGGGAAATAACTTGGAAGGTACAATTTCAGGTGCTTTAGGAAACTTGACTTCTCTCACAAGCCTTGATCTTTCCTCCAATAAACTTGAAGGATACATAAGCAGGTCATGGGGGAGACTTTGCAATTTGAATTCAATTTTCTTGTCTGAGGTCAAATTGAGTCAAGAGGTGCATGAAGTCTTAGACATTTTCTCAAGATGCGTCGTAGGGGATTTGGAATATCTGGATTTAGAGAATACAAATCTTTTTGGTCTTTTGACCGAGCAACTTGGGCAATTTAAAAATCTAAAATATCTTAATCTTGATTACAACTCCCTTTCTGGATCTGTTCCTGTGAACATTGGAGAACTTTCGTTTCTGAGATTTTTAGATCTTTCAAATAACAAGTTGGAAGGTGTAGTCTCTGAAATTCATTTCACCGATTTGACAAGACCATTATCTTTTGGCATCTTTGGTAACTCATTAATGTTGAAAGTTAGTCCTGATTGGATTCCTTCATTTCAGATCGAATTTCTGGAGTTAGGATATTGTCATTTAGGGGCTTCATTTCCATCGTGGCTTCATTCACAAAAGCATCTAATTATTTTGGACATATCCAACTCAGGAATTGTGGTTACACTTCTGATTTGGTTTTGGACATTTTATTTTCAAATACCTTATTGAAACCTCTCTCATGACATAAACTATGGATAGATTCCAAATTTAACTGAGGCTAATCGATCCACTTATGTTGACTTGAGTTCAAATAATTTATCAGGTTCATTACCTCTTGTATCCTCTAACATTTCTTTGCTAGACCTTTCCAACAATGCTTTGTTAGGTTCCATTTTTCATTTTTTGTGTCACAAAAGAAACAAGTCAAAGAAAATGATGATTCTCAAACTTGAAGATAATCTTTTATCGGGAGAATTAGCAGATTATTGGATGAATTGGCAAAAATTGAGAATGTTGAATTTAGATAACAATAAATTTATTGGTAACCTTCCATCCTCTATTGGATCAATGCGTTGGCTTCAGTCATTACACCTTCGCAAAAACAACCTCTCCGGTATAATTCCAATGTCGCTTAAAAATTGTAATAGTTCAACGATATTTGATGTTGCTGAAAACTGGTTTGTTGGAAATATACCAATATGGATAGGACAAGAAGGTTTAGTACGGTAATTCTTAACCTTCGTTCAAATAAGTTTGATGGTCATTTACCAACAACACTGTGCTATCTGACTTTTCTGCATGTCTTGGACCTTGCTTACAATAATCTCTCTCGAACCATTCCAAGTTGTGTTAAGAACCTCAGTGGCATGGTGTCAATTGACTATGATGAAGGGAACTATATTTCCTACTTGTCCATCCATTTCTCGTACTTCTTTAAAATAGAGTGCCATGAGGGCGCAGTTCTTGTGACAAAAGGAAAAAGCTTTCGAATATAATAATACTCTCAATTTGGTGAGAAGTATAGACCTTTCTGGCAACAGCTTCTCAGGAGTGATTCCAAATGAAGTAACAAATCTTAAGGCATTACAATCATTGAATTTGTCTCACAATTCATTCAGTGGAAGAATTCCTGAAACTATCGGTGCTATGATCTCATTAGAATCTCTTGATTTCTCTACAAAACAACTTACCGGTTAAATTCCACAAGTCATTTCAAGTTTGACATTTCTAAGTCACTTGAACTTGTCTAACAACAACTTGACTGGAAAAATTCCTCTGGGCACTCAACAACAAAGCTTTGATCCTTCCAGTTTTGTTGGCAATGACCTTTGTGGATCTCCACTTCTTAAGAATTGCACTGGTGCTTGTTAGGATTTTTGTGTCCTAAGTTATCACAAATTACAGATCTGAGGCTAAATAATCAATAGTATAGCAAGATGATAATAATAGATTAAGATCTCTGGTTAACAACCAATCTCCAAACAACAAAGTAATCATAGATTAAGATCTCTGAATCATCAAGCATTAGCAAACAGCAGATCAAACAAAGAGATAAAGATCAACACAAGGAATTGTAGTGGTTCGGTTGGCTAGCCTACATCCACTCTTCAAGGCGCAAATAGGATATCATTACTATCACAGTCAAGTAGACAATTTACAGGGTATTTAACAAAGAAAGAAACAGATTGAGCAAAGAAGAATACAACCCGAAGAAACCCTAGCTTTCTTCCCTTTTCCCCTTGCTACAAATCCATATCAAATGGAATCAATTTATACATGAGTCACCTTTCAGGATTAGCCTCCACTTGGAACCCCTGAAGAAGATCCAACCAGTAGATGAGCAATGTGATTCCGCCTCCCATTAGAACATTCTGGAACGAGACAGTTAGAGAGGAGAAATCTGTGTAAAAGATGAGGGCTGGATCGAATGAGTAGACAAAGCCATTTTTAGCTTATCACAAAACGTCGTCGCTTGGACCCCTTTGACTCTTCCAGTTTTTAATTGACTCCACCGTGGCACAAATACAAGCCACATCACCACAATTCTCCACCTTGCCTTTTGTTTTGACACCCTATTTGGCCTTGGAAATAGGCTTCTGCTCATGTAACACTAAGAAGGCTCATATAGAGCCTTTGTTTGTCACCAGTGACAGGTTTTGTAAGCATATCTGCTGGGTTGTGAGAACCATCCACCTTTTCAACCTTTATTTCACCTTTATCAATCATCTCTCTAATGAAGTGAAGTCGAACATCAATGTGTTTAGTCCGTTCGTGAAATACTTGATTTTTACAAAGATGTATGGCACTTTGACAATCGCTGTAAACTGTTACAGCCCTCTGTTCTAAACCTAACTCAGTCACAAAACCCTTCAGCCACTTTGCTTCTTTTGCTGCCTTTGTTAGTGCCACATACTCGAATTCAGTTAAAGATAATGTAACCATGTGTTGGAGTTTAGACTTCCAACTAACAATGTTTCCCCATATTGTAAAGACAAAACCTGAAGTTGATTTCCTTTTATCAGCATCACCAGCATAGTCTGCATCAACAAATCCTTCAACACATCAGTTTTCTTTCTGATTCCTCCTATACATTATACTTACTGAAATGGTCCCCTTTATGTACCTGAAGATCCATTTTAATGCGGACCAATGGATCTTCCCTTGATTACTCATGAACTTGCTCACGATGCTCACTGAATAGGCCAAGTCGGGTCTTGAACATATCATCAAATACATTAGACTACCCAACACATTAGCATAAGGGACTGATGACATAGCATAAGGGACTGATGACATCTCAAGTTTTTCCTCTTCAGTTTGGAGACTCTAATCTTGAGATAGCTTAAAATGCTGACCAACGGGAGTTTGGACAGCCTTTGCATCCTTCATATTGAACTTCTGCAGGATCTTTTCAGCATAATCTTCCTAAACCAGCTTTAAACATTCATGAACTCTGTCTCTAATGATTGATATCCCAAGAATCTTTTGAGTCTGACCCAACTCTTTCATCTCAAATTTGGTGTTAAGAATCTTTTTCAACCGAGACAACTCAGATTGTTCATGACAAGCCACAAGCATATCATCCACATACAATAGAAGGAGAATGTAAGTCAGTTCAGAAACTCTATTAAAATAGAAACAACTATCATAATTGCATCTATTAAAATCTATCTCAATCATGAATGAATCAAACTTTTTATACCACTGTCGTGGTGACTGTTTTAGACCATGCGAGGATTTTTTAAGTAAACAAACTTTACCTGCAACATTTCTGTGTCCTTCTGGCTGCTCCATCAGAATGGTTTCTTCCAAATCTCCATGTAAAAAAGCTGTCTTCATGTCCAATTGTTCTAGTTCTAGATTAAATTAGACAACAAGTGACAGCATAATTCTGATAGAGGAATGCTTGACAACTGGGGAACAAATCTCATTGTAATCTATGCCTTTCACTTGTGTGAACCCTTTTGCAACTAGCCTTGCCTTATACCTTCGTGGTTCAGTGGGGTTTAAACCTGATTTTCTTTTAAAAATCCATTTGCACTGGACCACTCTACAATTTCTTGGCTTATCTACTAAAATCCAGGTTTCATTCTTTATCAGGGAAGAAAACTCTTCTTCAATTGCTTTAAGCCATTGCAGTTTTTACTCTCGTACACGCCTCTTGAAAAGACTTGGGTTCATCACTCATATCATCTTCAACTTGTAAAGCATAAGCCACCAAATCAGCATACCCTAATCTACTTGGATTTGGTTACCCTTCTAACTCTATCTCTAGATAGTTGGTAATTAGACAGCCCTAATTCATTACCATGGTTCAACTGCTCACCTTCAAGTTCACCAGTTTGATCACCCACATAATTTTCAGAATTATTTTCTTCAGCTTGAATCTCATCAGCTCCACCTTGATTCACAGTTTGATCATCTTTTGGGTTTTGAAGTTCTAGTTCTAAGTAATCTGATCCTGATGGACTGCCCTCTAAATTTTAAGAATCATTTCCAAGGCCAGGCAGGATTTCTTCTCTAAAAACAAAATCTCTGCTGATGATACATTTCTTAGACTCTAAGTTCCAGAGTTTATAGCCCTTTACCCCATCTGGGTAACCTAAGAAGATACATTTAATGGCTCTAGGTTTTAATTTATCTTCTCTAACATGGACGTAAGCTAGACACCCAAAAACTCTAAGGTTTTCTAGTTTTACAGGATGACCACTCCACTTCTCCAGAGGGACCCTAAAACCTATTGCTGAAGATGGAGTTCTATTGATTAGGTAGACTACTGTGTGTGCTGCCTCTGCCCAAAATTTAATTGGCAGCTTAGAGATAGACATGATGCTCCTAACTCTTTCTAAAATGGTTCTATTCATCCTCTCACAAAGACCATTTTGTTGTGGGGTATTCCGTACTGTTTTGTGTCTCACAATTCCATGTATCCTACAGAAACTGTTAAATTCTTCATTTACAAACTCTAAACCATTATTAGTCCTAAGTTTCTTTAACTTATTTCCAGTTTGTGTTTCTACCATAACTTTCCATTCCCTAAACCTAGAGAATGCCTCATCATTGGTTTTAAGGAAATAGATCCACGCATACCTAGAATAATCATCAACAAAACTAATGAAGTATCTACATCCTCCTAATGAGTAGTGCCTAGATGGCCCCCAAACATCTGAGTGAACATACTCAAGTGGTGAACTTGAGTAGTGTTGACCAGATCCAAATTTAACTTTACTGATTTTCCAAAGACATAATGTTCACAGAAAGTTAGACTTCCAATCTTATCCCCACACAGCAAGTTTTGCTTACCTAGTTCTACTAAGCCCTTCTCACTAACATGTGCAAGTTTTTGATGCGACAATAAAGTTCTATCTTGAACTTCTGTTGACCCAACAGCAGCAATTCCACTCTCCACTCTACCCTTCAACACATATAACCCATTTCTCTTCTCAGCTTTCATGACAACTAGAGATCCTTTCATGACACTAAGGCTGCCATTTGCTGCCTTATAGCTAAACCCATTAGAATCTAAGGTTCCTAGTGAGATTAAATTCCTTTTCAGGTTAGGAATATATCTAACGTCTGTGAGAGTTTTAGTTACACCACTTTGAAGATTTAGCTTAACTGTGTCTATACCTTTTATATGACACACAACATTATTCCTCATCATAACTTTCCCACCATCTAAAGGTTGAAATGAGCTGAACCATTCTCCATTTGGTGTCATGTGGTAGGTACACCCTGAGTCTAGGATCCACTCCTCTCTGGTTTTACCCTCAGAAATAACTAAAACTTCAGAACTCTCATATCCTTCAGATGCTACACCAGCACTGTCTTCCTCACTATCTCTTTCAGGTTTCTACTTGTTCTTTCTCTCAGGACAGTCTCTCCTAAAATGACCCTCCTTATGACAAAAGAAACATTTTCTATTTCCTGTTCTAGATTTAGACATGTTCCTATTTTGCCGTCCCTTTTTCCAATTCTTCCTATCTGATCTCCCTCTAACATTAAGACCTTCACCATCACCACTATTTTTATCTCTCATTCTATTCTCACTATCCTTGGCAGAAATAGCCTCCACTACCTCTTCTAACTTCAGTGTTTATCTACCATATTTAAGGGTTTCCACAAAGTTAGAATAAGATTTAGGTAAAGAATTCAACAAGATTACTGCCTGATCCTCATCCCCAATATCTACAGAAATACTTTCTAGATCTTGAATCACTTTCAAAAAATCATCTTTATTGTCTTTCAAAGATTTATGCTCATCCATTTTAAAGCCAAACAACCTCTGCTTTAAAAATAATCTATTAGGGACAGTTTTAGATTGATAGAGAGAGTTTAACCTTTTCCAGATTTTAGCAGCTGTCTTCTCCTTCTTGACCTCCTGAAGGACTTTGTCACCCAATCCAAGGATCAAGGAGCTTTTGGCTTTGTCTAGCATTTCCTGCTTCTCGGATTCTTTCATGGACTCTGGTAGTTCAGTCTCAACGCTAGCCCTTCCTTGATCAGTACTGCTTCCATCTTCATTTTCCACAGACCAAAGTCATTCTCACCTGTAAACTTTTCACGTTCGAATTTAATGGACATGATTAAAGTTTAGCCTAAGAAACTGGTCACAGAATACTCAAAACAAAAACATAACACTTTACGAAGCCTTGAACTAGGCTCTGATACCAATCAGTTAGGATTTTTGTGTCCTAAGTTATCACAGATTACAGATCTAAGGCTAAATAATCAATAGTATAGCAAGATGATAATCACAGATTAAGATCTCTGGTTAACAACCAATCTCCAAACAACAAAGTAATCACAAATTAAGATCTCTGAATCATCAAGCATTAGCAAACAGCAGATCAAGCAAATAGATAAAGATCAACACAAGGAATTATAGTGGTTCGGCTGGCTAGCCTACATCCACTCTTCAAGGCGCAAATAGGATATCATTACTATCACAGTCAAGGAGACAATTTACAGGGTATTTAGCAAAGAAAGAAACAGATTGAGCAAAGAAGAATACAACTCGAAGAAACCCTAGCTTTCTTCCCTTTTCCCCTTGCTGCAAATCCATATCAAATGGAATCAATTTATACATGAGTCACCTTCCAGGATCAGCCTCCACTTGGAACCCCAAGAAGATCCAGCCGTAGATGAGCAATAGATTCCGCCTCCCATTAGAACATTCTGGAACGAGACAGTTAGAGAGGAGAAATCAGTGTAAAAGATTAGGGCTGGATCGAATGAGTAGACAAAGCCATTTTTAGCTTATCACAAAATGTCGTCGCTTTGGACCCCTTTGACTCTTCCAGTTTTTAATTGACTCCACCGTGGCACAAACACAAGCCACATCACCACAGTACTGTTTTAACTCCAGCCTATGACCATAGCAGAGGGAAAAACGATAATGAACATGAAGTGGATTGGTTCCATGTAGGCATGGCACTTGGATTTGTGGTTGGCTTTTGGAGCATAATAGGTCCATTACTTGTGAACAGAAGATTGAGATATATGTACTATCAATTCTTAGATTGCCTTGGCGACAAATTTGTCAGTGGTGTAAGAAAATGTTGCTAGCTAGATGTTGTGTTTGGAGCTTTGTTGTCTTTATGTATTTTCATCGTATTGTAAAGAACAAAAAGGTATTGTTTTTCTGATTACGATTGGAAGCTTATTTTAAAGTTAAATAGACAGGATGATGTTGTTGGAATTGTAGACTGTGATGAACATTATCCTCTGAGATAAAAATTCAAATTGTATATTGTTATGCTTTCATAAATACTCAACGTAGTCGAGAAACAACAGATTGGTTGCATAAAAATAGGGGTAAAATCTAATATAATACGTAGAAATTTATTCACTGATTCAGTAAAATTATTCTTTGTAGGAAAATAATCTAAATAAGAGAAAAATTAAATTGACAGATAAAATAATAAATAAGCATCACAGAGTGTGATTCAACAATGAAAAAGTAATAAACAAGAGAAAAATTGAATTGATATATAGGCGACTAGAACAATTAGATATTGTAGATGGAGATGATTAGAGACGAGCTTGGAGGTCGTGGACAATATCTAGAGTTTCAACTTGGGACATTTTGATGGCTTTCAGATTGAGAGATTCTACTAGTGCAACGAAATTTCCCTCCAATATTTGCTGCAATATCTTGACCTTGGTAATAATTCAAATATACGTGCTGAGATTTTGGGTTGGCTGTCTGGTCTTTCTTTGTCGAAGTACCTTGATTTGAGCTTTATGGATATCCAAGAAGTTTCTGATTGGCTGTGGGTGATAAACTCACTCCTTTCTTTAGTGGAGTTAAATTATCATATTGTCAAGTTTACAGATTTCCTCCACCACCAATTGGAAATTTGTCATCTCTTAGCACACTTGATCTTTCATTTAAACCAAATTCATAACTCTGTGATTTTTGGTTGGGTTTCTGGTCTTTGTAATTTAGTGTTTCTTGAACTAAGTGGGACTGGATTTCGAGGTTCACTTCTCCAGGAACTTCAAAACTTGACTTCTCTTAAACATCTTGATTTATCTTCCAACCAATTCAATTCTTGAATCGAACAAGGGGGAGAATTTCAGGTGCTTTAGGAAATTTGACTTCTCTCAAAAGCCTTGATCTTTGGAGGAAACATTACAAGTTGAAGGGGGAGAATTTGCAACTTGCATTCAATTTTTTTGTCAGATGTCAAATTGAGTCAAGAGTCAAGAAATAAATGAAGTCTTAGACATGTTTTTAGGATTCGTTTCAGGGGGTTCGGAGAATCTGGATTTATAGAATACTAATCTTTTTGGTCATTTGACCGAGCAACTTAGGCAGTTTAAAAATATAAAATATTTTAATCTCAATTACACTTTATTTCTGGCTCTATTCCGGTTTGTATAGGAGAGCTTTTGTTTTTAGTAGTTTTAGATCTTTCAAGTAACACGTGGGAAGGAAAAAGTCAATCCTGATTGGATTCCTCCTTTTCAGATCGAACATTTTAGATTAGGATATTGTCATTGATTAATGCTACGTTTACACCACTCTTTTACACCATATTCATTACATCATGATGTGGCATATGTCACAACCACACAAAATTTTAATTATTTTGAATTTTTAATAGTATAATAGAATTTGTATGGTTGTGACATATCGACATATACCACATAATGATATAATAAAAATGGTGTAAAAAATTGGTATAAATGTAGCATTACTTATTGTCATTTAGGGCCTTTATTTCCATCATGGCCTCGTTCACAAAAACATCTAACTTTGGACATATCCAACTCAAGAACTGTTGATACACTTACAGTTTGGTTTTGGACTACTCATTTTCAAATATAAATCTCTCTCATAACCAAATCAATAGAGATATTTCAAATTTAACCCAGCCTGATCGATCCACTATTGTTGACTTGAGTTCAAATAAATTGTCAAGTTCATTACGTCTTTTATCCTCTAACACAACTTTTCTAGACGTGTACAACAATGCTTTTGGGGTTTTATTATTCTTTTTTTTTTTTTTTTTTTTTTGTGCCATGAAAGAAACAAGTCAAAGAAAATGGTGTTTCTCAAACTTGAAGATAATCTTTTACCTAGAGAATTACTTGGATGAATTGGCAAAAATTATAAGAGAACTTTTGATAAAAATAAATAGAGCTCTATACTAAGCAATAAATGATATAATTTTCATTACTTTGATAATTAATATATATTTAATACAAGATAAAATAAAAAAAATTGTATATAATTAACTATGATAATTTAAAGAAATAATATAATTCAAAACTAATTTGAACACATAAACACAAATCAAATGTATGAAAGTTGGAATAAAAATCATGTAAATAAAGAAAACTGAAACACACGCACACGCTCAATCTAACAACGAATGACCTTCCATCAAAGTGCTTGATAAAGTCTGATTGGAGTATAATGAAACTGAAATTTGTTCTGTGCTTTTTACTCTCACACATTCGCAGCAACAACAAAAAATAAACCCACCAAATATGCTATAAACCAATGTATGAGTACTTAGAGATGAGCGTTTGAGTTGGTCCTCGCCCCGCCGCAAATGGCCTAGGGAATCCATGAACGAGAAATAATTCCGTGACCTCGAGGATGCCCCGCCCCGCCCCGCCCCGCCCCTATATATATATATATCATTAAAAAAAAAATAATATCATTTCATTTAAAAATTTTAATATAAGATCTTTTCTAGGCAATTTTATCAATATTCAATAAATGTGAGAAGTTTTACTGCATATCAATTAATTTGTGACATTTCATTTAAATAATATTTGTAATTAATTTTCCAATAATTTTGCTTGAAATTCTCTTATTCATTTTCTTTTCTAAAAAAGTCACATTTGTCACGAAATTACCACTTTAATAATTATTATTTTCACACTATTAATTGATCAAATGTGATTATAATTGTGGAAACATTGAGTGAAATCATATACAATTATACAAATGAGTAATAATAGATGTTTTTTGTATTCAAATAAAAGCCTTTGTCCTTCTGAAAATTAGATACAAATGTTAATGTACTTTTACAAATTAAAAAAAAAAAAAAAAAAAAAAAAGCCTAAGGCTCTAAAACCCATGAAAATCCTAACCCAACCCACAGTCAAGAATCCTAAAGCCCATCATAAACGTTGACCCCGCAAAGATTTCATTGACTGGGACGAGACCGGGGGTCAACCCAATCCTTGTGGACCGTGCCCAAGATCCCCCCTTCACCCTCGACCTCGGGGATGGGACGGGCCAGGCCTAGGGAATCCCCAAAGGGTCAAGGACGGGGCCAAGGAATGGGATCCCCAGCCTTTCCTCCCCCATCCCTAAGAGTAACAGACAAAAATGCCCCTTCTCCATGTGGACTTAATAAACCACATGGACTTTTGGGCTTCCTCCATATAAGAGGGAAAACCCAACAAGAGAATGATCAACTACGTAACGTTTTAGGATAGAAAGGGATTGATGGAATTAAAAATTAGTTGAACATTGATATCGTAAAAAATATGTTAGACCTTTACTTAAAATTTTAGACTATAAATGGTCAATTCAATCATGAATCGACTGGGTGGTTGGCAAACAGCCGATTAATCATTTTCTCGTTTCAGTTGGGGGAAATCTTAGCAGTAAGTAAAACAGAAAATTTGGATAAGAATACATGTTATTTGATTCGGTTCCGATGGATATATAGAAATACACAACTCTACAAGTGTGAATTTTCCATTCCGCAATTATATTCCTTCTTTAATTGACTTGACTTG
The DNA here is from genome assembly GCA_026229545.1 of Pistacia atlantica. Taxonomy (NCBI): domain Eukaryota; kingdom Viridiplantae; phylum Streptophyta; class Magnoliopsida; order Sapindales; family Anacardiaceae; genus Pistacia; species Pistacia atlantica. Next base: position 13,077,595 of record CM047899.1, read on the forward strand.
ACTTGATTACCATAGGAGTACACGTTGGGACATAGAACAACTGTAAACATTTAAAACCTTGACCCATAGCAATATTCCAGCAGAGCTCCTTTCTACTTTTTTGCAGAAAAATGAGGTTCTGGACCTACTTTGGAAAATTGGTTGCCAGGTCAACACGCAAGCTGAGAAATATGAGATTGTTTTACATGCTCATTCATCATATTTATGGTAGAAGAAGGACTGAGTAAGTAAGTAGAAACAATGAAAGAATCCATGAGTATTGTTGCTGCTTCTGCAACCATTCTTTTTATTGTGTTACTTGCCCTTTTAACCATTAAAAGTAGCTTCTGCAGTGGACGATCTGACTTGGGATTCTTCAAGAGTGAGAAACAAGATCTTTTAAGGTTTAATCAAGATCCTTCATATCGCCTTGACTCTTCCGACTCCGGCCTCCCTCGTAGAACTCTTAAAGCAGTTCATGAGCAGCCAAAAACGGTCGGTATGATAACAATATTTCTTTCCTTTATTATTTTTAATAATTTGATTTAATTGCACTTAAAATTGTAATATTTATGTCTTTTGGAAATTAATCACTCATATTTCAATATCTTGACCATTTTTCTTATCTATGTAAATTCTATACTGAGAATTTTATTTATTTATTTAGGAATCAGGGTGCATTTGGAATTATGTAGCTTTTACCATTATCACACTTATAGTTGTGCTCTGAAATTAATCAGTTATAACCCAAAGTTATAGGTTGCCCGATAAACTGTAGTTTACCTTTTTTTTTTATATCTTTTATCTTTTTTTTTTTTTTTTTGGTAATTTATTAAGAATAATTTTTAGAATATTGTCGGATGCCTGTTGGTGATATTCTCCGATATTGGTGGCCGGTTTTCGATGGCCAGTTGGCGGTTGCCAATGATAACAGTTGCGTGCCAATGACATTTTGACAGCAATTTTATTTTTTAAAATAATAAATTATTTGGAAGTCATTTTGGCATTTTACTAATCGCAAGCAGATTTCTATTGTGAAAAAACAACTCGTGTTACTTTTGAGTTCGAATATAAAAATAGATTATGGGAGAATCGGTGTGAAACCCCGTTTTTAATCCTAATACATATTACATATTCTGTGTGATTTTATTTTTATGGAAGGGGATTTCTGTTAGTTTTTAAAAGTTTTATTGGGAATGAAATTGCAAGATAAGGAAGCTGCTGGGTTTGCATAAACAAGGGGCAAAATCTGGAGGTTTATTGGAAAGAAATGCTGATGTGGTAGGGGTTTAGCGGGATTACCTGTAATCTAGGGGCAGAAGCATAAATTTAGAAAGATTAAAAATATAAAAAAGAAAGAAAAGGGGCTGATTTTGGCCCGAATGAAGAAGGAGACGAGAGCAGAGGGAGAAAGCGAGAGCAGAGCAGAAAAAGAAAAGTTAAAAAACAAGGGAGGTTGATTTTCGCCCAGATGAAGAAAAGAAGAAAACGGAGAAGAGAGGGGAATGGGTGCGGCTGAAAAATGGTAGAGTGAGAGAGAAGAGTGGAGGAGAGTGCAGGGAGCTTCGGTTGTTAGAATAGTGAGTGGATCTAAACTATTTTCCTTAAAAACTTAAGCTTATGCCCTTGCATGTTGATTTCCTTTTACTACCGTCCATTTGCTTTTGCGAAAATCCTTACAAGCATGATGCTTGTAAGTGGAATAGTAGAACTTTGCAGAAAATCATGTTTTTAGTGAAATGATTTCTATGTTTGTGCATAAATGCCTTACCTTCAAATTTGTTTAAGCTTTGATATGGTTATATTCATCTTCTGTAAACTATCTTTGGCATGCATGTGAATGATTTTATATATAATGAAATTTGGAAGTAAGTGTGGACATGCATGTATAAATAATTATGCCTATACCAGATGTTGTTGAATGGAAAGCAGAATTTGTGTTTCCGCCTGTTTGATTTGGTTGATGATTGAGAATTCCAGCTAATTTTGGTAGGGCTGGTTTGTTTGGAAATTAATTGGTGGCAGTAATGGTTGGAATGAAGGGTATGGAAATCATGGATTTCATATATTGATTAATTTTGACAAGCATATGTGCATTTTTATGCATATTCACAATGTTTGTGATAGAACAGAAATTATGGGAAGCAGTATGTTGGATATGGTGGCTGAATTGTGTTGTTGACTGAAATTGGAGATTTAATGCAATAGGTTTTATATGGGTAGAGCATATATGTTGATCCTAAAGAACCAAGAGTTATTAAAGTATGTTTTTGGTTATAAAAAGTTATGCTGTGAAATTCTGACAGTCCGAACTTCTGAAAATTTTATATATGTTTCGGGTTTGCAAATGAAGCTAAATTTCAGGTATTTTGTTTTAGACTTATTAGAGATTGGTTGAAAATTTATTTCCCCCCAAAATTCGAAGTATTGGATTTATTAATGAATTTTGAATTCTGCTATGAAATTCTGGAATTTCATGTTTTCTGTAGAGCATGCATTTTTCAGAACTGAAATAATACACTTATACTTATCCAAATTGAGTGATTTTTAATTCTTGTGAATCCTATATGTGTCTAGTTTAATTCTGGAGAGTTTCATGAGGTTTAGATTAAGGGCTGAATTGTTATGAATTTTACAAGTCAGTAACCTCAATTCTGGAAACAATTGGCAGATTTAAATGAGTTTGAAAGAAAATTGTGTTTTAAATAGTTATTGATTCTGAAGTGACTTGAAAATATTACTGGATCAACTTATATTTGTCTTGAATGCCCCATTGAAATTATAGCTTGATTTGGTGAGTGGATTAAACCAAATCTTCTTCCAAAAGCTTAAATCCATGTTTGCATGTTAACTTATGATTTTATTTTAAATGTTTTGATGAAGTTTGGTATATAGAATTTATACGTATTCACGCTATATGAATAAAATTTTGAGAGTAGAGAATTAGTTGAATTGTATACGGGTTGAGGTTCGTGATCTTGGTAGATGGTTTCTTGGTAAAAAGAAAAAGAGAAGGGGTGCATTCTGTCAGTTTTTGAAAGTTTGTTTTAAAACTTGCATTCTACCCCCATTTTGCATGGAATTTCATACGATTTGGCATGATTTACTTTTATATGAAATGTGGTATATATCTTAGGATTAGTGATGGACATATGCTATGGAAATGTGATGTTGAAAGTAATTTTTAATCTGGGTTAAACTGTCAGTTTTAAAACATGTTTGGAAATTTTCAGTTTCACCCCTGGATGTGATTTTTGAATATTATGTCATATATACATGATTTATAAGCACATATATGGTATGTTCTTGACTTATATATGTTACTTTAGATTAACATGAGATGCATGATTAAATGAGAGTTTAGTGATTTTGATAAATATGCTAAATGAGAAACGAAAAAGGGTTGATTTGTCAGTTTTGAGGCATGTTCATAAATCTATATTTTCCCCCCTTGGGCATAAATATCATATTTTTTCAAGCAAACTATGCATTTTTCATGAAGAAAAGCATGTTAGACTATATATAAGAGTAAAAGTGGTTTTCAAACCACCCTACGAAGCACCCATCCCCCAGAGATACAGATTATTGGCTCTGCCCGAGTGATGCAGGATTCCGCCGGGTATGATAGTTTCAGATTTTTGCTCTGCACATGCGTATGACAAATTTTATTGGCTCTGCCTGGGCGTTGAGTGGTCCGCCAGGTAAGACAGTTTCAATGGCTCTGCCCGTGCGATGATAGATCTTGCCGGGTATGACAGATTTTATTGGCTCTGCCTGGGCGTTGAGTGGTCCGCCAGGTATGACAGTTTCAGTGGCTCTGCCCGCGCGATGACAGATCTTGCCGGGTATGACAAGTACATCCCTTGCTCTGCCTATGTGTGGGACCCCCACCAGGTAAGACAGATTTCCCCGAGGGTACTAGTTGCGGTGAGAGTTTTCTGTTATTAACATCAGAATCAGTTTTAGAATGTTCAAAAATCACATTCAGTTTTTAGTATCTGCTACGAGCGATAGCCTCAATATGAGTTTCAAGAATGTTAAGGGAGCCTTCATATTAGCCACAGTTTTAAAATAAGATATCAGCTTATAGTTTTCAGTATCAGTAAAACCTACAGTATCCAGTTTAAATTTCAGTTATCAGCATAAAGTTTACAGTATTCCAAAACCAGTTATCAGTGCATAGCTTCAGAAAAATCAGTCTTCAATTTTATATCATCACAATAGTTATAAATTTAGTTATCAGATTTTGTTTTGAGAGTCATGAGTGTTCATTGAATGATGGTTTGGATGTTTGTAGCATGACTAGTAGAGTTATTATTTTCATAATCATATGCATTCTTGAGTGATGACATAGATGGTTGCAGCATGACTTATAGGAAATATTGTTCCTAGAAGCATAAGCACTTACAGTTATGTTTTAAGTTTCTAGAAAAAGAATTTTAAGCATTCAATGATGAGCTATAATTCAAAATTTGTTTTCAGCTTAAATGATGAGATTAAAGTACTTAGAACAATTTTAGAAAACGAGTTATACATGCATACAGGAATGATTTAGTTACTTCCATAACACGTTCATAGAATCATGTTTTTTTCAGGATTTCATAAGAACTATTGCATGCCATGACTATTGTTGAAGAATGTTTTGCAAACTCTCCCCAATCCCCCACTCACTGAGTATTTCAGCTCACCCCTTTTTAGACCCTTTTCCCCAGGTTCACAGGAAGAGTCGTGCTGAGGAGTGATTCCTCTCGAGGTTGGGCCCTTACGTCATCGACTCATCATGTGTGTAAAAATGTCATGCTTGTTACCGTTACAGAATTATGTTTTATCCTTATGTTTATCTCCTGTGTTGATTATAAAAGATATGAATATCTGATACCATCCGTTTTTGGATTTTATGAACGTACAAGTTAGCTTTCAGATTTTCAAATGTATACATATATATATCTTATGTGTTTATGCTTTCAAAACGAATCCAAGCGAATGTTTTTATAAAAAATGTATTTAGAATACAGGTTTTTTTTAGATTCCCACATGGCATGTCTCGGCCGCCCGAGTCTCATAGGTGCGCCCAGAGCTTATGGGGTAGGGAGGGTCGAGGCGGGTCGTGTCAATCGGTGTGTGAAAAAAATTACTTATAATAGTCAACTGACTCAAGAATTTCAGAAAACATAGGCTGAGACAAAAGGAAGTTCCTGGGTTCTATTATCTTCAGAACGGTGTGGCTGAGTTGATGCCATTACCATTGTTCATATTGTTGACAACTTAACTGATCTTACAACTACCATGTTTAAATCTATTTTGGAAAATTGTAAGAAACTTAAGTGTGCCTTTGATTCGTGATCCAAAAATATTTTCAAACAGTTAGTAGAGTTTATAGATCTGATTCAATTTTACATATATGTTTCCTACAACTTGTAACAGGCGTCAATTAACTTCCATGGAAGAATCTTCAATATCTTGACCTTCGTTCCAACCTGTTCGAAGGACCAATTCCAGTTCCGCCACCTGACATGAAAGTCTTTTTAGTATCAAACAATAATCTGACAGGAGAAATACCTCATTTAATCTGCAATATGAGTACCCTTGAAGTTCTTGATCTTTCCAACAATGGCTTGACGGGTACCATTCCAGAATGCTTGGGACACTTCAGCAACAGTTAACGCGTGTTGGATCTGCAGGAGAATAAGTTTTATGGCAACATTCCTGGAGTATTTACAAAGGGCAATGACTTGAGGACCCTCAACTTCAACGGCAATGAATTGAAAGAGCCAATCCCAAAATCTTTGCTTAATTGTGCAAAGTTGGAAGTCCTAGATTTGGGAAATAACAAAATAAACCAGTCCTTCCCAAAATGGTTGGGAAGCCTTCCGGCATTAAAGGTTCTTGTTCTTCGTTCTAATAAATTTTCTGGTCTTGTAACGGATCCTGAGGCCAGTAATACTTCTTTCTCTAAGTTGAGAATTTTTGATATCTCGAACAACAATTTTAATGGTTTATTACCTAGAGTTATTTTGAGAATATGGAATCCATGATGAATGTCAGTTTTGAAGTTAAAAAGAAGCCTCAGTATATGGGAGACAGGTATTATGATGATTCAGTGACGCTTGTAGTGAAAAAGCTTGAGGTTAAACTAGTGAAAATTCTTACTATTTTCTGTACCATTGATTTCTCAAATAATAGCTTTCATGGTCAGATTCCAGAAGTAATTGGAAAGCTTCGAGCACTCAATCACCTCAACCTTTCTCAAAACAGTCTTACAGGTCAGATTCCTCCATCATTGGGCAATTTGGAAGGAGTCGAATCCTTAGACCTTTCTTCAAACAAACTTGGCGGGAGAATTCCATGGCAGTTAACTAATTTGACATTTCTCTCTGTGCTGAACCTGTCTCATAACCAACTTGTGGGACTTATTCCTCAAGGGAACCAATTCAATACCTTCTCAAGTGATTCGTACGAAGGAAACTTGGGATTATGTGGACCTCCATTAACAGAATGCAGCGACCCTTCCTATCCACCTCATATTGAGGATGATACGGACTCTAATAAAGATTTTGGTTGGAAAGTTGTGTTGATGGGTTATGGATGTGGGACGGCGTTTGGATTGATTATTGGATGTCTTGTGTTTACAACAGGAAAGCCTCAATGGCTTGTAAACGCAGTTGAAGGGAATTCCCACAAAACGGTGAGAATTATTAAAAACAAACAGAGAAGAAGAAGAAATTAGCGTTTGAAAGTAGTTTTCTCCTTTTTGTATCATCTATCAGCCATACATAATGTAATCGACTTTAGCAATAGCAAACTGTTTTCTCCTTCTGCCTCAGTATTCTTTCTCTTACGAATTTAAATTCAATTGTCCGGATCTCTTCAAATTATACAAACCCTTTGCCCTTATTGACAGAAGCGTTCTGTAATTGTATGGTCTAATTTAGTCAGCACATCTTGGAACAATCACAGTTTGCTGATAACCCATGTTTTAGCCTCTAATTTTAACCAGGACTAATTCAACAAGAGAAAAACAAAGTCCATTCGGAAACCAAAAAAAGGAAAAAAAAAACATTAAACAAGATCGGGAATTCTTCAATATCATCAACATATAGAATTCCAAAGTAGTCTAAATTTTCGGTCTTAATACATTCTCTTGAAATGTCCAGTGCCTTAAGAACCGTGATTCAACCCAGGAGAGCTAAGTTCCGAATTTCTTCTAAGCCTAATATTTCCCAGGAATTATCAAGAATGATGAGGACTTTTTCGTCATTTCCTGCGAGGTCTGCAATGTCTTTTAAGTTTTCATTAATTTCTTTGTAAAACTTTTTAAGTCAAGCTCGTTGATGAGCTGATTTTGCATATGAAAATGAAACCATTCTATTATGTTCGTTTTCTACCAGACTTTATTTACTCAAATTAACAGTCAAATATTAATAGTTTAATGAGTGTAAATACTATTTATCCTTTTATTGACTTAGAAGTCCACTGTGGGACCTCTAATGGTGAAGTATCTTTCAAGTCTGGAGGCAGAGCACCATTCCGGGAAATTACCTGCAAAATTGCAAATTATATGCAGAAAGCAAAGTTCTCAAAGCTACTTTTTCCAAATTGACTGTCAGTTTCACACAAGAATTGAGGAATTTGAAACTGTGTTTCACGGGTCATTGGCATATTTTATAGTAATGAAAGATTTTGAAATTAACTAGCGACAATGAAAGTAGCGATGAGTGTTGTTACTGTTATTCCAGTCTATTGATGCGTGATTTTGACACTAACAACTATACACATGCAAAGTGCTAAAAAGTTACATGTGAGGTAATTGTAAGATGTGTTTATGGTGCAGTGATGATGCTTGTTAGTTAGTACGTAAATAACAAGCTGACAAGAGAGAGAGCTTTAGAATGGTTTGGATCTATGAGCAAGTTCTATGTCCACTATGTTTGTATTATGGTTTCTTTTGTGATCAACAATGAAGATTACAAAGAGAACGATCTCTCAAGGGTTACAAGTATTTGAAGTGTTATAGAAGAATGATAAGTTAGTCTCTTTCTAGTAGTGTGTCTTTGCCATTTTTCTCTGTAAAATAAGTATGTGAATTAGATAATCGATCCTGTTGTGAGGAGTGAAGCTTGCTATTTATACTCTTTTCAGCTTAAGTTAATGAGTGCTTTTATAAGTTGTCTTAATTTAGAGAAGATCTTCCTTCTTTTTTATTCGTTGGGAGCTTTCATTCATATCCTTCAATTAAATGAAATTTTGGCATATGGCTGCACAAAATATCATTCTGAATTGGAGGTTGGTGGAGATGCCTATTGAGAGCTAATTGGTGGAGATGATGTCAGCATATATTTTAGGCATAACACTATCATTAGTTTTTTCAATTATTTTCCATGTGTGACGCCTCACAAGTATTTTATCAAACACTTGGTGGAAATCTCAAGCTAAAAAAATCTAACCCGCTTCACAAAATTCTAAAACTCTCTTGACTTCTCTACACATTTGTAGATATCTCTTGAATTATTTTCAGTTGGTAGAAGATTTTAGGTCTTAAATCTCTATCATTGAATGTGGAACATTGTGTAAATCTAGACAATTCATAATAAGTTACGGTTACTATAAATATGAGGAGGCCTTATTTGGCTAAATCATCCAAGAATTGTAAGCTTAAGTAATAAAGAATGCTCTTTTCTCTAGCATAATATTATGAGTTTGAGTGAGTGTTATCTTTTATTCTCAAAACTAGCAAGCTTGAGTTATCTAGTGGGGAAATAAATAGGATCGTGACAACTGGTATCAGAGCTCGAAGTTCTTGGGTCGCTTACTAGATCCTTCCAACTAGCTGACTTTGTTGAGGTTTGAGTGGGACCACGAACATCCTTCCAACTAGCTCCCGTAGAACTCTGAAAGCTCCAGAATCTATTGGGATATTGTGGCTCGTTTTCCTATTTGTTCCTATGTTAAATTGTATGTCTTTAACCAAGTTTGTTCAACTATGATTTTATCAATCGCATAGGAAAACCCTTTAATAAAGAATATTATTATAAATAGAAATAGAATTATGAGAGTCCTTCTAAGAATTGAAATATCAGTCTAGTAGAAATATAATGTCCCATATATTGTGTATAAATATAGAGGTGAAAACCAATTCAAGGTTATGAGAGAATGTGAGAACATAAGATATTTGATATAAGGGCTATTAAACACCATGAGTAGAGTGTCATAAAAATTAGGATAGTTTCTACTTTAGGTACTGGTCTGTTAATTATATATCGGATTTATGACGGTGTCATGTACTCTTGTGTATCGTGTTGATGAAACTATAGTGGATTTCTCTTATCCGTGAATGTGGCCAGGTTATTTTGAATCACGTAAATGTCATGTCTCCTTTTTTTGTGTGATTTTATTCCTATATTATTAATCTTGAATATATGTTTTCCATTGCACGATCTCTTAACCAAATCATTTGAACTAAATCTTCGAAGGGGACAAAAATGGTTGGTACGATAAATAGTCTTTCTTTGCTTAATTAATTTATCCATTAAATCTTTTGCACTCCATTGTTTAAAAATTTGAAGGAACTTAGATTTATATATTTCTCGGAAATCTCTCTTATTTGCAATATCTTGACCTTTTTCTTACGCTCTACGTTAGTTATCTATTAAGAATTATGTTGGCTATCTTTCGATTTTTTTTGTTTTTATGATCTAGGTTGATTTACAATCTGTTTTCAAAAATTTATTCTAAGACTTATGCACATTTTGGTTTAATTGTGTACTTGTACAAACTCTGGAACTTTGGAAAACAGAGGATTAGACTAACAAATAGGATTTAGAGTTTAATTTTTATAAACTTGTTGACAGGCGTTAACGACTTCTATGGAAGAACCTTCAATATCTTGACTTTCATTCCAACTTGTTTGAAGGACCAACTCCAGTTCCACCACCTAATATAAAAGTATTTTTGATCTCAAACAATAATCTGATTGGAGAAATACCTCATTTAATTTGTAAAATGAGGGACAATGAAGTCCTTGTTGAACCGGTTGTCACATAATTTGCGGTAATTAGGGTCGAATCCATCCAGAGCAAAGACTATCAACCTAAGGTATGATTGAGTAAACGAAAGTAAAAATGACAAATTTTAATCAACTAGTATCCTAAAAAAATAATTTCAGGAAATCTAATTACTAACTGAAACACAATACTAAAGGTGTTGCCCTAAGGCTTCGGCTCAACTTAGGATTGGCACATAATTCTTCTCCTCACTCTTCGATTTCCTAAACCTACAAGGCTAGGCAAATCACATAAAAAGTCTCTCCACAACCAAGTGCAATCTATCATGTCTCCCTATTATCTTAGTTATAGGTTGATTGGTTAAAGACTATCTTCAATTAACAAAGAGACTCAATTAATTAAAACCACTAATTGGTACAAAGAGAATAAACACAATCCATAATCCCTGTAATACAATCACAAATTTATCACACTTGAATGAAATCATATATAGTAGAAACATTACTGAATGACAATATATAGCAAGATTGTAATCAGTATCGAAATAATTGGAAACCATAATTCATCATTCAGAACTTTCAAACCCAACATTCAAGATACAATCAATTTGATTTCACAACGAACACAAATCTAACAAAGCATTTCATAATTCAAATCATGCATCATATTGTAATCGTATTGGAACAAAGCAATCCTTAAATCACAATACACAACAATCAAATCATATGTTCAATGTGTAATTAATAATCCAATTAGTCAAGTGTTTACGCGAAGAAAACTATAGCCTGAATCCTAGTCTCGCCTCGGCCTAACGGGCAACCGTAGCTCAACCACTCATGGTGGGCTGACAATGGTTGAAGGGTTTGACTAGTCACTGCCAAATGTGGGAAACACGTCGCCGACAATTGGAATGAGAGATTGGCGGCTGAGGAAGACCAAAGGACACCAAAAGGTGAATGGTCGTCGTCAATGACGGCGGATCTCGACAAAAACATGTCGGCCGCGGCTGAAACTGTGATAGCAAGGTGGCTAGGAGCTGTAGGAGAGATGACCGACTGTTAGGGAGACAAATCGACACCGAGAAGTGGAAGGACCACTGCTAGAATGCAAAGAGACACGGCGACGCAAATGGACTCACGACAACGATGGGAGAACGGCGACAAAAATGCTCGGGAACGCTAAGGGAAGGATGACCCCCACCTGGGGAAGCTGAATTGACTCCAGAGAACCAGAATACCAAGAGACACGGCGATGAAAATGGTGATGAATGGCGACGGAAGATCTTCAAGGAGATGATGGAGATGATGGCTGATCGAAGTTTTGGAAGATGAAGGGTCGCCGGAAAATGGTGGAAGGCGACTGGCTGCATTTTCACGGCTATCCTCTTATGGAAAATGTGGCTAATTTCTTAGTCCCTATACATTTAAAAAGTGACAAAATCAACCCCTTGGAAAACATGACATTTTACCCTTTGATAAACATAAATAAGACAAAATCAACCCTAATCCATAAACCACAACCTAATGTCAACTCACATCGTTTCTAAAATCATTTCAAACATGAAAAATTCGTAAGAAAACATTAGAATGCTATTTTTCATCAATAAATTCATAAATTGTCTCAATATATATTCAATTAAATCATAACAAAGTGTATTAAATCACTTTAATGGAGTAATTTTCATGACCCTAACATTGATCTTTCTAATAATTGCTTGAGAGGCACCATTCTAAAATGCATGGGACACTTGAGCAATAGTTGCATGTGATGGATCTAAGAAAGAATAGGTTTCATGGCACCATTCCTCAAACATTTTCAAAGGATAACAATTTAAGGACCCTTAACTTCAATGGCAATAGATTGGAAGGGACATTCCACCATCTTTGATCAATTGTACAATGTTGGAAATTCTGTTTTCGGAAACAACAACATAAATGATACGTTTCTGCAGTGGTTGGGAACTCTTCCGGCATTACAAGTTCTTGTTCCACGCTCCAATAAATTTCATGGTCTAGTCGGTGATCCAGTGGCGAAAAATCTTCCTCTAAGTTGTGAATCTTTGATCTCTTGAACAACAATTTTAGTGGTTTGCTGCCAGGAAGGTATTTTGAGAACATGAAATCTGTGATGGATATTAGTGGTGAGGCTAAAAGGAATTTGCAGTAAATGGGTGAATCATATTATGAAGATTCAGTGACATTGCTGGTAAAAAAGAACGAGGTTAAACTGGTGAAATTTCTCGCTATTTTCAGTACCAGTGACTTTTCAAGCAATAGCTTTCATGGGGGAATTCCTGATTTAATTGGAAAGATTCGATCACTTCGACTGCTCAACCTTTCGCAAAACTTCCTAACTGGAAACTCCCTTTGTCATTGGGAAATTTCGCAGATCTAGAATCCTTAGACCTCTTTTCAAACAGACTTCACGGGAAAATTCCATGGCAGTTGAAAAGAATGACGGTTCTTGCAGTCCTATACCTGTCTCATAACCAACTTGAATGACCTATCAAGGCAGTCAATTTGAAACCTTTTCCAGTGATTCTTATAGCGGAAACTTGAGATTATGTAGACTTCCACTGTCAAATGAATGCGACGCTGATGAGGCGCTGCAACCATCCTCAATATCAGGAAATGCTACAAACTGTGGAAAAAAATTTGGTTGGAAAGCGGTGATGATGGATTATGGATCTGGAATGGATTTGGGAATGATTATGGATATCTTGTATTTTCAACTGGAAAACCTGTCTGGCTAGCAATTGTATTTGAAGGGATGAGAAGGTTGCATGAGAAACACAATGGAAGAAGAAAGTAGTGTCTGCATTCGGCAGTGTCAGAATAATGTTGATAATATGCTGTACTTTATTTTATTTTTCTTTTGAAATAATGTATCAGCAAGATACTTGTTGTATTGATCTAATGAAATTGTTGTCTATGTCAGTAAAAGCAAATCAATTGATGCCCGGCATCATATTGCATGATATATCAGAGCAAACTCCTCTGCCCCCATTGTTCTTTCTCTTATGAATTTCAGGTTTCAACCATCTTGATCTCATACAATTATACACACCTTGTAAAACCCCATTCTAATCATATATATATTCGCTTTGGTTTTGTTTATAAGGAGGGACTTTTCTGTCAAATTTTAAAGTTTGGTTAGTGATGAAAACGAAGAAATGGAAGCTGTTGGGTTTGCATGTAAAAGGGCACAAAATTTGGACATTTTCGTAAAGAAAAGCTTAGGTGGCGGGGTTAGATTGAAATTTAGAATTTTTGGGGGGCATATTATAATTTCAGAAAAAAATTTTGTTTAAAAGAAGAAGAAAACTGGGCAGTTCGCCCAAAAGAAGAAAAAAAAGAAAAAAAAAAAAAAACAGAGAAGAAGAGAGGGAGGGAAGAAGAAGAAGAGGAGAGAAAGGAGAGAAGAAAGAAAGGAAAGGAGAAAGAGAGAAAGATAAGAGAGAAAAGATAGAAGAGAGGATAGAAAGAAAGAAAGAAGAAGAAAAGAAGAAAAAGGAGAAGAGAGGAGAATGGATTTCGGCTGAAAATGGTAGAGTGAGAGAGAAGAGTGGAGCAGAGTACAGGGATCTTCGGCTGAGTTAGAATTGTGAGTGGAAAACGCATTAAATCCTTTTCTAAAGTTTGCATTTTTCAAGTTGCATGTTACTTGATGTTTATTGTTTCAAGCATTTAAAAGTTATGTTTAAATTGATTATTTGGAATATTGTTTGTACCATAGAGATAAGTTGTGGATGTTGTTGATTTGAAGAGTAGATGGAGAAAGGTTATAAAATAGGCAGAATTAGAAATGTTGAACTTGGCATGCATGTGTGCATTTTATGCATATACATAATGTTTGTGAATAGAAAAGAAATTATGGGAAATTGTATGTTGGATATGGTGGCTGATTATTGTGGTTAACTGAAATTGGAGATTTAATGCAATAGTTTTATACGGGTAGAGCATATATGTTGATCCTAAAGAACCAAGAGTTATTAAAGTATGTTTTTGGTTATAAAAAGTTATGCTGTGAAATTCTGACAGCCTAAACTTCTGAAAATTTTATATATGTTTCGGGTTTGTAAATGAAGCTAAATTTCAGATATTTTGTTTTAGACTTATTAGAGATTGGTTGAAAATTGATTTCACCCCAAAATTCGAAGTATTGGATTTTTTATTGAATTTTGAATTCTGCTATGAAATTCTGGAATTTCATGTTTTCTGTAGAGCATGCATTTTTCAGAACTGAAATAATTCACTTATACTTATCCAAATTGAGTGATTTTAAATTCTGGTGAATCCTATATGTGTCTAGTTTAATTCTGGAGAGTTTCATGAGGTTTAGATTAGGGGCTGAATTGTTATGAATTTTACAAGTCAGTAACCTCAATTCTGGAAACAGTTGGCAGATTTAAATGAGTTGAAAGAAAATTGTGTTTTAAATAGTTATTGATTCTGAAATGACTTGAAAATATTACTGGATCAACATATATTTGTCTTGAATGCCCCATTGAAATTATAGCTTGATTTGGTGAGTGGATTAAACCAAATCTTCTTCCAAATCCTTAAATCCATGCTTGCATGTTAACTTGTGATTTTATTTTAAATGTTTTGATGAAGTTTGGTATATAGAATTTATATGTATTCATGCTATATGAATGTTGAGAGTAGAGAATTGGTTGAATTGTATACGGGTTGAGGATCGTGATGTTGGTAGATGGTTTCTTGGTAAAAAGAAAAAGAGAAGGGGTGCATTCTGTCAGTTTTGAAAGTATGTTTTAAAACTTGCATTCTACCCCCATTTTGCATGGAATTTCATACAATTTGGCATGATTTACTTTTATATGAAATGTGGTATATATCTTATGATTAGTGATGGACATATGCTATGGAAATGTGATATTGAAAGTAATTTTTAATCTGGGTTAAACTGTCAGTTTTAAAACATGTTTGGAAATTTTCAGTTTCACCCCTGGATGTGATTTTTGAATATTATGTCATATATGTATGATTTATAAGCACTTACGAAATATGCTCTTGACTTACATGTTACTTGAGATTATGCATGAGATTGTTATGGTGTTAAAACCACCCTACGAAGTACCCATCCCCCAGTTTTCAGGCTCTGCTCGCCCACGCGATGCAGGATTCCGCTGGGTATTGAGATATTTGGTCTTCAGGCTTTGCGCATGCGTATTGAGATATTTAGTGCTCTGCCTGGGCGTTGAGTTTGTCTGCCAGGTATTGAGATGGTTTTCTTCAGGCTCTGCCGCGCGATGATAGATCTTGCTGGGTATTGAGATGTATTTCCCACTGCTGTGTGTGGGATGCCCACTAGGTATCGAGATTTTTCCCAAGGGTACTAGTTGTGGTGAGAACCTTTAGTATCGGTTTACTGTTTCGAAACAGGATATTAGTTTAAAGTTTTCAGATACCACGAGCAGATCGCTTAATAGTTTCGTTTTCGTATCGATGGATAGTTTGCATTAGTTATATGAAACAGTTGATGTTGTAGCATGATTTATAGAAAACATTGTCTTTAGAAGCATAAGCATTTACAGCAATTCTTTAAGTTCTCATAAAAGAATTTTCAGCATTTAGTAATGAGCTAGGATTCATAAATTGTTGTCAGTTTAATTGATCAGATTATAATACTTAGAACAATTAGAAATGAGTTATGCATGCATACATGGATGATTAGCTGCCACCGTAAAAGAATGTTCATGGAATCATGTTGTTTTCTGTATTTTTATAAAAACCTTTGCATGCCATAACTTTTGTTTGACGAATGTTTTGCAAACTCCCCCTTTTCCCCACTCACTGAGTATTTCAGCTCACCCCTTTTTTTTAAATGTTTTTCCCCCCACCAGGACCTTCCGGAGATCGTGCCGAGTAGTGAGCCTCCGCTCAGGGTTGTGCCACGCGTTGACATCTTTTATGTGGGTTTTATATTTACGTCGCATTGTAAAATTTGGACTTTCGTTTCAAGAACTCATGTTTTCCTTCATGTATTTCCTTTTGTTTCATGTTTTGGAATGTATAGTATAAGTGGAAAACCTGATACTAAAATTTTCCCTAACTCTTTCCTTTTGTAAAACGAAAGATGATGCATGCCTTTTTTTTGAGATGTTGGAAATGGAAATACTATGATGTTATTCAGGAAAAGTATGTCTTTAAACAAGTTTCGCAGTTTTTCTACATGACACGTCTCGGGTATCTGAGTCTTGTGGGAGCGCCCGGATCCTACGGGATGAGGAAATTCGGGACGGGTTGTGTCACACCTTGTTTGAAATAATAACTATGTTACAATGAATGAAGATTCTTGATACTCTGAAAGTTGTCTCCTTAATCACCAAGGGAAAAATGCCACCCTTGAGACGCCCACATTGATTTCAGCTCACTCTGAGCAGCAAACTCCTATTTGTTTCCTTTTTTGTGTGGTTTAGCACAAAGCTAAAACTAGAAATAGAGACGACTGGAATTTCAAGTCATCTAAGTGCAGGTCTAGTAAGACATTTAGAAACAAAATCTGCCATAAGAAGCTCAGGACAAAAATGTGCAGGCAGTTTAAAACCAGCTGCGGAGCTATTGCAACAGTTAAATATTTATTTAAGATGGTGCCCTTCGTATAGGTCATTGTGTTACAATAAAATTATTTACGAAATTTTCCTGTATAATTGATGTTGATAATAGGTAGTATGTTCTACTTGATGTGGAGGAATAAAACTAAGTAGCAACATATTTAAAAGCAATCCCGGAAGGAACAGACAAATGGTCTTTAAAACAGTCCTTTACAGTCTACAACAATAATACATTTTTCATGTTTGTTACAATTGTAACCTTTACAGAAAATTCAGGATTGAAGTCATGTGAAAATGTAAACTTCATCATATCCCTTCCTGCAGTCAAGACATCATACAACAATTAAATCAATAAATTTAAATGTAAATTTAGATGGGTTTCAGTATCATCATCAAAATATTAAATGTTTGATTTAACAACGATTTTGTAACTTTCGTAATGTTCTCATACTTTTTATTAGTTTGTACAAGTAATTTTATTTTGTTTTTAAATTTATTAAGAATAGAAAACATATTTTGGAAAACTGGTTGCCAGGTCAACACGTAAGCTGAGAAATATGAGATTGTTTTACACGCTTATTCATCATATTTATAGTAGATGAAGGACGGTGTAATTAACTAGAAACAATGAAAGTATCCATGAGTATTGTTGCTGCTCTTGCAACCAGTCTTTTTATTGTGTTACTTGCCCTTTTAACCATTAACAGTAGCTTCTTCAGTGAAAGATCTGACTTGGGATTCTTCAAGAGTGAGAAACAAGATCTTTTAAAGCAGCTCCCTTGTAGAACTGTTAAAGCAGCTTATGAGCAGCCAAAACCGGTTGGTAAGATAACAAACTTTCTTTCCTTTATTATTTTTAATAATTTGATTTAATTGCACTTGAAATTGTAATATTTATGTCTTTTGGAAATTAATCACTCATATTTCAATATCTTGACCTTTCTTCCTGTTGATGCTGGATTTTGGCACCAACGAATTGTTACGTGCGTAACATTGATTGGCTAAGAAACACACGTGATAATGAATACATGTAGTGAAATAAATGTAAAGAGAGTTTTTAAAGTGGTTCGGATGCTAAGGTAGCAAGTCCTACGTCCACTGATTTGTATTGATATTAGTGTGGGTCAGGTCGCAAAAGCGGACTGACTTACAGAGGAGTTGGAAAAAGTAAATGTGTTTTACAGGAGAGAGAGAGAGAGAATTTCTCAATGTAAAAATGGTCGAATCCCCTTAATGAAGGGGTCTTCTTCATTTTATATCAAACTGAAGCGTGTAATCATCATTAAATCCATGGGTTGGTGTGGTATCGAGGATATAATCCGGCTTTATGTCCCATTGCTCTCTTCCCAAGCTGACTTCGCACGATTTATTTTAGGGAAATGGACGCGTGTGAGCTCCAAATCATTTGGCAGGCCTGATGTGTGCGTGTTGCTCTGACGGGAGCAGGTCACCCTTCACGTGACTTTCCCACGTCAGCCCTTTACTTTCCCACGTCAGCCCTTTATTTTCCCAGGCATAACAGAAGCCCCCTAGTTTTTAAGGTTTGAGGATCGAACCTTGGAAACTAAGTCAGCATCGGAGATTTTGGTCGCTCCAGGCACGAAGGGAGGGGAGAGGCTCGGCACAGGACTCTTGGCGAACACGATCTCACGCGATTCCTTGCCAAAACGACCTGACAATCTTCGTCCTAGCGACTTGGGTCTGACGGACGCTCCTTTCTGTACCTTAGGGAATCAATGAACCTGGTCCTGCGTTGTCAGGCGCTCTGCACGCGTTAAAGCATTTGTCAGACACATTAAATGCATCGTGTGCTGACCCGACGCCGTTTTGACAGCATTAGTTGCGCAGCGCATTCGAAACGACGACTCTTATCACGGCATTTAATGCGACGTGGGGCGTATTTAATGCGGGGAGAGAGAGTGGGCTGTCGTTTCGGTTCCGAGAGGTGGTAACCGTCGATTCGCAATCCATATAAAAACTCGTATTTTTCAGATGAGGTCACCGAAATTTCTTTTGTTTCGAGTGACAAACCTTAGCAAACCAGAAACCACTCTTTCCCGATCGGCACTTCTCAGGCAACTTAAACGAGTTTCGGTCTCAGTTACTCATCCCAGAAGGTAAGATTCTCTTCTTCTTCTTTTTCTTTGCATTTGCTTGGTTGGGTGATGGCGTCGGGTCTCCTGGAGTTTCATCAGAGACGTGATGCCGTCATTGGATTCGAGCCGTGGACGGCGGCTCGAGTTACTGTTAGGGTTTAAGAATTTGTCCCCTGCCGCCGCACGAGACAAACACGAAGGCCTAAATGACCGTGTCTGTCGATGTTGCAGATTGGAATGGAACCGTCAACATCCAGACCCGAGGAAGGAGCTGGCTCGTCCTCGCGGGAAGTTCCCGAGGACGCGTCCCTTGATGTCTACTCGGTCCTCACCTTAGAGGAATTCGATAGGATAAAAAGGCAGTTTGATGTCCACGCGGAGGTGTTCCTCGACCATACCAGGTCGTCACGGCGCCCTGCCGATGGCCTTGCCGCGATCTCTGAAGAGATCTTCAAGGGTGGAGGGAGGATTCCCCTCCATCCTTTCATCAGGTCAGTCCTGGATCACTTTGAGATCGCACCGATGCAGCTGACGCCAAACACGTACGTCATCACTGTCGCGATGTACATTGCATGCTGGGAAAGCGGCTTAGGCGAGCCAACGGTAGTGGAGCTCGGCATCGCCTATTATCTCAAAAAGAGCAGAGACAAGGACTCATACTATTTGTCTCGGCGACCTAAAACCATTGCCTGGGGATACACAACTATCCCGGCAATGCGAGGCCTACGAGACAAAGTTCTTCTTTTTTTGTTATGACGGCTACTGCCGCTTTCAGGATCCAAGTAGGTTTTTCTTCGCTGGGTTTATTATCTGCTCGCATGATCAGTAGTAACGACCTGTTTTCTTTTGCAGCTAACAGAACGACCAGCCAAAACTTACTTGCCGACCCAAACAGGCTCGTATCCTTTGGAGTACTGGACAAGGAGAGCCGGGACGCGAGGAAGCTTGTGACAACCGTGAACTTGCGGAAGTACGGTTTTTTCAGCGACAAAGCGTCTTTAGAACCCCCAGAAGGTAAGTTATACTGGTTCCCTTCTGGTCGTAAAATGATTTCGTTTGTTAACGAACTTAAATGCAGGAACCATGCCGCCAAAGGAGTCCGAGCAGCCCCGCCGAGCACCATTCGTCTTCCCCGATCGAGGAGGGAGAGAGCGGCTAAAGCTGCTCGTCTGTTCCGCGCGGCCCGATGCCTACAGCTCGCCTCCCAATCCCGCGTCTGCGCAAGAAGCGACCAGACGAGGTTCAGTCGGGCTGGTGCACTAACCGCCCAAAGCGGAAGGCTCCGACCCAGAGGTCGAAGAAGAGGAAGCAGATTCAGGCTGAAGAGTCGGAGACCGAATCTGAGGAAGAGCCTCTGAGGTCGCGCCAGGAATCTAGGAGGTCGGGCAAGGAGCCCGTGAGCGAGGCGGTCGCTGCCGGCAAGGCGAAGGACGCATCTGTGCTAGACTCATTGGGGAGTTTGCCCGAGTACCTACGGCCGATCGTCTATAGCCTGCTCGAGTGCGAGCTATCGGGATCATACGACGAGTTTGCTAACACGGGTGACGACCTGATGACCATGTCGTTCCAGCATCTGAGCAAGGTAAACGAGCTGTACTTAAAACTTCACTGACTTATCGATTTATTTCTAACTCATATCTTGTTCGCAGGCGTTGCTTGCGATGAGGATGTCCATGGAGAAGACGCGGATGGGGGCCACAAAGGGGACAAGCGACCTGAAGGAGGAGGTCGCGAAGCTGAAGCAGAGTTTGGAGTTCGTCGAAGCGGAAAGAACACAGGCGTTTGAAGCGGCGAACAGGTATCTGAGCCAAAAGTACGCTGCTTTACGAATAGTGGACTTCCAAAAGACGGAGCTCGATCGACGTGCGAAGGAAGTCAAGGAACTTCAAAGGACAACCGCCAGGCTCTCTAAGGAGTTCGGAGAGAAGGACTAGGAGATCCAGGCGACCTTCGCATGGGCTCAGCGAGCTGAAGAAGATAGGGAGGCCTCCGAACAGGAAAGGCGAGCTCTTGAGGCCGAACTCCAGGAGAGTCGGGAAAGAGTCGCTTCTCTGACTGAAGAAATGCAGAATCAGCCAGAGGAGATGGAGGAAAAGGCCGCAGACTGGGCAATCGGGGCTATTTACTCCCTGCGAGCAAGGAATCCAGACTTGGACATGTCCGACCTCCCGGAAGGCTGGCAGGCGACCTTGCGGATCATGGCCGAGGAGGACAACCAGGTGCCGCAGCAGCTCAAGGACCTGACCAGGCAGGGGGTTCTGGCTCGAAGGATCCCCTTGACCAGCCTTAGCCTTAGCGTAATGAGTTGTCCCCATTGTAATCAGGTCTTTTGACTTTTACATAGATGAAGATATTTTCTTTACAATTGCAGTTCGCTTTTTCATATATATGTACACTTTACAATTGTGATTTACATAAGCGATTACATATAAATTCTTACATGCGAACAGAACATATGCGAACTGTTTTGAGCGAACAAAGAAATACTTGAAAAGAAATTAACAAAAACGGAGAGCTGAGTTCGGGATTACTGATAATATGGCCGGAGGTGCTCGGCATTCCAAGCTCGGGGTACTTTGGAGCCGTTCAATCTTTTGAGTTGGTAGGTCCCCGGTCTGATTACTTTGTCGACCCGGTACAGACCTTCCTAGTTAGGTCCCCGTACCCCCGCACTTGGCTCTCTGGTCCCGAGGAGAACTTCCTTTAGCACAAGGTCTCCGACCTGGAAGTCTCTTTGCCTGACCTTTGAGTCGAAGAACCTTTTTGCTCGCTGCTGGTAGGCTGCTATCCTTAGCGAAGCCTTGTTGCGATGCTCTTCGACCAGATCCAAACTTGGTCTCATAAGTGCTTCGTTTTCATCCTCATTGTACAAGTCCCTCCGAAGAAAACCAGTTCCGACCTCTACAGGGATCATTGCTTCGCAGCCATAAGCTAGCGAAAAAGGGGTTTCCGAGGTGGAGGTTCTCGGAGTTATCCTGTACGCCCATAAGACTTCGGGGAGATCGTCAGCCCAATTTCCTTTGGTTGCCCCGAGCTTGGCCTTCAGATTGTGCTTGATGGTCTTGTTGACTGCTTCAACTTGGCCATTTGCTTGCGGTCTGGCGACTGAGGCAAATTTTTTATGGATGCCCAGCTCGTCGTAGAACTGCTTGAACTCCTCATTATCGAATTGCTTTCCATTATCTGAGATGAGGGTGTGAGGAATTCCGTAGCGGCACACTATGTTCTTGAAAATGAAGTCTTTCACTTTATGGTCGTGATCGCGGCTAGTGGTTCGGCTTCAACCCATTTTGTGAAATAGTCTACTGCGACCACGGCATACTTGACCCCTCCCTTTCCAACTAGTATGGGGCCGATAAGGTCGATCCCCCACATGGAAAACGGCCAGGGGCTAGACATGGTAATCAGCTCATGAGACGGGGCTCGCGGAATGTTCGCGAACCACTGGCACTTGTCGCACTTCTTGACAAAGTTGTGCGCATCTTCTTGGATTCAGGGCCAATAGTATCCCTGGCGAACAACCTTGTTCGCAAGAGATCGAGCTGCTGTGTGGTTACCGCAGATCCCTTCATGAATTTCCCTTATGATGTAGTATGCTTCTTCACTACTTACACATCGGAGGAGAGGGGCACTGAATCCTCTCCTGTACAGCTGATCCCCGATGAGTGTGAAACGAGCAGACCTTACTCGCAGGACCCTTGCCTCGACCTTGTCGCTCGACAAGATCCCATCCTTGAGGTACTGGACAATGGGAGTCATCCAGGAATCTGGCTGAACCATATTCACGGCCTGTTCGGTCGGGCTGATAGTTGTAGCATCGACGAAACGAACAGGAATGCTATCAGGAGCCTCAGAATCTAATGATGAGGCTATCTTTGCCAAGGCGTCCGCTATAGAGTTGCTCTCCCTGGGGATCTGAGCGATTTCAAAGTGCTCAAAGCGACCCCAGAGACCTTAGCTTCTTTCGGTGTGCGGACCATGTTCTCTTCCTTGGCTTGGTATTCCCCAGTCTCGGTTGACGATCAGATAAGTCGCTGTAAATGCTGATCGCGGTTGCACCCATTTCTTTGGCGAGTCGCAACCCGGCGAGCAGGGCCTCGTACTCGGACTCATTGTTGGTCGCCTTAAACCCGAACCGGAGAATACCATGAATTCGAGCCCCCTCGGGGCTCACCAGGAGAAGACCCGCACCGCTCTTTTCCTGTTTGACGACCTGTCGACGTAGAGGTTCCAGGTCGACAAGTTCTAAATAGTATCTTGCCCGACTTCGCTAGATTGCTGCTCGCTTGGGAGATAGGAAAATTCCGAGATGAAGTCTCTGACACCGCCTGCCTTTGATGGTTGACAGGGCTTGTACTTTAGGTCGAACTGGCTCAGTTCCATGGCCCATTTGAGCAGTTTACCCAAGGCCTCTGGCTTCTGGAGGACCTGCCTGAGGGGGTAATTTTTCATTACATTGATTGTATGGGCATGGAAGTAAGGTCGTAGCTTCCTGGACGCGACCAGCAGAGCAAAAACTAGTCGCTCCATTTCCGGATACCGCATCTCGGCATCCGATAGACGCTTACTTGCATAATACACTGGCCATTGAGCTTTTTCCTCTTCCCGTATTAAAGCGCACTGACCGCGAACTGAGACATGGATAGGTAGATGAGCAGGATTTCCTGTGGAAGAGGCTTAGAGAGGAGAGGTGGCTTCCCGAGATGCTCTTTTATACTCTGGAATGCCTGCTCGCATTCGGAAGTCCACTCGAATTTCTTATTGGCCTTCAGAACATTGAAGAATGGTGCAACAATGATCTGATTAGCCTTGATATGAAGCGACTAAGTGCCGTTATTCGCCCGTTCAGACTCATGACTTGCTTTTTGCTGGTCGGGCTCTCCATATCGAGCAGAGCTTGAATCTTTTCGAGGTTTATCTCTATGCCCCGCTGATTGACCATATATCCCAGGAACTTTCCTGACGATACCCCGAATGAACATTTGAGAGAGTTCATTCATTCAGTAGAGCCGTATGTCAAACATCTCAGCGAGATGCGTAATATGCTCTGAGGCGACCTGAGATTTGACCAGCATGTCATCCACATAGACCTCCATTGTTCCCCCGATCTGGTCGGAGAACATTCGGTTGACTAACCTCTGATAGGTCGCACCCGCATTCTTGAGGCCGAAGGACATGAGTTTGTAACAGTACAGCCCCCGGTCCATAATGAAGGTCGTATGCTCCTCATCTGGTTTATACATCGGGATTTGATTATACCCCGAATATGCATCCATGAAGCTTAATAGCTCGTGCCCCGAGGTGGCATCAACGAGCTGGTCGATTCTTGGCAAGGGAAAGCTGTCTTTTGGGCAAGTTTTGTTCAGGTTGCTGAAGTCTACGCAGGTCCGCCACTTGCCATTTGGCTTCTTTACCAGGATCGGGTTAGCAACCCAAGTCGGGTAGAGAGCCTCGCGAACAGATCCATTGCGGAGTTCCGGTTCTCCAGCTGATTTTAATGCGTACGCATCTGAGGATCCATTGCCCTTCTCTTTTGGCGAACTGGCTTGGCTTCATTGCTAACGTTCAGTGAATGGCAAATAATGTCCGGGCTGATCCCGACCATATCTGCGTGCGAGCAGGCAAACACGTCAATGTTCTCCTTCAAGAAGCGAGCTGAGGGTTGAGACAGCTTCCGATCTTTAACACTCGACTCGGCTCTTTTGGATCAACCAAAGAAACTTGACGAGATCCTCAAGGCCAGCCACTCGGGGATTTCCCAGGTTCACGGATCTATATTATCCTCCGCTGGACCAGGCTGTGGCTCGATCCGGCTGATCGTCATGGCTTGGCGGGGCGCACATCGCGAAATGCCCTTTCCTTTGTCGGCCATTTGGACCGCTTTTATATAGCATTCGCGAGATGCGCTTACCTCCCCTATCCCCGATGGAGTGGGGAACTTCATCTTGAGATGATAAATGGAAGTGACTGTCCTGAAAGTTCTTAGCAGAGGTCGCCCTAAGATTCCATTGAAGGCCAATGGGTAGTCCACAACTAAGAATTCGGTAACCCTAGTCACCTCGTCGTAGTCGCCGAGCGTGACTGGGAGCTGGATTGTTCCGCTGGGGATCAGGTGATCCCCTGTAAAATCATACAGAGGTATCGAGGCTGGCTTCAGGTCGGCCTCGACCAGGTTCATTCTATCGAAAGCAGACTTGAACAGAATGTTCACAGCGCTTCCGTTGTCCACAAGCATTCTGCAGACATTGTGACACCCTATCGGGGGTGATCACTAGAGCATCCTCATGAGGATGGTGCAAGTGAGCCTCTTTCTCGCAGAAGGTGATTGGTTCCTCTTTTACGGCTTTACGAGGTCGTTGCGAAGTGTTCATTACCCTGATCGGGTCATGGTGCGCTTCGCGAGCATATCTTTCCTGCGCTCCTCGTGTGTTTCCCGCGAGGTGCGGACCTCCGAAAATTATGTTAACACTATTGTACCCGCTGCGATCACGACGCTTTTTCTTTCGCTCCCCTTGGTTTTCTTTTGGGGAGTCATCAATGTACTCCTTGAAGTGCCCCTTCTTGATGAGCTCTTCGATAGCCTGCTTTAGAGCTCGGCACTCATCAGTGAGATGCCCATTATCCCGATGGTAAGCAGGCAGGTATTTTTTGCTTGTTTCGGCCGTAGCGAGGGGTTTTCATGGGTTCGGGCTCACCGAGCAGGCTGGCCTCCTTGGATTTATCGAGGATTGCAGATATGGACACATTCAGCGGAGTGTATTGAGCCCCGTCATGGTCGCGACGAGGAACAGGAGCATAGGACTTTTTCTGCTCGTGGCGGGGTTTCTTCCCTTTTCGCTGATCGTCAATGTCTCCCTTGCGATCAGCTCGCCTATTATCTCCCCGACCAGGCGTACTGCTGGAAGTGCCGTGATTGCGACGGCGGAGTGCCGCCAACGAATTCTCTATTCGGAGATACTTTTCTGCCAGGTTGTAGAATCTGGTGAGGGAAATACCGTCCTCAGCTTGCAGTTCCTTCCACATGTCGGTTTGCGGGCGAACTCCAGCTATTATAAGAGTTCGGATGGACTCTTCTGGAGCATGAGCCACCTTGTTGAGTTCCCTGTGGAAGCGATCAATGTAAGATTGCAGGGATTCGTCTCTTTCTTGCCTTATGTTGCTGAGGTAGCTCAAAGGCATTGAAAATTTCTGATTGGCTTGGAAATGCCGCAGGAACGTCGTGCTCATCTGAGGCCACGAACTGATTGATCCCGATGGGAGCGACCTTAACCTGTTTGGAGTGAGAAGTCAGCGTCACGGCCAAACAACGACATTTTGCAAGGTCCGAAACCTGGTGGAGCTCCATCAGGTCGTTGAACTCATATAAATGATCCTGCGGATCATGGTTTCCATCGAACAGCCGCATATCTGGGATCCTGAACCCTGGTGGAAATGGGGCAGCTAGCACCTCGGGAGAGAAAGGGGATGCAGAGGTGACTTGCGCCTGTTCGTTTTGCTGCTCCCTTAACCTGTCCAGAGCTCGCTGCAGCTCCTCAATTTGCGGTAACTGAGCCAATTGGGGATTACTTTCACCCGTGCAGCGACCCGGCCTTCTGGTTAGCTTCGGGGAGAGTTCAGAGGTCAGATTCCTCCTCGCCTCGACCGGTATTTCCAGCCGCACTTGACAGACGGTGACTAGAGGTGTGTGAAGGCGATAGATAACGCGAAGCACTTTCACGACCCTCGCGGGTGGCCTCCACACCTTGCGGGGTGGTATGAACCACCCCGCAAGGTGTGGAGGCCACCCGCATAACGATCGGGATCGCTCTGCTGGTGGTGATCGGAATCACCGCGCCCAACATTTTTGCTTGGGTTTGCCTGCGACGTGGCATGGGACAGCTCGAGATTCACTTTTTCACCGAGTCTCAGCTTTGCCGACACCCTGCTCGGGGCGCCTTTTGTATTTGCTGGCCCTTGGGAGCCCGTAGGCTTACTTTTTGCCACTTGCTTACCCTTGCGCTTACGCGCTGCAGTGCTCGCGGCACGGGCTATCGCCCTTTGTCGCGCTTTCATGCGACCTGCAGGCGTCTTTGGCGGTTGTATTGCTCCAGCTGTCATAGATGACATGCCTTGGTCCAAACGATCCAACCTCTAGTTGACCGTCTGGAGAGTATTGTCGAACCTCTCCGGGTGGCAGCTTCGATGGCGGGGATGGTCCGGAGCATGAGCCGGGATATTCCCAGCAAAGCATTTTGCGGCCCTAACCGGAGGTACGTTGGAAGGGGCCGGGTGTCCCTCATCGGGCTGGGGGACTCCTTCAGCACGCTGGTAGACCTGCTCAGGCTCAGATTGGCGGGCCATTTGTTGCTGTAAGACCAGTAGGTCAAAGATTCTCCTGATGGAGGGTAGATACTAAATCAGGCCCTCGTTCTAGCGCCAAACTGTTGATGCTGGATTTTGGCACCAACGAATTGTTACGTGCATAACGTTGATTGGCTAAGAAACACACGTGATAATGAATACATGCAGTGAAATAAATGTAAAGAGAGTTTTTAAAGTGGTTCGGATGCTAAGGTAGCAAGTCCTGCGTCCACTGATTTGTATTGATATTAGTGTGGGTCAGGTCGCAAAAGCGGACTGACTTACAGAGGAGTTGGAAAAAGTAAATGTGTTTTACAGGAGAGAGAGAGAATTTCTCAATGTAAAAATGGTCGAATCCCCTTAATGAAGGGGTCTTCTTCATTTTATATCAAACTGAAGCGTGTAATCATCATTAAATCCATGGGTTGGTGTGACTGTTAGGATATAATCCGGCTTTATGTCTCATTGCTCTCTTCCCAAGCTGACTTCGCACGATTTATTACAGGGAAATGGACGCGTGTGAGCTCCATATCATTTGGCAGGCCTAACGTGTGCGTGTTGCTTTGACGGGAGCAGGTCACCCTTCACGTGGCTTTCCCACGTCAGCCCTTTATTTTCCCAGGCATAACACTTCCTATGTAAGTTCTATACTGAGAATTTTATTTATTTATTTAGGAATCATGGTTCATTTGGAATTATGTAGCTTTTACCATTAAGAATAATTGTTCGAATATTATCGGACACCTGCCGGTGATATTCTCTGATATTGGTGGCTGGTTTTCGATGGCCGAGTTGCGGTTGCCAATAATAACAGTTGCCTGCCAATGTCATTTTGACAGCAATTTTATTTTCTAAAAATAATAAATTATTTGGAAGTCATTTTGGCATTTTACTTATAGCAAGCAGATTTCTATTGAGAAAAATCACCTCTTCTGTTACTTTTGAGTTCGAATATAAAATAGATTATGGGTGAATCGGTACGTGAAAAAATTACTTATAATTGTTAACTGACTCAAGAATTCCAGAAAGCAGAGGCTGAGAAAAAATTATTAGTCTGTACAAGTAATTTTATTTTATTTTTAAATTTATTAAGAATATAAAACATATTTTGGAAAAGTGGCTGCCAGGTCAACACATAAGCTGAGAAATATGAGATTGTTTTACACGCTAATTCATCATATTTATGGTAGAAGGAGGACTGTGCAATTAAGTAGAAACAATGAAAGAATCCATGAGTATTTTTCCTGCTCCTGCAAACATTCTTTTTATTGTGTTACTTGCCCATTTAACCATTAACAGTAGCTTCTGCAGTGGAAGATCTGACTTGGGATTCTTCAAGAGTGAGAAACAAGATTTTTTAAGGTTTAATCAAGAGCTAAGGATGACTCCTTCATATTTGACCTGGAACCACTGCATTGCATCCTCCTTTGCAACTCTATGCTGAATTCCAACACGTGACTTGCATCTGCGGCGGAGACCAACACGATATCCTGGGCGCTCAAGAACAACATAGAAATCCATACCATAGATACCAGTTGAAGGATCATACCTGAAAAGAGAAGGTACAATACAACAGTTAACTTTAAAATCCCAGAGTGAGATAAAACACAGTACGACCATTAACTTTAAAATTCCAGAGTGAGACCTCAGAACCTGAGATCCCTAATACACTCATAACAACCATGCAGAAATAAGAAAATCTGTACTATTTCTTTGTAATGATCTCATTCTACAAGACAATACATAATTAAATTATGACATACTAGAAGCCAAATTGAAGTAGTACACAAAAGAACCATATTAGTAAATACGTCTGTAGCATATGCCTATCTCGTCCAGTTGATCCATAACAAGACTACAAGAGTAATGTTGGTAGCTTAGTCCGAAATATGACATCCCGAGAGACTACTATTTTCAACAAGAACTTCAGTCCTTACAGTCTAGAGAAAAGAACATATTATATATAGACAGTACCGGAATGGTTGTATAGAAATAGTCATCTCGATTTCCTTTCTCTTAGGGGAAATAACTTGGAAGGTACAATTTCAGGTGCTTTAGGAAACTTGACTTCTCTCACAAGCCTTGATCTTTCCTCCAATAAACTTGAAGGATACATAAGCAGGTCATGGGGGAGATTTTGCAATTTGAAATCAATTTTCTTGTCTGAGGTCAAATTGAGTCAAGAGGTGCATGAAGTCTTAGACATTTTCTCAATATGCGTCTCAGGGGTTTTGGAATATCTGGATTTAAAGAATACAAATCTTTTTGGTCATTTGACCGAACAACTTGGGCAATTTAAAAATCTAAAGTATCTTAATCTTGATTACAACTCCCTTTCCGGATCTGTTCCTGTGTGCATTGGAGAACTTTCGTTTATGAAATTTTTAGATCTTTCAAATAACAAGTTGGAAGGTGTAGTCTCTGAAATTCATTTCACCGATTTGACAAGACTATTATCTTTTGGCATCTTTGGTAACTCAGTAAGGTTGAAAGTCTGTCCTGATTGGATTCCTTCATTTCAGATCGAATTTCTGGAGTCATTTAGGGCCTTCATTTCCATCGTGGCTTCATTCACAGAAGCATCTAATTATTTTGGACATATCCAACTCAGGAATTGTGGATACACTTCTGATTTGGTTTTGGACATCTCATTTTCAAATACCTTATTTAAGCCTCTCTGATAACATAAACTATGGAGAGATTCCAAATTTAACTGAGGCTGATCGACCCAGTTATGTTGACTTGAGTTCAAATAATTTCTCAAGTTCATTACCTCTTGTATCCTCTAACATTTCTCTGCTAGACCTTTCCAACAATGCTTTGTCAGGTTCCATTTTTCATTTTTTGTGTCACAAAAGAAACGAGTCAAAGAAAATGATGATTCTCAAACTTGAAGATAATCTTTTATCGAGAGAATTAGCAGATTGTTGGATGAATTGGCAAAAATTGAGAATGTTGAATTTAGATAACAATAAATTTATTGGTAACCTTCCATCCTCTATTGGATCAATACGTTGGCTTCAGTCATTACACCTTCGCAAAAACAACCTCTCTGGTATAATTCCAACGTCACTTAAAAATTGTACCAGTTTAACGACATTTGATGTTGCTGAAAACTGGTTTGTTGGAAATATACCACTATGGATAGGACAAGAAGTTTTAGGTACGGTAATTCTTAACCTTCGTTCAAATAAGTTTGATGGTCATTTACCAACAAAACTGTGCTATCTGACTTTTCTACATGTCTTGGACCTTGCTTACAACAATCTCTCTCGAACCATTCCAAGTTGTATTAAGAACCTCAGTGGCATGGTGTCAGTTGACTATGATGAAGGAACTATATTTCCTACTTGTCCATCCATTTCTCGTACTTCTTTAAAATAGAGTACCATGAGGGCGCAGTTCTTGTGACAAAAGGAAAAGCTTTCGAATATAATAATACTCTCAATTTAGTGAGAAGTATAGACCTTTCGGGCAACAACTTCTCAGGAGTGATTCCAAATGAAGTAACAAATCTTAAAGCATTACAATCATTGAATTTGTCTCACAATTCATTCAGTGGAAGAATTCCTGAAACTATCAGTGCTATGACCTCATTAGAATCTCTTGATTTCTCTACAAAACAACTCACCGGTTAAATTCCACAAGTCATTTCAAGTTTGACATTTCTAAGTCACTTGAACTTGTCTAACAACAACTTGACTGGAAAAATTCCTCTGGGCACTCAACAACAAAGCTTTGATCCTTCCAGTTTTGTTGGCAATGACCTTTGTGGATCTCCACTTCTTAAGAATTGCTCTGGTACTTGTTAGGATTTTTGTGTCCTAAGTTATCATAGATTACAGATCTAAGGCTAAATAATCAATAGTATAGCAAGATGGTAATCACAGATTAAGATCTCTGGTTAACAACCAATCTCCAAACAACAAAGTAATCACAGATTAAGATCTCTGAATCATCAAGCATTAGCAAACAGCAGATCAAGCAAAGAGATAAAGATGAACACAAGGAATTATAGTGGTTCGGCTGGGTAGCCTACATCCACTCTTCAAGGCGCAAACAGGATATCATTACTATCATAGTCAAGGAGACAATTTACAGGGTATTTAACAAAGAAAAGAAACATTGAGCAAAGAAGAATACAACCCGAAGAAACCCTAGCTTTCTTCCCTTTTCCCCTTGCTGCAAATCCATATCAAATGGAATCAATTTATACATGAGTCACCTTCCAGGATCAGCCTCCACTTGGAACCCCAAGAAGATCTAGCCATAGATGAGCAACAGATTCCGTCTCCCATTAGAACATTCTGGAACGAGACAGTTAAAGAGGAGAAATTTGCGTAAAAGATGAGGGCTGGGTCGAATGAGTAGACAAAGCCATTTTTAGCTTATCACAAAACGTCATCGCTTGGACCCCTTTGACTCTTCCAGCTTTTAATTGACTCTACCGTGGCACAAACACAAGCCACATCACCATAATTCTCCACCTTGGCTTTTGTTTTGACACCCTATTTGGCCTTGGAAATAGGCTTCTGCTCATGTAACACTAAGAAGGCTCATACAGAGCCTTTGTTTGTCACCAGTGGCAGGTTTTGTAAGCATATCTGCTGGGTTGTGAGAACCATCCACCTTTTCAACCTTTATTTCACCTTTATCAATCATTTCTCTAATGAAGTGAAGTCGAACATCAATGTGTTTAGTCTGTTCACGAAATACCTGAATTTTACAAAGATGTATGGCACTTTGACTATCGCTGTAAACGGTTACAACCCTCTATTCTAAACCTAACTCAGTCACAAAACCCTTCAGCCACTTTGCTTCTTTTGCTGCCTCTATTAGTGCCACATACTCGGATTCAGTTAAAGATAATGTAACCATGTGTTGGAGTTTAGACTTCTAACTAACAATGTTTCCCCATACTGTAAAGACAAAACCTGAAGTTGATTTCCTTCTATCAACATCACCAGCATAGTCTGCATGAACAAATCCTTCAACATAGCAGTTTTCTTTCTGATTCCTCCTATACACTATACCTACTGAACTGGTCCCCTTTATGTACCTAAAGATCCATTTTAATGCGGACCAATGGATCTTCCCCGGATTACTCATGAACCTGCTCACAATGCTCATTGAATAGGCCAAGTCGGGTCTTGAACATATCATCAAATACATTAGACTACCTAACACATTAGCATAAGGGACTAATGACATCTCAAGTGTTTCCTCTTCAGTTTGGGGACTCTGATCTTGAGACAGCTTAAAATGCTGACCAAGGGGAGTTCGGACAGCCTTTGCATCCTTCATATTGAACTTTTGCAGGATCTTTTCAGCATAATCTTCCAGAACCAACTTTAAACTTTCATGAACTCTGTCTCTTATGATTGATATCCCAAGAATCTTTTGAGCTTGACCCAGCTCTTTCATCTCAAATTTGGTGTTAAGAATCTTTTTCAACCGAGACAGCTCAGATTGTTCATGACAAGCCACAAGCATATCATCCACATATAATAGAAGGAAAATGTAAGTCAGTTCAGAAACTCTTTAAAATAGAAACAACTATCATAATTGCATCTATTAAAACCTCTCTCAATCATGAATGAATCAAACTTTTTATACCACTGTCGTGGTGACTGTTTTAGACCATACAAGGATTTTTTTAAGTAAACAAACTTTACCTACAACATTTCTGTGTCCTTCTGGCTGCTCCATCAAAATGGTTTCTTCCAAATCTCCATGTAAGAAAGCTGTCTTCACGTCTAATTGTTCCAGTTCTAGATTAAATTGGACAACAAGTGACAGCAGAATTCTGATAGAGGAATGCTTGACAACTGGGGAAAGAATCTCATTGTAATCTATGCCCTCCACTTGTGTGAACCCCTTTGCAACCAGCCTTGCCTTATACCTTGGTGGTTCAGTTGGGTTTAAACTTGATTTTCTTTTAAAAATCCATTTGCACTTGACCACTCTACAATTTCTTGGCTTATCTACTAAAATCCAGGTTTCATTCTTTATCAGGGAAGAAAACTCTTCTTCAATTGCTTTAAGCCATTGCAGTTTTTCTGGTCCTGACACAACCTCTTGAAAAGACTTGGGTTCATCACTCATATCATCTTCAACTTGTAAAGCATAAGCCACCAAATCAGCATACCCTAATCTACTTGGAGGTTTGATTACTCTTCTAACTCTATCTCTAGATAGTTGGTAATTAGATAGCCCTAATTCATCACCATGGTTCAACTGCTCACCTTCAGGTTCACCAGTTTGATCACCCACATAATTTTCAGAATTATTTTCTTCAGCTTGAATCTCATCAACTCCAACTTGATTCACAGTTTGATCATCTTTTGGGTTTTGAAGTTCTAGTTCTAAGTAATCTGATCCTGATGGACTGCCCTCTAAATTTTCAGAATCATTTCCAAGGCCAGGTCGGATTTCTTCTCTAAAAACAACGTCTCTGCTGATGATACATTTCTTAGACTCTAAGTTCCAGAGTTTATAGCCCTTTACCCCATCTGGGTAACCTAAGAAGATACATTTAATGTCTCTAGGTTTTAATTTGTCTTCTCTAACATGGATGTAAGCTAGACACCCAAAAACTCTAAGGTTTTCTATTTTTACAGGATGACCAGTCCACTTCTCCAGAGGGACCCTAAAACCTATTGCTGAAGATGGAGTTCTGTTGATTAGGTAGACTGTTGTATGTGCTGCCTCTACCCAGGATTTAATTGGCAGCTTAGAGCTGGACATGATGCTCCTAACTCTTTCTAAAATGGTTCTATTCATCCTCTCACAAAGACCATTTTGTTGTGGGGTATTCCGTACTGTTTTGTGTCTCACAATTCCATGTATCCTTCAGAAACTGTTAAATTCTTCATTTACAAACTTTAGACCATTATCAGTCCTAAGTTTCTTTAACTTATTTCCAGTTTGCGTTTTTACCATGACTTTCCATTCCTTAAACCTAGAGAATGCCTCATCATTGGTTTTAAGGAAATAGATCCGCACATACCTAGAATAATCATCAACAAAACTAATGAAGTATCTACATCCTCCTAGTGAGTAGTGCCTAGATGGCCCCCAAACATCTGAGTGAACATACTCAAGTGGTAAACTTGAGTAGTGTTGACCAGATCCAAATTTAACTCTACTCATTTTTCCAAAGACACAATGTTCCCAGAAAGTTAGACTTCCAATCTTATCACCACACAGCAGGTTTTGCTTGCTTAGTTCTACTAAGCCCTTCTCACTAACATGTGCAAGTTTTTGATGCCATAATAAAGTTCTATCTTGCACTTTTGTTGACCCAACATCAGCAATTCCACTCTCCATTCTACCCTTCAACACATATAACCCATTTCTCTTCTCAGCTTTCATGACAACTAAAGATCCTTTCATGACACTAAGGCTGCCATTTGCTGCCTTATAGCTAAACCCATTAGAATCTAAGGTTCCTAGTGAGATTAAATTCCTTTTCAGGTCAGGGATATATCCAACGTCAGTGAGAGTTTTAGTTACACCACTTTGAAGATTTAGCTTAACTGTGCCTATACCTTTTATATGACACACAGCATTATTCCCCATCATAACTTTCCCACCATCTAAAGGTTGAAATGAGCTGAACCATTCTCTATTTGGTGTCATGTGGCAGGTACACCCAAAGTCTAGGATCCACTCCTCACTGGTTTTACCCTTAGAAATAACTAAAACTTCAGAACTCTCATATCCCTCGGATGCTACACCAGCTCTGCCTCCCTCACTATCTCTTTTAGGTTTCTGCTTGTTCTTTCTCTCAAGACAGTCTCTCCTAAAATGACCCTTCTTATGACAAAAGAAACATTTTCTATTTCCTGTCCTAGATTTAGACCTGTTCCTATTTTGCCCTCCCTTTTTCCAATTCTTCCTATCTGATCTCCCTCTAACATTAAGACCTTCACCATCACCACTATTTTTATCTCTCATCCTATTCTCACTATCCTTGGCAGAAATAGCCTCCACTACCTCTTCTAACGTCAATGTTTGTCTACCATATTTAAGGGTTTCCACACAGTTAGATTAAAATTTAGGTAAAGAATTCAACAAGATTACTGCCTGATCCTCATCCCCAATATCTACAGAAATACTTTCTAGATCCTGAATCACTTTCAAAAAATCATCTTTATTATCTTTCAAAGATTTCTGCTCATCCATTTTAAAGCCAAACAACCTTTGCTTTAAAAATAATCTATTAGGGGTTTTAGATTGATAGAGAGAGTTTAACCTTTTCCAGATTTTAGCAGCTGTCTTCTCCTTCTTGACCTCCCGAGGGACTTTGTCACTCAATCCAAGGATCAAGGAGCTTTTGGCTTTGTCTAGCATTTCCCGCTTCTCGGATTCTTTCTTGGACTCTGGTAGTTTAGTCTCTTCCTTTAGGGCTAAGGCTAGCCCTTCCTTGATCAGTACTGCTTCCATCTTCATTTTCCACAGACCAAAGTCATTCTCACCTGTAAACTTTTCAAGTTCGAATTTAGTGGACATGATTAAAGTTTAGCCGAAGAAACTGGTCAGAATACTCAAAACAAAAACAGAACACTTTACAAAGCCTTGAACCAGGCTCTGATACCAATCTATTAGGATTTTTGTGTCCTAAGTTATCACAGATTACAGATCTAAGGCTAAATAATCAATAGTATAGCAAGATGATAATCACAAATTAAGATCTTTGGTTAACAACCAATCTCCAAACAACAAAGTAATCACATATTAAGATCTCTGAATCATCAAGCATTAGCAAACAGCAGATCAAGCAAAGAGATAAAGATGAACACAAGGAATTATAGTCGTTTGGCTGGGTAGCCTAAATCCACTCTTCAAGGTGCAAATAGGATATCATTACTATCACAGTCAAGGAGACGGTTTACAGGGTATTTAACAAAGAAAGAAACAGATTGAGCAAAGAAGAATACAACCCGAAGAAACCGTAGCTTTCTTTTCTTTTCCCCTTGCTGCAAATCCATATCAAATGGAATCAATTTATACATGAGTCACCTTCCAGGATCAGCCTCCACTTGGAACCCCAAGAAGATCTAGCTGTAGATGAGCAATAGATTTCGTCTCCCATCAGAACAATCTGGAACGAGATAGTTAGAGAGGAGAAATCTGTGTAAAAGATGAGGGCTGGATCGAATGAGTAGACAAAGCCATTTTTAACTTATCACAAAACGTCATCGCTTGGATCCCTTTGACTCTTCCAGTTTTTAATTGACTCCACCGTGGCACAAACACAAGCCACATCACCACAGTACTGTTTTAACTCCAACCTATGACCATAGCGAAGGGAAAAACGATAATGAACATGAAGTGGATTGGTTCTATGTAGGCATGGCACTTAGATTTGTGGTTGGCTTTTAGAGCATAATAGGTCCATTACTTGTAAACAAAAGATGGAGTTATATGTATTGTCAATTCTTAGATCGTCTTGGCGACAAATTTGTCAGTGTTGTAAGAAAATGTTGCTAGCTAGATGTTGTGTTGGAGCTTTGTTGTCTTTATGTATTTTCATCGTATTGTAAGGAACAAAAAGGTATTGTTTTTCTGATTACGATTGGAAGCTTATTTTAAAGTTAAATAGACAGGATGATGTTGTTGGAATTGGAGACTGTGATGAACATTATCCTCTGAGATAAAAATTCAAATTGTATATTGTTAGTGCTTTCATAAATACTCGACGTAGTCGAGAAACAATAGATTGGTTGCATAAAAATATGAGTAAAATCTAATTTAATACCTAGAAATTTATTCGCTGATTCAGTAAAATTATTCTCTGTAGGAAAATAATCTAAATAAGAGAAAAATTAAATTGACAGATAAAATAATAAATAAGCATCACAGAGTGTGATTCAACAATGAAAAAGTAATAAATAAGAGAAAAATTGAATTGATATATAGGCGACTAGAACAATTAGATATTGTAGATGGAGATGATTAGAGACGAGCTTGGAGGTCGTGGACAATATCTAGGGTTTCAACTTGGGACATTTTGATGGCTTTCAGATTGAGAGATTCTACTAGTGCAACGAAATTTCCCTCCAATATCTGCTGCAATATCTTGACCTTGGTAATAATTCAAATTTACGTGCTGAGATTTTGGGTTGGCTGTCTGGTCTTTCTTTGCCGAAGTACCTTGATTTGAGCTTTATGGATATCCAAGAAGTTTCTGATTGGCTGTGGGTGATAAACTCACTCCTTTCTTTAGTGGAGTTAAATTATCATATTGTCAAGTTTACAGATTTCCTCCACCACCAATTGGAAATTTGTCATCTCTTAGCACACTTGATCTTTCATTTAAACCAAATTCATAACTCTTTGATTTTTGGTCGGGTTTATGGTCTTCGTAATTTAGTGTTTCTTGAACTAAGTGAAACTGGATTTCGAGGTTCACTTCCCGAGGAACTTCAAAACTTGACTTCTCTTAAACTTCTTGATTTATCTTCCAACCAATTCAATTCTTGAATCGAACAAGGGGGAGAATTTCAGATGCTTTAGGAAATTTGACTTCTCTCAAAAGCCTTGATCTTTGGAGGAAACATTACAAGTTCAAGGTGGAGAATTTGCAACTTGCGTTCAATTTTTTTGTCAGATGTCAAATTGAGTCAAGAGTCAAGAGATAAATGAAGTCTTAGACATTTTTTAGGATTCGTTTCAGGGGGTTCGGAGAATCTAGATTTATAGAATACTAATCTTTTTGGTCATTTGACCGAGCAACTTAGGCAGATTAAAAATATAAAATATTTTAATCTCAATTACACTCTATTTCCGGTTCTATTCTGGTTTGTATAGGAGAGCTTTCAAACTTTTCTAGACGTGTCCAACAATGCTTTTGAGGTTTTATTTTTCAATTTTTTTTTTTTTTTTTTTTTTTTTTTGGTGTCATGAAAGAAACAAGTCAAAGAAAATGGTATTTCTCAAACTTGAAGATAATCTTTTACCTAGAGAATTACTTGGATGAATTGGCAAAAATTGTATATGTTGAATTTAAATATTTTAGATGAAACTTAATATTATAAGAGAACTTTTGATAAAAATAAATAGAGCTATATACTAAGCAATAAATGATATAATTTTCATTACCTTGATATTTAATATATATTTAATACAAGATAAAATAAAAACAATTGTATATAATTAACTATGATAGTTTAAAGAAATAATATAATTCAAAACTAATTTGAAAACATAAACACAAATCAAATGTGTGAAAGCTGGAATAAAAATCATGTAAATAAAGAAAACTAAAACACACACACACGCTCAATCTAACAACGAATGACCTTCCATCAGAGTGCTTGATAAAGTCTGATTGGAGTATAATGAAACTGAAATTTGTTCTGTGTTTTTTACTCTCACACATTCACAGCAACAACAAAAAATAAACCCACCAAATATGCTATAAACCAATGTATGAGTACTTAGAGATGGGCGTTTGAGTTGGTCCCCGCCCCGCCGCGAATGGCCTAGGGAATCCATGAAAGAGAAATAATTCCGTGACCTAGGGGACGCCCCGCCCCGCTATATATATATATATATATATATATATATATATATATATATATATATATATATATATATATATATTTCATTAAAAAAAATATAATTTCATTTAAAAATTTTAATATAAGATCTTTTCTAGGCAATTTTATCAATATTCAATAAATGTGAGAAGTCTTACTGCATATCAATTAATTTGTGACATTTCATTTAAATAATATTTGTAATTAATTTGTCCAATAATTTTGCTTGAAATTCTCTTATTCATTTTCTTTTCTAAAAAAATCACATTTGTCACGAAATTACCACTTTAATAATTATTATTTTCACACTATTAATTGATCAAATGTGATTATAATTGTGGGAACATTGAGTGAAATCATATACAATTATACAAATGAGTAATAATAGATGTTTTTTGTATTCAAATAAAAGCCTTTGTCCTTATAAAAATTAGATACAAACGTTAATGTACTTTAAAAAAAAAAAAAAAAAAAGCCTAAGGCTCTAAAACCCATGAAAATCCTAACCCAATCCACAGTCATGAATCCTAAAGCCCAAATCCAGCCCACGGTCAAGAATCCTAAAGCCCATCATAAACGTTGACCCTGCAAA
The DNA here is from genome assembly GCA_026229545.1 of Pistacia atlantica. Classification (NCBI taxonomy): domain Eukaryota; kingdom Viridiplantae; phylum Streptophyta; class Magnoliopsida; order Sapindales; family Anacardiaceae; genus Pistacia; species Pistacia atlantica. The sequence goes on from CM047899.1 coordinate 13,116,726, forward strand.
GACTTCATTGACTGGGACAAGATCGAGGGTCAACCCAATCCATGTGGACGGTGCCCAAGATCCCCCCTTCATCCTCGACCTCAGGGACGAGACGGGCCAGGCCTGGGAAATCCCCAAGGGGTCAAGGACGGGGCCAAGGAATGGGATCCCCAGCCTTTCCTCCCCCTTCCCTAAGAGTAACAGACAAAAATGCCCCTTCTCCATGTGGACTTAATAAACCACATGGGTTTTTGGGCTTCCTCCATATAAGAGGGAAAACCCAATAGGAGAATGATCAACTAGGCAACGTTTTAGGATAGAAAGGGATTGATAGAATTAGAAATTAGTTGAACATTGATATCGTAAGAAATATGTCAGACCTTTACTTAAAATTTTAGAGTATAAATGGCCAATTCAGTCATGAATCGACTAGGTGGTTGGCAAACAGACGATTAATCATTTTCTTTTTTCAATTGGGGGAAATCTTAACAGTAAGTACAACATAAATTTTGGATAAGAATACATGTTATTTGATTCGGTTCCGATGGATAAATAGAAATACACAACTCTACAAGTGTGAATTTTCCATTCCGCAATTATATTCCTTCTTTAATTGACTTGACTTGATTACCATAGGAGTGCACGGTGGGACATAGAACAACTGTAAACATTTAAAACCTTGACCCATAGCAATATTCCAGGAGAGCTCCTTTCTACTTTTTTACAGAAAAATGAGGGTCTGGACCTACTTTGGAAAATTGGTTGCCAGGTCAACACGCAAGCTGAGAAATATGAGATTGTTTTACACGCTCATTCATCATATTTATGGTAGAAGAAGGACTGAGTAAGTAAGTAGAAACAATGAAAGAATCCATGAGTATTGATGCTGCTCCTGCAACCATTCTTTTTATTGTGTTACTTGCCCTTTTAACCATTAATAGTAGCTTCTGCAGTGGACGATCTGACTTGGGATTCTTCAAGAGTGAGAAACAAGATCTTTTAAGGTTTAATCAAGATCCTTCCAATCGCCTTGACTCTTCCGACTCCGACCTCCCTCGTAGAACTCTTAAAGCAGCTCATGAGCAGCCAAAAACGGTTGGTAAGATAACAGTCTTTCTTTCGTTTATTATTTTTAATAATTTGATTTAATTGCACTTAAAATTGTAATATTTATGTCTTTTAGAAATTAATCACTCATATTTCAATATCTTGACCTTTTTTCTTACCTATGTAAATTCTATACTGAGAATTTTATTTATTTATTTAGGAATCAGGGTGCATTTGGAATTATGTAGCTTTTACCATTATCACACTTATAGTTGTGCTCTGAAATTAATCAGTTATAACCCAAAGTTATAGGTTGCCTGATAAACTGTCGTTTATTTTTTTTTTTCTTCTTTTATTTTTTTTTTTTTTGGTAATTTATTAAGAATAATTTTTAGAATATTGTCGGACGCCTGTCGGTGATATTCTCCGATATTGGTGGCCGGTTTTCGATGGCCAGTTGGCGGTTGCCAATGATAACAGTTGCCTGCTGCAATTTTATTTTTTAAAATAATAAATTATTTGGAAGTCGTTTTGGCATTTTACTAATCGCAAGCAGATTTCTATTGTGAAAAAACAACTCGTGTTACTTTTGAGTTCGAATATAAAAATAGATTATGGGAGAATCGGTGTGTGAAAAAAATTACTTATAATAGTCAACTGACTCAAGAATTCCAGAAAACATAGGCTGAGACAAAAGGAAGTTCCTGGGTTCTAATATCTTCAGAACGGTGTGGCTGAGTTGATGCCATTACCATTGTTCATATTGCTGACAACTTAACTGATCTTACAACTACCATGTTTAAATCTATTTTGGAAAACTGTAAGAAACTTAAGTGTGCCTTTGATTCGTGATCCAAAAATATTTTCAAACAGTTAGTAGAGTTTATAGATCTGATTCAATTTTACATATATGTTTCCTACAACTTGTAACAGGCGTCAAACAACTTCCATGGAAGAATCTTCAATATCTTGACCTTCGTTCCAACTTGTTCGAAGGACCAATTCCAGTTCCGCCACCTGACGTGAAAGTCTTTTTAGTATCAAACAATAATCTGACAGGAGAAATACCTCATTTAATCTGCAATATGAGTACCCTTGAAGTTCTTGATCTTTCCAACAATAGCTTGACGGGTACCATTCCAGAATGCTTGGGACACTTCAGCAACAGTTTGCGCGTGTTGGATCTGCAGGAGAATAAGTTTCATGGCAACATTCCTGGATTATTTGCGAAGGGCAATGACTTGAGGACCCTCAACTTCAATGGCAATGAATTGAAAGGGCCAATCCCAACATCTTTGCTTAATTGTACAAAGTTGGAAGTCCTAGATCTGGGAAATAACAACATAAACGGGTCCTTCCCAAAATGGTTGGGAAGCCTTCCGGCATTACAGGTTCTTGTTCTTCGTTCTAATAAATTTTCTGGTCTTGTAACGGATCCTGAGGCCAGTAATACTTCTTTCTCTCAGTTGAGAATTTTTGATATCTCGAACAACAATTTTACTGGTTTATTACCTGTGAGTTATTTTGAGAATATGAAATCCATGATGAGTGTCAGTGGTGAAGTTAAAAAAAAGCCTCAGTATATGGGAGACAGGTATTATGATGATTCAGTGACGCTTGTAGTGAAAAAGCTTGAGGTTAAACTAGTGAAAATTCTTACTATTTTCTGTACCATTGATTTCTCAAATAATAGCTTTATTGGTACGATTCCAAAAGTAATTGGAAAGCTTCGAGCACTTTATCACCTCAACCTTTCTCAGAACAATCTTACAGGTCAGATTCCTCCATTGTTGGGCAATTTTGAAGGACCAATTCCAGTTCCGCCACCTCAGATGAAAGTCTTTTTAGTATCACACAATAAACTGACAGGAGAGATACCTCATTTAATCTGCAATAAGAGTAACCTTGAAGTTCTTGATCTCTCCAACAATAGGTTGACGGGTACCATTCCAGAATGCATGGGACACTTCAGCAACAGTTTGCGCGTGTTGGATCTGCAGGAGAATAAGTTGCATGGCAACATTCCTGGAGTATTTGCAAAGGGCAATAACTTGAGGACCCTCAACTTCAATGGCAATGAATTGAAAGGGCCAATCCCAACATCTTTGCTTAATTGTAGAAAGTTGGAAGTCATAGATCTGGGAAATAATAACATAACCGAGTCCTTCCCAAAATGGTTGGGAAGCCTTCCTGTATTACAGGTTCTTGTTCTTCGTTCTAATAAATTTTATGGTCTTGTAACGGATCCTGAAGCCAGTAGTACTTCTTTCTCTAAGTTGAGAATTTTTGATATCTCGAACAACAATTTTAATGGTTTATTACCTGTGAGTTATTTTGAGAATATGAAATCGATGATGAATGTTAGTGGCGAAGTTAAAAAGAAGCCTCAGTATATGGGAGACAGGTATTATGAAGATTCAGTGACGCTTGTAGTGAAAAAGCTTGAGGTTAAACTAGAGAAAATTCTTACTATTTTCTGTACCATTGATTTCTCGAATAATAGCTTTAATGGTACGATTCCAGAAGTAATTGGAAAGCTTCGAGCACTTAATCACCTCAACCTTTCTCAAAACAGTCTTACAGGTCAGATTCCTCCATCGTTGGGCAATTTGGAAGGAGTCGAAGTTTTAGACCTTTCTTCAAACAAACTTGGCGGGAGAATTCCATGGCAGTTAACTGATTTGACATTTCTCTCTTTGCTGAACCTGTCACAAAACCAACTTGTGGGACATATTCCTGACGGGAACCAATTCGATACATTCTCAAGTGATTCGTACGAAGGAAACAAGGGATTGTGTGGATTTCCATTAAAGAAGAAATGCAGCAGCGGTGAGCCTTCCCAGCCATCCCCGAGATCAGGTGATACAGACTCTAATAAAGATTTTGGTTGGAAAGTTGTGTTGATGGGTTATGGATGTGGCACGGCGTTTGGATTGATTATTGGATGTCTTGTGTTTACAACAGGAAAGCCTCAATGGCTTGTAAACGCAGTTGAAGGGAATTCCCACAAAACGGTGAGAAGGATTAAGAACAAACAGAAAAGAAGAAGAAATTAGTGTTTGAAAGTAGTTTTCTCCTTTTGGTATCATGTATCAGCCATACATAATGTAATCGACTTTATCAATAACAAACTGTTTTCTCCTTCTGCCTCAGTGTTCTTTCTCTTATGAATTTTAATTCAATTGTCCGGATCTCTTCAAATTATACAAACCCTTTTGCCCTTATTGACAGAAAGTTTTGTAATTGTATGGTCTAATTTAGTCAGCACATCTTGGAACAATCACAGTTTGCTGATAAACCATGTTTTAGCCCCTAATTTTAACCAGGACTAATTCAACAAGAGAAAAACAATGTCCATTCGGAAACCAAAAAAAATAAAAAATAAAAAAAATTAAACAAGATTGGGAATTCTTCAATACCATCAACATATATAATTCCAAAGTAGTCTAAATTTTTCAGTCTTAATACATGTGAAACTGTCAAAATTGCAGTTACCATGCCACTGCATTCTCTTGAAATGTCCAGTGCCTTCAGAACCGTGATTCAACCCAGGAGAGCTAACTTCCCAATTTCTTCTAAGCCTAATATTTCCCAGGAATTATCAAGAATGATGAGGACTTTTTCGTCATTTCCTACGAGGTCTGCACTGTCTTTTAAGTTTTGATTAATTTCTTGGTAAAACCTTTTAAGTCAAGCTCGTTGATGAGCTGATTTTGCTTATGAAAATGAAACCATTGTATTATGTTCATTTTCTCCCAGACTTTATTTACTCAAATTAGCAGTCAAATATTAATAGTTTAATGAGTGTAAATACTATTTATACTTTTATTGACTTAGAAGTCCATTCCAGGAAATTACCTGCAAATTATATGTAGAAAGCAAAGTTCTCAAAGCTACTTTTTCCAAATTGACTGTCAGTTTCACACAGGAATTTAGAAATTTGAAACTGTGTTTCACGGGTCATTGGCATATTTTATAGTAATAAAAGACTTTGAAATTAACTACTGACAATGAAAGTAGCGATGAGTGTTGTTATTGTTCTTTCACTCTTTTGATACGTGATTTTGACACTTAAGTTAATAAATGCTTTTATAAGTTGTCTTGATTTGGTGAAGATCTTCCTTTCTTTTGATTAATTGGGAGCTTTCATTTATATCCTTAAATTAAATGAAATTTTGGTAGATGGCTGCACAAAATATCATTCTGAATTGGAGGTTGGTGGAGATGCCTACTAAGAGCTAATTGATGGAGATGACGTCAAAATATATTTTAGGCATAACACAATCATTTTTTTCAATTATTTACCATATGTGACACTTCACAAGCATTTCATCAAACACTTGGTGAAAATCTCAAGCTAGAAAAGATCTAGCCCTCTTCACAAAATTCTAGAACTCTCTTGAGTTCTCTACACATTTGTAGATATCTCTTGAATTTTGGTAGTTGGTAAAAGATTTTCGGTCTTAAATCTCCACCATTGAATGTGGAACATTGTGTAAATCTAGACTGTTCACAATAAGTTAAGATTGCTCTAAATAGAGGGTGGCCTCATTTGGTCAAACCATTCAAGAATTGTAAGCTTAAGTAATAAAGAATGCTCTTTTCTCTAGCATAATCTTCTGAGTTTGAGTGAGTGTTCTCTCTTATTCTCAAAACAAACTAGCAAGCTTGAGTTATCTAGTGGGGAAATAAATAGGGTCGTGACAATTGGTATCAGAGCTCGAAGTTCTTGGGTCGCTTACTAGATCCTTCCAACTAGTTGACTTTGTTGAGGTTTGAGTGGGACCACGAACATCCTTCCAACTAGCTTCTTATAGAACTGTGAAAGCTCCAGAATCTATTGGGATATTGTGGTTCGTTTTCCTATTTGTTCTCATATTAAATTGTATGTCTTTAACCAAGTTCATTCAACTATGATTTTATCAATCACATAGGAAAACCCTTTAATAAAGAATACAATTGTACATATAAATAAAATTATGAGAGTCCTATTAAGAATTGAAATATGAGTCTAGTAGAAATATAATGTCTCATATATTGTGTATAAATATGGGGGCGAAAACCAATTCAAAATTATGAGAGAATGTGAGAATATACATTATTTGATGTAAGGGCTATTAAACACCATGGGTAAATTGTCTTAAAATTTAGGATTGTTTCCACTTTAGGTACTGGTCTGTTAATTATATACCACATTTATAATAGTGTCGTGTACTCTTGTATATCATATTCATGAAATTATAGTGGATTTCTCTCATCCATAAATGTGCTTGGGTTGTTTTGAACCACATAAATATCATGTCTCTTTTTGTGGTGTGATTTTATTCCTATGTTATCAATCTCAAATGTATGTTTTCCGTTATATGATCTCCTAACCAAATCATTTGAGCTGAATCTTCGAAGGGGACAGAACTGGTTGGTAAGATAAATAATTTTTCTTTGCTTGATTAATTTATCCATTAAATCTTTTGCACTCCATTGTTTAAAAATTTGAAGGAACTTAGGTTTATATATTTCTCGGAAATCTCTCTTATTTGCAATATCTTGACCTTCTCCTTTTGCTCTACATTAGTTTTATGTTAAGAATTCTGTTGGCTATCTTTTGATTTTCTTGGTTCTTATGATCTAGGTTGATTTACAGTCTGTTTTCAAAAATTTATTATAAGACTTAACTGCAAATTTTGGTTTAATTGTATACTTGTACAAACTCTGAAACTTTGGAAAACAGATGATCAGACTAACATAGGATTTAGAGTTTAATTATTCATAAACTTGTTGACAGGCATTAAACAACTTCCATAGAAGAACCTTCAAAATCTTGACTTTCATTCCAACTTGTTTGAAGGACCAGCTCCAGTTCCACCACCTAATATAAAAGCATTTTTTTATCTCAGACAATAATCTGACTAGAGAAATACCTCATTTAATATGTGAAATGAGGGACAATGAAGTCCTTGTTGAACTGATTGTCACGTAGTTAATGGTAATTAGGATTGAATCCATAGGGAGCAAAGACTATCAACCTAAGGTGTGATTGAGTAAATGAAAGTAAAAATGACAAGTTTTAATCAACTAGTATCCTAAGAAAATAATTTCAAGAAATCTAATTACTAGCTGAAACACAATATTAAAGGGTGCGTTTGGCTTATTATTTTTATCCATATTCTCAATCCTATTCTTTAAATGTTGTTTGGCACATTATTCCCAAAATATTAGTCAATTTTTTTAATTACTTTTAGACCCCATAAGTTTATTAATTTTATTAAATACCCCCCAGAAAAAAGTTTAAAAACTCACAGAAACACCCCCACCCACAATACTTGCCAGATTCTGGCAACCACCGCTGGTGGTAGCTGGAATCTGTCACAACAGTCACAAGACCACCGAAAATGGCCGTTAATGGCCGGATCCGCCGGAGGAAAAGGCTAGATCGGCCGACGGCCAAAGAAATGGCCGGTATTAGCGTCAGCCAACGACGGCCAAATCTTGGCCATCGTGCGCATAACGACGGCCATATCTTTGGTCGCTTATTGACGTTGGCCAAAATTGGCCTTTTTTCGTTCCAAAAGCCACGTCTGCCTAGATCCGCCTTTTCCGGCCAAAATGGCCGGCGTTAGCGTCAGCGGCGGTTGGGTCTTAGGCCATCGTTGTGAGACAACGGCGGAACCATATCTTTCGATCGAATTCTTGGTGACCAAAATTAGAACCTTTTTCGGTCGTCAAAAGCCACATCTGGCCTTAGATCTGGCCTTTTCCGGTCAGATCTGTGGTGGATATGGTCGAAAAATGCTATATCGATCGAATGCCCGCCAGATCCAACCGGATTTTGTGGTTATCCAATTTTTCGGCCAGAGGCCGGAATCTGGCACTTTGGGTATTATGGGTGTTTTTGTCATTTTATAATATTTTAATATATTGGGGTGTTTATCAAATTAGCAAACCTTGGGGGCTTTTTAATAAATTTTTAAATTTTATCTCGTAATACTCTCCTATTTAACTATCCAATACTATCCCTAAAATTCTATCCAAAATAATAAACCAAACGCACCCAAAGGTGTTGCCCTAAGGCTTCGTCTCAACTCAGAATTGGAATACAATTCTTCTTTTTACTCTTAGATTTCCTAAACCTACAAGACTAGGCAAATCACATAAAAAGTATTTCCACAACCAAGTATAATCTTTCATGTCTCCCAGTTATCTTGGTTACATGTTGATTAAGACCATCTCAATTAAACTCAATCAATTGAAACCATTAATTGATACAGGGAGAATAAACACAATCCATAATCCCTGTAATATAATCACAAATTAAATGAAATCATATATAGTAGAAAGCTTACTGAATGACAATATATAGCAAGATTGTAATAAAAAATTGGAAATCATAATCCATCATTAGGAGCTTTCAAACCCAACATTCAAGTTGCAATCAATTCGATTTTACAACTAACACAAACCAACAAACATTTCAGAATTCAAATCATGCATGGTATTATAATCATATTGGAACAAAGCAATCTCGAATCACAATTCACAACAATCAAATCATATCTTCAACATGTAATTAATGATCCAATTAGTCAAAAGTTTAAGGGAAGAAAACTAGAGCCTGAATCCTAGTCTCGCCTCCGCCTTACGGCAACGGAGCTCAACCGCTCATGGTGGGCTGACAATGGCTGAAGGGTCTGACCGGTCATTGCCAAATGTGGGAAACACGTCGTCGGCAACTGTAATGAGAGATTGGTGGCCGAGGAAGACCAAAGGACACCAAAAGGTGAACGGTCGTCGTCCGTTACGGCGGATCTCGGTGAAAACACGTCGGCTGCGGCTGAAACTGTGACAGCAAGGTGGCCGGGAGCTGTAGGAGAGATGACTGACAGTTGGGGAGACAAATCGACACCGAGAAGTGGAAGAACCACGGCCGGAATGCGAAGAAACACGGCGGCTCAAATGGACTCACGACGGCGGTGGTTGAACGGCAACGGAAATGCTGGCGAACGCTAAGGGAAGGATGACCGCCACGAATCGACGCCGGAGAACCGGAATAACAAGAGATACGGCGATGAAAATGGTGATGAATTGCGGTGGAATATCTTCAAGGAGATGATGGCCGATCGAAGTTTTGGAAGACGAGGAGTCGCCGGTAAATGGTGGAAGGCGGCTGGCTGCATTTTCACGACTATTCACTTTCATTTTATGGAAAATGTGGTACATTTATTTAGTCCCTACACATTTAAAAAGTGACAAAATCAACCCCTTGGAAACATGGCATTTTACCCTTTGATAAACATAAATAAGAAAAATCAACCCTAACAACCTAATATCAACTGACACCATTTTTAAAATCATACCAAACATGAAAAATTCTAAAAAAAATTAGAATGCAGTTTTTCATCAATAAATTCATAAATTGTCTCAATGTATATTCAAGTAAATCATAACAAAGTGTATTAAATCACTTTAATGGAGTCATTTTTATGACCCTAACATTAAATCACTTTAATGGAGCCAATTGTACAATGTTGGAAATTCTGTTTTCGGAAACAACAACATAAATGATACATTTCTGCAGTGGTTGGGAACTCTTCCGGCATTACAAGTTCTTGTTCCACGCTCCAATAAATTTCATGGTCTAGTCGGTGATCCAGTGGCGAAAAATTCTTTCTCTAACTCTAAGTTGTGAATCTTTGATCTCTTGAACAACAATTTTAGTGGTTTGCTGCCAGCCAGGTATTTTGAGAACATGAAATCTGTGATGGATATTAGTGGTGAGGCTAAAAGGAAGTTGCAGTATATGGGTGAATCATATTATGAACATTCAGTGACATTGCTAGTATAAAAGAACGAGGTTAAACTGGCGAAATTTCTCACTATTTTCAGTACCATTGACTTTTCAAACAATAGCTTTCATGGGGGAATTCCTGATTTAATTGGAAAGATTGGATCACTTCGACTGCTCAACGTTTCGCAAAGCTTCCTAACTGACAACATCCCTTTGTCATTGCGAACTTTGGCAGGTCTAGAATCCTTAGACCTCTTTTCAAACAGACTTCATGGGAAAACTCCATGGCAGTTGAAAAGAATGACGTTTCTTGCAGTCCTATACCTGTCTCATAAACAACTTGAAGGACCTATTAAGGCAATCAATTTGAATCCTTTTCCGGTGATTCTTATAGCAGAAACTTGAGATTATGTAGACTTCCACTGTCAAATGAATGCGACGCTGATGAGGCGCCGCAACCATCCTCAATATCAGGAAATGCTACAAACTGTGGAAAAAATTTTGGTTGGAAAGCGGTGATGATGGATTATGGATCTGGAATGGATTTGGGAATGATTATGGGATATCTTGTATTTTCAACTGGAAAACCTCTCTGGCTAGCAATTGTATTTGAAGGGATGAGAAGGTTGCATAAGAAACACAATGGAAGAAGAAATTAGTGTCTGCATTAGGCAGAGTGTCAGAATGATGTTGATAATATGCTGTACTTTATTTTATTTTTCTTTTAAAATAATGTATCAGCAAGATATATGGATTTAATGAAGTCAACTGAAGCAGTAGGATACTTATTGTATTGATCTAATGAAATTGTTGTCTATGTCAGTAAAAGCAAATCAATTGATGCCCAGCATCATATTGCATAATATATCAGAGCAAACTCCTCTGCCCCCATTGTTCTTTCTCTTATGAATTTCAGGTTTCAACCATCTTGATCTCATAAAATTATACACACCTTGTTTGAAATAATATTTGCGTTACAATGAATGAAGATTCTTGATACTCTGGAAGCTGTCTCCTTAGTCACCAAGGGAAAAATGCCACCCTTGAGACGCCCACATTGGTTTCAGCCCCATTGTTTTAAAAACCGGACAGCTCGTTGACCCGGTCAAGGGGCCGGTTCGCGGGTTGATCGATCCAACGATTGGACCGGTATATAGCAAACACATCTTTAAATAACTTTATTAATTGTTATAAGTTTGAAAACCAGCAAACACATCCCTAAAATTTACCTATAAACCCCTATAAGTTTAAAATAGCGCACATGCACCCTTCAGATCTTATTATTAATTATTTTTTTCTCTCTCCCCATCACTTCCATCTTTCTCCTTTTTTCTCTCTCTCTCCCCATCACTCCCCGTCACTTTCTTCTTTCTTCTAACACATTCCCGTCTCTCTATTGTAATTTTTCTCTCTTCTTCTCTTTCTTCTTCCTTCTCTTTCCCTTCATCTCCTCTTTTATTTCTTCTAATCTTCTTCCTTACTCTTTCTCTTGTCTCCTCTTCTCTTTCTTCTTCCTTCCCCTCCCTTTACTTCTACTTCTTTACACTGTAGATTTTAGAGTAAGTAAAGAAGAATAGAAGATAAAAATGGAAGATGCAATTTGGATTTTCTATTCAAATGAAATGGAGAATAAAACGGTGCTGCAAATTGGTTTAGGAATTAGGAATATGAATTTAAGATTAGATACCCAAAAATAGCGAACCATTTTAAGCTCTGAGCCGATCGAACCGACAGTTTTATACTGTTTTGCCGGTCCATTGCCGGTTCAAAGCGAGTTTAATGACATTTTCGGTTTTATGTTAACCTGAACCGAAGTAAAGGCTGACTCCCGGTCAAACCAGCCGATCCGATCGAGGTTTTAAAACAGAGTTCAACTCACTTTGAGCAGCAAACTCCTATTTGTTTCCTTTTTTGTGTGGTTTAGCACAAAGCTAAAACTAGAAATAGAGACGACTGGAATTTCAAGTCATCTAAGTGCAGGTCTAGTAAGACATTTAGAAACAAAATCTGCCATAAGAAGCTCAGGACAAAAATGTGCCGGCAGTTTAAAACCAGCAGCGGAGCTATAGCAATAGTTAAATATTTATTTAAGATGGTGCCCTTCGTAGTGTTACAATAAAATTATTTAAGAAATTTTCCTGTATAATTGATGTTGATAATAGGTATTATGTTCTACTTGAAGTGGTGGAATAAAACTAAGTAGCAACATATTTAAAAGCAAGCCCGGAAGGAACAGACAAATTCAATGTGAAAATGTAAACTTCATCATATCCCCTCCTGCAGTCTAGACATCATACAACAATTAAATCAATAAATTTATATGTAAATTTAGATGGGTTTCAGTATCATCATCAAAATATTAAATGTTTGATTTAACAACGACTTTTTAACTTTCGTAATGTTCTCATACTTTTTATTAGTTTGTACAAGTAATTTTATTTTATTTTTAAATTTATTAAGAATATAAAGCATATTTTGGAAAATTGGTTGCCAGGTCAACACGTAAACTGAGAAATATGAGATTGTTTTACACGCTTATTCATCATATTTATGGTAGAAGAAGGACTGTGTAATTAAGTAGAAACAATGAAAGTATCCATGAGTATTGTTGCTGCTCCTGCAACCATTCTTTTCATTGTGTTACTTCCCCTTTTAACCATTAACAGTAGCTTCTGCAGTGGAAGATCTACTTGGGATTCTTCAAGAGAGAGAAACAAGATTTTTTAAGGTTTAATCAAGAGCTAAGGATGACTCCTTTATATTTGACCTGGAACCACTTCATTGCATCCTCCTTTGTAACTCTATGCTGAATTCCAACACGTGACTTGCATCTGCGACGGCGACCAACACGATATCCTCGGAGCTCAAGAACAACATAGAAATCCATACCATAGATACCAGTTGAAGGATCATACCTGAAAAGAGAAGATACAATACAACAGTTAACTTTAAAATCCCAGAGTGAGATAAAACACAGTACGACCATTAACTTTAAAATTCCAGAGTGAGACCTCAGAACCTGAGATCCCTAATACACTCATAGCAACCATGCAGAAATAAGAAATTCTGTACTATTTCTTTGTTCTACAAGACAATACATAATTAAATTATGACATACTAGAAGCCAAATTGAAGTAGTACACAAAAGAACCATATTAGTAAATACGTCTGTAGCATATACCTATCTCGTCCAGTTGATCCACAACAAGACTACAAGAGTAATGTTGATAGCTTAGTCCAAAATATGACATCCTGAGAGACTACTATTTTCAACAAGAACTTCTGTTCTTACAGTCTAGAAAAAAGAACATATTATATATAGACAATACCGGACTGGTTGTATAGAAATAGTCATCTCGATTTCCTTTCTCTTAGGGGAAATAACTTGGAAGGTACAATTTCAGGTGCTTTAGGAAACTTGACTTCTCTCACAAGCCTTGATCTTTCCTCCAATAAACTTGAAGGATACATAAGCAGGTCATGGGGGAGACTTTGCAATTTGAATTCAATTTTCTTGTCCGAGGTCAAATTGAGTCAATAGGTGCATGAAGTCTTAGACATTTTCTCAAGATGCGTCGCAGGGGTTTTGGAATATCTGGATTTAGAGAATACAAATCTTTTTGGTCTTTTGACCGAGCAACTTGGGCAATTTAAAAATCTAGAATATCTTAATCTTGATTACAACTCCCTTTCTGGATCTGTTCCTGTGAACATTGGAGAACTTTCGTTTCTGAGATTTTTAGATCTTTCAAATAACAAGTTGGAAGGTGTAGTCTCTTAAATTCATTTCACCGATTTGACAAGACCATTATCTCATTAATGTTCAAAGTTAGTCCTGATTGGATTCCTTCATTTCAGATCGAATTTCTGGAGTTAGGATATTGTCATTTAGGGCCTTCATTTCCATCGTGGCTTCATTCACAGAAGCATCTAATTATTTTGGACATATCCAATTCAGGAATTGTGGGTACACTTCTGATTTGGTTTTGGACATCTTATTTTCAAATACCTTATTTAAACCTCTCTCATGACATAAACTATGGAGAGATTCCAAATTTAACTGAGGCTGATCGATCCACTTATGTTGACTTGAGTTCAAATAATTTATCAGGTTCATTACCTCTTGTATCCTCTAACATTTCTCTGCTAGACCTTTCCAACAATGCTTTGTCAGGTTCCATTTTTCATTTTTTGTGTCACAAAAGAAACAAGTCAAAGAACATGATGATTCTCAAACTTGAAGATAATCTTTTATCGGGAGAATTAGCAGATTGTTGGATGAATTGGCAAAAATTGAGAATGTTGAATTTAGATAACAATGAATTTATTGGTAACCTTCCATCTTCTATTGGATCAATACGTTGGCTTCAGTCATTACACCTTCGCAAAAACAACCTCTCCGGTATAATTCCAACGTCACTTAAAAATTGTACCAGTTTAACGATATTTGATGTTGCTGAAAACTGGTTTGTTGGAAATATACCAATATGGATAGGACAAGAAGTTTTAGGTATGGTAATTCTTAGCCTTCGTTCAAATAAGTTTGATGGTCATTTACCAACAAAACTGTGCTATCTGACTTTTCTGCATTTCTTGGACCTTGCTTACAACAATCTCTCTCGAACCATTCCAAGTTGTATTAAGAACCTCAGTGGCATGGTGTCAATTGACTATGATGAAGGGAACTATATTTCCTAGTTGTCCATCCATTTCTCGTACTTCTTTAAAATAGAGTACCATGAGGGCACAGTTCTTGTGACAAAAGGAAAAACCTTTCGAATATAATAATACTCTCAATTTGGTGAGAAGTATAGACCTTTCCGGCAACAGCTTCTTAGGAGTGATTCCAAATGAAGTAACAAATCTTAAAGCATTACAATCATTGAATTTGTCTCACAATTCATTCAATGAAAGAATTCCTGAAACTATCGGTGCTATGACCTCATTAGAATCTCTTGATTTCTCTACAAAACAACTCACTGGTTAAATTCCACAAGTCATTTCAAGTTTGACATTTCTAAGTCACTTGAACTTGTCTAACAACAACTTGACTGGAAAAATTCCTCTGGGCACTCAACAACAAAGCTTTGATCCTTCCAGTTTTGTTGGCAATGACCTTTGTGGATCTCCATTTCTTAAGAATTGCACTGGTACTTGTTAGGATTTTTGTGTCCTAAGTTATCACAGATTATAGATCTGAGGCTAGATAATCAATAGTATAGCAAGATGATAATCACAGATTAAGATCTCTGGTTAACAACCAATCTCCAAACAACAAAGTAATCACAGATTAAGATCTCTGAATCATCAAGCATTAGCAAACAGCAGATCAAGCAAAGAGATAAAGATCAACACAAGGAATTATAGTGGTTCGGCTAGCTAGCCTACATCCACTCTTCAAGGCGCAAATAGGATATCATTACTATCACAGTCAAGGAGACAATTTACAGGGTATTTAACAAAGAAAGAAACAGATTGAGCAAAGAAGAATACAACCCGAAGAAACCCTAGCTTTCTTCCCTTTTCCCCTTGCTGCAAATCCATATCAAATGGAATCAATTTATACATGAGTCACCTTTCAGGATCAGCCTCCACTTGGAACCCCAAGAAGATCTAGCCGTAGATGAGCAACTTATTCCATCTCCCATTAGAACATTCTAGAACGAGACAGTTAGAGAGGAGAAATCTGTGTAAAAGATGAGGGCTGGATCGAATGAGTAGACAAAGCCATTTTTAGCTTATCAAAAAACGTCGTCGCTTGGACCCTTTTGACTCTTCCAGTTTTTAATTGACTCCACCGTGGCACAAACACAAGCCACATCACCACAATTCTCCACCTTGCCTTTTGTTTTGACACCCTATTTGGTCTTGGAAATAGGCTTCTGCTCATGTAACACTAAGAAGGCTCATACAGAGCCTTTGTTTGTCACCAGTGATAGGTTTTGTAAGCATATCTGCTGGGTTGTGAGAACCATCCACCTTTTCAACCTTTATTTCACCTTTATCAATCATCTCTCTAATGAAGTGAAGTCGAACATCAATGTGTTTAGTCCGTTTGTGAAATACTTGATTTTTACAAAGATGTATGGCACTTTGACAATCGCTGTAAACTGTTACAACCCTCTGTTCTAAACCTAACTCAGTCACAAAACCCTTCAGCCACTTTGCTTCTTTTGCTGCCTTTGTTAGTGCCACATACTCGGATTCAGTTAAAGATAATGTAACCATGTGTTGGAGTTTAGACTTCCAACTAACAATGTTTCCCCATATTGTAAAGACAAAACCTGAAGTTGATTTCCTTCTATCAACATCACCAGCATAGTCTGCATCAACAAATCTTTCAACAGAGCAGTTTTCTTTCTGATTCCTCTTATACACTATACCTACTGAACTGGTCCCTTTTATGTACATAAAGATCCATTTTAATGCGGACCAATGGATCTTCCCTTGATTACTTATGAACCTGCTCACAATGCTCTCTGAATAGGCCAAGTCGGGTCTTGAACATATCATCAAATACATTAGCCTACCCAACACATTAGCATAAGGGGCTGATGACATCTCAAGTTTTTCCTCTTCAGGTTGGAGACTCTGATCTTGAGATAGCTTAAAATGCTGACCAAGGGGAGTTTGGACAACCTTTGCATCCTTCATATTGAACTTCTGCAGGATCTTTTCAGCATAATCTTCCTGAACCAGCTTTAAACTTTCATGAACTCTATCTCTAATGATTGATATCCCAAGAATCTTTTGAGTCTAACCCAGCTCTTTCATCTCAAATTTGGTGTTAAGAATCTTTTTTAACCGAGACAACTCAGATTGTTCATGACAAGCCACAAGCATATCATCCACATACAATAGAAGGAGAATGTAAGTCAGTTCAGAAACTCTATTAAAATAGAAACAACTATCATAATTGCACATATTACAATCATGAATGAACCAAACTTTTTATACCATTGTCGTGATGACTGTTTCAGACCATACAAGGATTTTTTAAGTAAACAAACTTTACCTGCAACATTTCTGTGTCCTTCTGGCTGCTCTATCAGAATGGTTTCTTCCAAATCTCCATGTAAGAAAGTTGTCTTCATGTCCAATTGTTCCAGTTCTAGATTAAATTAGACAATAAGTGACAGCAGAATCCTGATAGAGGAATGCTTGACAACTGGGGAAAAAATCTCATTGTAATCTATGCCCTCCACTTGTATGAACCCTTTTGCAACCAGCCTTGCCTTATACCTTGGTGGTTCAGTTGGGTTTAAACCTGATTTTCTTTTAAAAATCCATTTGCACTGGACCACTCTACAATTTATTAGCTTATCTACTAAAATCCAGGTTTCATTCTTTATCAGGGAAGAAAACTCTTCTTCAATTGCTTTAAGCCATTGCAGTTTTTCTGGTCCTAACACAGCCTCTTGAAAAGACTTGGGTTCATCACTCATATCATCTTCAACTTGTAAAGCATAAGCCACCAAATCAGCATACCCTAATCTACTTGGAGGTTTGGTTACTCTTCTAACTCTATCTCTAGATAGTTGGTAATTAGACAACCCTAATTTATTACCATGGTTCAACTGCTCACCTTCAACTTCACCAGTTTGATCACCCACATAATTTTCAGAATTATTTTCTTCAACTTGAATCTCATCAGCTCCACCTTGATTTCCCAGTTTGATCATCTTTTGGGTTTTGAAGTTCTAGTTCTAAGTAATCTGATCCTGATGGACTACCCTCTAAATTTTCAGAATCATTTCCAAGGCCAGGTAGGATTTCTTCTCTAAAAACAACATCTCTACTGATGATACATTTCTTAGACTCTAAGTTCCAAAGTTTATAGCCCATCTAGGTAACCTAAGAAGATACATTTAATGGCTCTAGGTTTTAATTTATCTTCTCTAACATGGACGTAAGCTAGACACCCAAAAACTCTAAGGTTTTCTGGTTTTACAGGATGACCAGTCCACTTCTCCGAGAGGACCACAAACCTATTCTTTGAAGATGGAGTTCTATTGATTAGGTAGACTGCTGTGTGTGCTGCCTCTACCCAGAATTTAATTGGCAGCTTAGAGCTAGACATGATGCTCCTAACTCTTTCTAAAATGGTTATATTCATCCTCTCACAAAGACTATCTTGTTGTGGGGTATTCCGTACTGTTTTGTGTCTCACAATTCCATGTATCCTACAGAAACTATTAACTTCTTCATTTACAAACTCTAAACTATTATCAGTCCTAAGTTTCTTTAACTTATTTCCAGTTTGTGTTTTTACCATAACTTTTCATTCCTTAAACCTAGAGAATGCCTCATCATTGGTTTTAAGGAAATAGATACACACATACCTAGAATAATCATCAACAAAACTAATGAAGTATCTACATCCTCCTAATGAGTAGTGCTTAGATGGCCCCCAAACATCTAAGTGAACATACTCAAGTGGTGAACTTGAGTAGTGTTGACCAGATCCAAATTTAACTCTACTCATTTTTCCAAAGACATAATGTTCACTGAAAGTTAGACTTCCAATCTTATCCCCACACAGCAAGTTTTGCTTGCCTAGTTCTACTAAGCCCTTCTCACTAACATGTGCAAATTTTTGATGCCACAATAAAGTTCTATCTTGAACTTTTGTTGACCCAATAGTAGCAATTCCACTCTCCACTCTAGCCTTCAACACATATAACCCATTTCTTTTCTCAGCTTTCATGACAACTAGAGATCCTTTCATGACAGTAAGGCTGCCATTTGCTGCCTTATAGGTAAACCCATTAGAATCTAAGGTTCCTAGTAAGATTAAATTCCTTTTCAAGTTAGGAATATATCTAACGTCTGTGAGAGTTTTAGTTACACCACTTTGAAGATTTAGCTTAACTGTGCCTATACCTTTTATATGACACACAGCATTATTCCCCATCATAACTTTCCCACCAGCTAAAGGTTGAAATGAGCTGAACCATTCTCTATTTGGTATCATGTGGTAGGTACACCCCGAGTCTAGGATCCACTCCTCTCTGGTTTTACCCTAAAAAATAACTAAAACTTCAGAACTCTCATATCCCTCAGATGCTACACCAACACTGCCTCCCTCACTATCTCTTTCAGGTTTCTGCTTGTTCTTTCTCTCAGGACAGTCTCTCCTAAAATAACCCTCCTTATGACAAAAGAAACATTTTCTATTTCCTGTCCTAGATTTAGACCTGTTCCTATTTTTCCCTCCCTTTTTCCAATTCTTGCTATCTGATCTCCCTCTAACACTAAGACCTTCACCATCACTACTATTTTTATCTCTCATTCTATTCTCACTATCCTTGGCAGAAATAGCCTCCACTACCTCTTCTAACTTCAATGTTTGTCTACCATATTTAAGGGTTTCCACAAAGTTAGAATAAGATTTAGGTAAAGAATTCAACAAGATTACTGCCTGATCCTCATCCCCAATATCTACAGAAATACTTTCTATATCTTGAATCACTTTCAAAAAAATCATCTTTATTATCTTTCAAAGATTTCTGCTCATCCATTTTAAAGCCAAACAACCTCTGCTTTAAAAATAATCTATTAGGGACAGTTTTAGATTGATAGAGAGAGTTTAACCTTTTCTAGATTTTAGCAGCTTTCTTCTCCTTCTTGACCTCCTAAAGAACTTTGTCCAATCCAAGGATCAAGGAGCTTTTGGCTTTGTCTAGCATTTCCTGCTTCTCAGATTCTTTCATGGACTCTAGTAGTTCAGTCTCTTCTTTTAGGGCTAAGGCTAGCCCTTCCTTGATCAGTACTGCTTCCATCTTCATTTTCCACAGACCAAAGTCATTCTCACCTGTAAACTTTTCACGTTCGAATTTAGTGGACATGATTAAAGTTTAGCCTAAGAAACTGGTCACAGAATACTCAAAACAAAAACAGAACACTTTACGAAGCCTTGAACCAGGCTTTGATACCAATCTGTTATGATTTTTGTGTCCTAAGTTATCACAGATTACAGATCTAAGGCTAAATAATCAATAGTATAGCAAGATGATAATCACAGATTAAGATCTCTGGTTAATAACCAATCTCCAAACAACAAAGTAATCACAAATTAAGATCTCTGAATCATCAAGCATTAGCAAACAGCAGATCAAGCAAAGAGATAAAGATCAACACAAGGAATTATAGTGGTTGGTGGCTAGCCTACATCCACTCTTCAAGGCGCAAATAGGATATCATTACTATCACGTCAAGGAGACAATTTACGGGGTATTTAACAAAGAAAAGAAACATTGAGCAAAGAAGAATACAACCCGAAGAAACCCTAGCTTTCTTCCCTTTTCCCTTTTCCCCTTGCTGCAAATCCATATCAAATGGAATCAATTTATACATGAGTCACCTTCCAGGATCAGCCTCCACTTGGAACCCCAAGAAGATCCAGCCGTGGATGATCACCAGATTTCGCCTCCCATTAGAACATTCTCGGAACAAGGCAGGTTAGAGGAGAAATCTGTGTAAAAGATGAGGGCTGGATCGAATGAGTAGACAAAGCCATTTTTAGCTTATCACAAAACGTCGTCTCTTTGGACCCCTTTGACTCTTCTAGTTTTTAATTGACTCCACCGTGACACAAACACAAGCCACATCACCACAGTACTGTTTTAACTCCAGCCTATGACGATAGCAGAGGGAAAAACCATAATGAACATGAAGTGGATTGGTTCTATGTAGGCATGGCACTTGGATTTGTGGTTGGCTTTTGGAGCATAATAGGTCCATTACTTGTGAACAGAAGATTCAGATATATGTACTATCAATTCTTAGATTGCCTTGGTGACAAATTTGTCAGTGTTGTAAGAAAATGTTGCTAGCTAGATGTTGTGTTTGGAGCTTTGTTGTCTTTATGTATTTTCATCGTATTGCAAAGAACAAAAAGGTATTGTTTTTCTGATTACGATTGGAAGCTTATTTTAAAGTTAAATAGACAGGATGATGTTGTTGGAATTGGAGACTGTGATGAACATTATCCTCTGAGATAAAAATTCAAATTGTATATTGTTAGTGCTTTCATAAATACTCGACGTAGTCGAGAAATAATAGATTGGTTGCATAAAAATATGGGTAAATTCTAATATAATACCTAGAAATTTATTCGCTGATTTAGTAAAATTATTCTCTGTAGGAAAATAATCTAAATAAGAGAAAAATTAAATTGACAGATAAAATAATAAATAAGCATCACAGAGTGCGATTCAACAATGAAAAAGTAATAAATAAGATAAAAATTGAATTGATATATAGGCGACTAGAACAATTAGATATTGTAGATGGAGATGATTAGAGACGAGCTTGGAGGTCGTGGACAATATCTAGGGTTTCAACTTGGGACATTTTGATGGCTTTCAGATTCAGAGATTCTACTAGTGCAACAAAATTTCCCTCCAATATCTGCTGCAATATCTTGACCTTGGTAATAATTCAAATATACGTGCTGAGATTTTGGGTTGGCTGTCTGGTCTTTCTTTGCCGAAGTACCTTGATTTGAGCTTTATGGATATCCAAGAAGTTTCTGATTGGCTGTGGGTGATAAACTAACTCCTTTCTTTAGTGGAGTTAAATTATCATATTGTCAAGTTTACAGATTTCCTCCACCACCAATTGGAAATTTGTCATCTCTTAGCACACTTGATCTTTCATTTAAACTTAATTCATAACTCTTTGATTTTTGGTTGGGTTTCTGGTCTTCGTAATTTAGTGTTTCTTGAACTAAGTGAAACTGGATTTCGAGGTTCACTTGCCCAAGAACTTCAAAACTTGACTACTCTTAAACATCTTGATTTATCTTCCAACCAATTCAATTCTTGAATCGAACAAGGGGGAGAATTTCAGGTGCTTTAGGAAATTTGACTTCTCTCAAAAGCCTTGATCTTTGGAGGAAACATTACAAGTTCAAGGGGGAGAATTTGCAACTTGCGTTCAATTTTTTTGTCAGATGTCAAATTGAGTCAAGAGTCAAGAAATAAATGAAGTCTTAGACATGCTTTTAGGATTCGTTTCAGGGGGTTCGGAGAATCTGGATTTATAGAATACTAATCTTTTTGGTCATTTGACCGACCAACTTAGGCAGTTTAAAAATATAAAATATTTTAATCTCAATTATAGTCTATTTCTGGTTCTATTCCGGTTTGTATAGAAGAGCTTTTGTTTTTAGTAGTTTTAGATCTTTCAAGTAACACGTGGGAAGGAAAAAGTCAATCCTGATTGGATTCCTCCTTTTCAGATTGAACATTTTAGATTAGGATATTGTCATTGATTAATACTACGTTTATACCACTCTTTTATACCATATTCATTACATCATGATGTGGCATATGTCACAATCACATAAATTTTTGATTATTTTGAATTTTTAATATTATAATAGAATTTGTATGATTGTGATATATGTCACATAATGATGTAATGAAAATGGTGTAAAAAAGTAGTATAAATGTAGCATTACTCATTGTCATTTAGGGCCTTTATTTCCATCACGGCCTCATTCACAAAAACATCTAACTTTGGACATATCCAACTCAAGAACTATTGATGCACTTACAGTTTGGTTTCGGACTACTCATTTTCAAATATAAATCTCTCTCATAACCAAATCAATAGAGAGATTCCAAATTTAACCCAGCCTGATGGATCCACTATTGTTGACTTGAGCTCAAATAAATTGTCAAGTTCATTACCTCTTTTATCCTCTAACACAACTTTTCTAGACGTGTCCAACAATGCTTTTGAGGTTTTATTTTTCATTTTTTTTTTTTTTTTTTTTTTGTGTGTGTCATGAAAGAAACAAGTCAAAGAAAATGGTGTTTCTCAAACTTGAAGACAATCTTTTACCTAGAGAATTACTTGGATGAATTGGCAAAAATTGTATATGTTGAATTTAAATATTTTAGATGAAACTTAATATTATAAGAGAACTTGTGATAAAAATAAATAGAGCTATATACTAAGCAATAAATGATATAATTTTCATTACCTTGATAATTAATATATATTTAATACAAGATAAAATAAAAAAAAATTGTATATAATTAACTATGATAATTTAAAGAAATAATATAATTCAAAACTAATTTGAACACATAAACACAAATCAAATGTATGAAAGTTGGAATAAAAATCATGTAAATAAAGAAAACTGAAACACACGCACACGCTCAATCTAACAACGAACGACCTTTCATCAAAGTGCTTGATAAAGTCTGATTGGAGTATAATGAAACTAAAATTTGTTCTATGTTTTTTACTCTCACACATTCACAGCAACAACAAAAAATAAACCCACCAAATATGCTATAAACCAATGTATGAGTACTTAGAGATGGGCGTTTGAGTTGGTCCTCGGCCCGTCGCGAATGGCCTAGGGAATCCATGAAAGAGAAATAATTCCGTGACCTCGAGGACGCCTTGCCCCGCCCGCCGCTATATATATATATATATATATATATATATATATATATATATATATATATATATATATATATATATATATATATATATATATATATATATATATATATATATATATATATATATATATATATATATATATATATTTCATTAAAAAAATATATATATCATTTCATTTAAAAAATTTTAATATAAGATCTTTTCTAGGCAATTTTATCAATACTCAATAAATGGGAGAAGTTTTACTACATATCATTTAATTTGTGACATTTCATTTAAATAATATTTGTAATTAATTTTCCAATAATTTTGCTTAAAATTCTCTTATTCACTTTCTTTTCTAAAAAAAATCACATTTGTTACGAAATTACGACTTTAATTGACACGACCCGCCTCGACCCTTCCTACCCCATAAGCTCCGGGCACACCTATGAGACTCTAGGGCGGCGAGCGTCGTGTGTGGGAATCTAAAAACCTGTATTCTAAATACGTTTTCATAAAAACATTCGCTTGGACTCGTTTTGAAAGCATAAACACATAAGATATATATATATATATATATATATATATATATGTATATATATATATATATATATATATATATATGTATATATATATATATATATATATATATATATATGTATGTATATATATATATATATATATATATATATGTATATATATATATATATATATATATATATGTATATATATATATATATATATATATATACACATTTGAAAATCTGAAAGCTAACTTGCATGCGTTCATAAAATCCAAAAACGGATGGTATCAGATATTCATATCTTTTATAATCAACACAGGAGATAAACATAAGGATAAAACATAATTCGGTAGCGGTAACAAGCATGACATTTTTACACACATGATGAGTCGATAACGTAAGGGCCCAACCTCGAGAGGAATCACTCCTCAGCACGACTCTTCCTATGAACCTGGGAAAAAGGGTCTAAAAAGGGGTGAGCTGAAATACTCAGTGAGTGGGGGATTGGGGAGAGTTTGCAAAACATTCTTCAACAATAGTCATGGCATGCAATAGTTCTTATGAAATCCTGAAAACAACATGATTCTATGAACATGATATGGTGGTAGCTAATCATCCTGTATGCATCCATAACTCATTTCTAATCGTTCTAAGTATTATAATATGATCAATGAAACTGACAACAATTTATTAATCCTACCTCATCACTAAATATTGAAAACTCTTTTATGAGAACTTAAAGAATAGCTGTAAATGCTCATGCTTCTAAAGACAATGTTTTCTATAAATCATGCTACAAACATCAAATGTTTCATATAACTAATGCAAACTATCCATCATATACTGAAAACTGAAACTATTAAGCGACTGCGCTGTGGTGGTATCGAAAACTTTAAAGCGATATCCTGTTTCAAACAAGAATGACGATACTAAAGGTTCTCACCGCAACTAGTACCTTGGGGAAAAATCTCGATACCTAGTGGGCATCCCACACACAGGCAGAGCTGGGAAAAACATCTCAATACCCGGCAAGATCTATCATCGCGCGGGCAGAGCCTAAAGAAAACCATCTCAATACCTGGCGGACAAGCTCAACGCCCAGCCAGAGCACTAAATATCTCAATACGCATGCGCAGAGCCTGAAGACCAAATATCTCAATACCCAGCGGAATCCTACATCGCGTGGGCAGAGCCTGAAAACTGGGGGATGGGTACTTCGTAGGGTGGTTTTAGCACCATAACAATCTCATGCATAATCTCAAGTAACATGTAAGTCAAGAGCATATTTCATAAGTGCTTATAAATCATACATATATGACATAATATTTAGAAATCGCATATAGGGGTGAAACTGCAATTTTCTAAACATATTTCAGAAACTGACGGTTTAACCCAGATTGAAAATTAATTTCAACATCGCATTACCATAGCATATGTCCGGCACTAATCGTAAGATATATACCAAACTTCATCAAAACATTTAAAATAAAATCACAAAGTTAACATGCAAGCACGGATTTAAGGATTTGGAAGAAGATCTGGTTTAATCCACTCACCAAATCAAGCTATAATTTCAATGGGGCTTTCAAGACAAATATATGTTGATCCAGTAATATTTTCAAGTCATTTCAGAATCAACAACTATTTAAAACACAATTTTCTTTCAACTCATTTAAATCTGTCAACTGTTTCCAGAATTGAGGTTACTGACTTGTAAAATTCATAACAATTCAGCCCTTAATCTAAACCTCATGAAACTCTCCAGAATTAAACTAGACACATATAGGATTCACCAGAATTTAAAATCACTCAGTTTGGATAAGTATAAGTGCATTATTTCAGTTCTTAAAAATGCATGCTCTACAGAAAACATGAAATTCCAGAATTTCATAGCAAAATTCAAAATTTATAAAAAAAATCCAATACTTCGAATTTTGGGGTGAAATAAATTTTCAAACAATCTCCAATAAGTCTAAAATAAAATATCTGAAATTTAGCTTCATTTGCAAACCCGAAACACATATAAAATTTTCAGGAGTTCAGGCTGTCAGAATTTCACAGCATAACTTTTTATAACCAAAAACATACTTTAATAACTCTTGGTTCTTTAGGATCAACATATATGCTCTACCCATATAAAACTATTGCATTGAATCTCCAATTTCAGTCAACAACAAAATTCGGCTGCCCTATCCAACATACTACTTCCTATAATTTCTTTTCTATCACAAATATTGTGAATATGCATAAAAATGCACATATGCTTGTCAAAATTAATCAATTATATAAAATCCATAATTTCCATACCCTTCATTCCAACCATTACTGCCACCAATTAATTTCCAAACAAACCAGCCCTACCCAAAATTAGCTGGAATTATCAATCATCAACCAAATCAAACAGGCGGAAACACAAAATTCTGCTTTCCATTCAACAACATTG
Source organism: Pistacia atlantica (assembly GCA_026229545.1). Classification (NCBI taxonomy): domain Eukaryota; kingdom Viridiplantae; phylum Streptophyta; class Magnoliopsida; order Sapindales; family Anacardiaceae; genus Pistacia; species Pistacia atlantica. Next base: position 13,142,911 of record CM047899.1, read on the forward strand.
GTATAGGCATTATTATTTATACATGCATGTCCACACTTACTTACAAATTTCATGATATGTAACATCATTCACATGCATGCCAAAGATAATTTACAGAAGATGAATATAACCATATCAAAACTGAAATAAATTCGAAGTTAAGGCATTTATGCACAAACATAGAAATCATTTCACTAAAAACATGATTTTATGCAAAATTCTACTATTCCACTCACAAACATCATGCTCATAAGGATTTTTGCAAAAACAAATGAACGGTAGTAGAAGGAAATCAACATGCAAGGGCATAAGCTTAAATCTTTTTTTTAAGGAAAACAGTTTAGATCCACTCACAAATTCAGCTCAGCCGAAACTCCAATGGACTGTCAAACACTCTCTTCTTCCATACCCCATGCATGCACTTCCCGAACCCAGATTTTGGAGTGATCTGCTTCAAATTCCCTCCCTATTTTTGCTGTACTTCACTCTCACTCCTCCTCTCTCACTTTACCTCTCGGCAGCTCTTCTTCTTCCTTACTCTCCTTTCTTTTCCTTCCTTCTCCTTTCCTTTCTTCTTCTTCTCCTCTCGTTTTTTTTTTTTTTTTTCTGCTCTGCCATCGTTTTCTTCCTCTACTCACGTCTTCTTCTTCTTCATTTTTTATATTTTTAGTCTTTCTAAATTTATGCTTCTACCCCTAGATTACAGGTAATCCCGCTAAACCCCTACCACATCAGCTTTTCTTTCAAATAAACCTCCAGATTTTGCCCCTTGTTACATGCAAACCCAGCAGCTTCCTTTTCTTGCAATTTCATTCCCAATAAAACTTTTAAAAACTAACAAAAATCCCCTTCCATAAAAATAAAATCACACAGAATACGCAATATGTAATAGGATTAAAAACGGGGTTTCACATTAATAATTATTATTTTCACACTATTAATTGATCAAATGTGATTATAATTGTGGAAACATTGAGTGAAATCATATATAATTATAAAAATGAGTAATAATAGATGTTTTTTGTATTCAAATAAAAGTCTTTATCCTTATGAAAATTAGATAAAAATGTTAATGTACTTTACCCAAAAAAAAATGCTTAAGGCTCTAAAACCCATGAAAATCCTAACCTAACCCACAGTCAAGAATCCTAAACCCCAAATCCAGCCCACAGTCAAAAATCATAAGGCCTATCATAAACGTTGACCCCGCAAAGACTTCATTGACTGGGACGAGATCGAAGGTCAACCCAATCCTTGTGGACCATGCCCAAGATCCCCCCTTCATCCTTGACCTCAAGGACGGGATGGGCCAGGCCTAGGGAATCCCCAAGGGGTCAAGGACGGGGCCAAGGAATGGGATCCCCAGCCTTTCCTCCCCCATCCCTAGGAGTAACAGACAAAAATGCCCCTTCTCCATGTGGACTTAATAAACCACATGGGCTTTTGGGCTTCCTCCATATAAGAGGGAAAACCCAATAGGAGAATGATTAACTATGCAACGTTTTAGGATAGAAAGGGATTGATGGAATTAAAAATTACTTGAACATTGGTATCATAAAAAATATGTCAGACCTTTACTTAAAATTTTAGACTATAAATACTTAAAATTTTAGACTATAAATAGTCAATTCAGTCATGAATCGACTAGGTGGTTGGCAAACAGCCGATTAATCATTTGCTCGTTTCAATTGGGGGAAATCTTAGTAGTAAGTGCAACATAAATTTTGAATAAGAATACGTGTTATTTGATTCGGTCCGATGGATAAATAGAAATACACAACTCTACAAGTGTGAATTTTCCATTCCGCAATTATATTCCTTCTTTAATTGACTTGACTTGATTACCATAGGAGTACACGGTGGGACATAGAACAACTGTAAACATTTAAAACCTTGACCCATAGCAATATTCCAGGAGAGCTCCTTTCTACTTTTTTGCAGAAAAATGAGGTTCTGGACCTACTTTGGAAAATTGGTTGCCAGGTCAACACGCAAGCTGAGAAATATGAGATTGTTTTACACGCTCATTCATCATATTTATGGTAGAAGAAGGACTGAGTAAGTAAGTAGAAACAATGAAAGAATCCATCAGTATTGATGCTGCTCCTGCAACCATTCTTTTTATTGTGTTACTTGCCCTTTTAACCATTAATAGTAGCTTCTGCAGTGGACGATCTGACTTGGGATTCTTCAAGAGTGAGAAACAAGATCTTTTAAGGTTTAATCAAGATCCTTCCAATCGCCTTGACTCTTCCGACTCCGACCTCCCTCGCAGAACTCTTAAAGCAGCTCATGAGCAGCCAAAAACGGCTGGTAAGATAACAATCTTTCTTTCCTTTGTTATTTTTAATAATTTGATTTAATTGCACTTAAACTTGTAATATTTATGTCTTTTGGAAATTAATCACTCATATTTCAATATCTTGACCTTTTTTCTTATCTATGTAAATTCTATACTGAGAATTTTATTTATTTATTTAGGAATCAGGGTGCATTTGGAATTATGTAGCTTTTACCATTATCACACTTATAGTTGTGCTCTGAAATTAATCAGTTATAACCCAAAGTTATAGGTTGCCTGATAAACTGTAGTTTACTTTTTTTTTCTTCTTTTTTTTTTTTTTGGTAATTTATCAAGAATTATTTTTAGAATATTGTCGGACGCCTGTCGGTGATATTCTCCGATATTGGTGGCCGGTTTTCGATGGCCAGTTGGCGGTTGCCAATGATAACAGTTGCCTGCTGCAATTTTATTTTTTAAAATAATAAATTATTTGGAAGTCGTTTTGGCATTTTACTAATCGCAAGCAGATTTGTATTGTGAAAAAACAACTCGTGTTACTTTTGAGTTCGAATATAAAAATAGATTATGGGAGAATCGGTGTGTGAAAAAAAATTACTTATAATAGTCAACTGACTCAAGAATTCCAGAAAACATAGGCTGAGACAAAAGGAAGTTCCTGGGTTCTATTATCTTCGGAACGGTGTGGCTGAGTTGATGCCATTACCATTGTTCATATTGCTGACAACTTAACTGATCTTACAACCACCATGTTTAAATCTATTTTGGAAAATTGCAAGAAACTTAAGTGTGCCTTTGATTCGTGATCCAAAAATATTTTCAAACAGTTAGTAGAGTTTATAGATCTGATTCAATTTTACATATATGTTTCCTACAACTTGTAACAGGCGTCAAACAACTTCCATGGAAGAATCTTCAATATCTTGACCTTCGTTCCAACTTGTTTGAAGGACCAATTCCAGTTCCGCCACCTGACATGAAAGTCTTTTTAGTATCAAACAATAATCTGACAGGAGAAATACCTCATTTAATCTGCAATATGAGTACCCTTGAAGTTCTTGATCTTTCCAACAATAGCTTGACGGGTACCATTCCAGAATGCTTGGGACACTTCAGCAACAGTTTGCGCGTGTTGGATCTGCAGGAGAATAAGTTTCGTGGCAACATTCCTGGAGTATTTACAAAGGACAATGACTTGAGGACTCTCAACTTCAATGGCAATGAATTGATAGGGCCAATCCCAACATCTTTGCTTAATTGTACAAAGTTGGAAGTCCTAGATCTGGGAAATAACAAGATAAACGGGTCCTTCCCAAAATGGTTGGGAAGCCTTCCGGCATTACAGGTTCTTGTTCTTCGTTCTAATAAATTTTATGGTCTTGTAACGGATCCTAAAGCCAATAGTACTTCTTTCTTTAAGTTGAGAATTTTTGATATCTCGAACAACAATTTTAGTGGTTCATTACCTGTGAGTTACTTTGAGAATATGAAATCCATGATGAGTGTTGAAGTTAAAAAGAAGCCTCAGTATATGGGAGACAGGTATTATGATGATTCAGTGACGCTTGTAGTGAAAAAGCTCGAGGTTAAACTAGTGAAAATTCTTACTATTTTCTGTACCATTGATTTCTCGAATAATAGCTTTAATGGTACGATTCCAGAAGTAATTGGAAAGCTTCGAGCACTTAATCACCTCAACCTTTCTCAAAACAGTCTTACAGGTCAGATTCCTCCATCGTTGGGCAATTTGAAAGGAGTCGAAGTCTTAGACCTTTCTTCAAACAAACTTGGCGGGAGAATTCCATGGCAGTTAACTGATTTGACATTTCTCTCTTTGCTGAACCTGTCACAAAACCACCTTATGGGACGTATTCCTGAAGGGAACCAATTCGGTACATTCTCAAGTGATTCGTACGAAGGAAACTGGGGATTATGTGGAGTTCCATTAAAGAAGAAATGCAGCAGCGGTGAGCCTTCCCAGCCATCCCCGAGATCAGGTGATACAGACTCTGAAAAAGATTTTGGTTGGAAAGTTGTGTTGATGGGTTATGGATGTGGGACGGCGTTTGGATTGATTATTGGATGTCTTGTGTTCACAACAAGAAAGCCTCAATGGCTTGTAAACGCAGTTGAAGGGAATTCCCACAAAACGGTGAGAAGGATTAAGAACAAACAGAAAAGAAGAAGAAATTAGTGTTTGAAAGTAGTTTTCTCTTTTTGGTATCATGTATCAGCCATACATAATGTAACCGACTTTAGCAATAGCAAACTGTTTTCTCCTTCTGCCTCAGTGTTCTTTCTCTTATGAATTTAAATTCAATTGTCCGGATCTCTTCAAATTATACAAAAACCTTTTGCCCTTATTGACAGAAAGTTCTGTAATTGTATGGTCTAATTTAGTCAGCACATCTTGGAACAATCACAGTTTGCTGATAAACCATGTTTTAACCCCTGGTTTTAACCAGGACTAATTCAAAAAAAGAAAAACAATGTCCATTCGGAAACCCAAAAAAAAAAAAAAAAACAAGATTGGGAATTCTTCAATATCATCAACATATAGAATTCCAAAGTAGTCTAAATTTTTCGGTCTTAATACATTTGAAACTGTCAAAATTGCAGTTACCATGCCGCTGCATTCTCTTGAAATGTCCAGTGCCTTAAGAACCGTGATTCAACCCAGGAGAGCTAACTTCCCAATTTCTTCTAAGCCTAATATTTCCCAGGAATTATCAAGAATGATGAGGACTTTTTCGTCATTTCTTACGAGGTCTGCACTGTCTTTTAAGTTTTAATTAATTTATTGGCAAAACTTTTTAAGTCAAGCTCGTTGATGAGCTGATTTTGCATATGAAAATGAAACCATTGTACTATGTTCATTTTCTCCCAGACTTTATTTACTCAAATTAAGAGTCAAATATCATTAGTTTAACGAGTGTAAATATAAAATTTAGATCCATTTATCCTTTTATTGACTTAGAAGTCCACTGTGGACATCTAATGGTGAAATATCTTTCTAGTCTGGGGGGAGAGCACTATCCCAGGAAATTACCTGCAAATAGTTATCAAAGCCACTTTTTCCAAATTGACTGTCAGTTTCGCACAAGAATTGAGAAATTTCAAACCGTGTCTCACGGGTCATTGGCATGTTTTATAGTAATAAAAGACTTTGAAAATAACTAGCAACAATGAAACTAGTGATGAGTGTTGTTGCTGTTCTTCCAGTCTATTAATACGTAATTTTCACAATGACGACTATGCACATATAAAGTGCTAAGAAGTTACATGTGAGGTAATTGTGAGATGTGTTTATGATGCAGTGATGATGCTTGTTACTTAGTACGTAAATAACAAGCTAACAAGTGAGAGTTTTAGAATGGTTCGGATGCTATGAGCAAGTCCTACATCCACTATGTTTGTATTATGATTTCTTTTGTGATCACTAATGAAGATTACAAAGAGAACGATCTCTCAATGGTTACAAGTACTTGAAGTATTCTAGGAGAATGATAAGTCGATCTCTTTCTAGTAGTGTATATTTGCTATTTTTTCTGTAAAACAAATATGTGAATTTGATAATCGATCCCGTTGTGAGGAGTGGAGTTGCCTATTTATACTCTTTTCAGCTTAAGTTAATAAGTGTTTTTATAAGTTGTCTTGATTTGGTGAAGATCTGCCTTCCTTTTGATTCATTGGGAGCTTTCATTCATATCCTTAAATTAAATGAAATTTTGGTAGACGGCTACACAAAATATCATTCTGAATTGGAGGTTGGTGGAGATGCCTACTAAGAGCTAATTGGTGGAGGTGACGTCAACATATATTTTAGGCATAACACAATCATTAGTTTTTTCAATTATTTGCCATGTGTGACGCCTCACAAGTATTTCATCAAATACTTGGTGGAAATCTCAAGCTAGAAAAGTTCTAGCCCCCTTCACAAAATTCTAGAACTCTCTTGAGTTCTCTACACATTTGCAGGTATCTCTTGAATTATTGGTAGTTGGTAGAAGATTTTAGGTCTTAAATCTCCACCATTGAATGTGCAACATTGTGTAAATCTAGACCGTTCATAATAAATTAAGATTGTTCTAAATAGGGGGAGGCCTCATTTGGCCAAACCATCCAAGAATTATAAGCTTAAGTAATAAAGAATACTCTTTTCTCTAGCATAATCTTATGAGTTTGAGTGAGTGTTCTCTCTTATTCTCAAAACTAGCAAGCTTGAGTTATCTAATGGTGAAATAAATAGGGTCATGACAATTGGTATCAGAGCTCGAAGTTCTTGGGTCGCTTACTAGATCCTTCCAACTAGCTGACTTTGGGACCATGAACATCCTTCTAACTAGCTTCTCGTAGAACTTTGAAAGCTCCAGAATCTATTGGGATATTGTGACTCATTTTCCTATTTATTTTCATGTTAAATTGTATGTCTTTAACCAAGTTCATTCAACTATGATTTTATAAATCGCATAGGAAAACCTTTTAATAAAGAATACAATTGTAAATAGAAATAGAATTATGAGAATCCTATTAAGAATTGAAATATATTGTGTATAAATATAGGGGTGAGAACCAATTGAAGGTTATGAGAGAATGTTAGAACATAAGATATTTTATGTAAGGGCTATTAAACACCATGGGTAGAGTGTCTTAAAAATTAGGATTGTTTTCACTTTAGGTACTGGTCTGTTAATTATATACCAGATTTATGATAGTGTCGTGTACTCTTGTACATCGTATTTATGAAACTATAGTGGATTTCTCTTATCTGTGAATGTAACCAGGTTATTTTGAACCACGTAAATGTAGTGTCTCTTTTTGTGGTGTGATTTTATTTCTATGTTCTTAATCTCAAATGTATGTTTTCCGTTGTATAATCTCCTAACCAAATCATTTGAACTGAATCTTTGAAGGGGGTTGGTAAGATAAATAATCCTTCTTTGCTTGATTAATTTATCGATTAAATCTTTTGCACTCCATTGTTTAAAAATTTGAAGGAACTTAGGTTTATATATTTCTCGGAAATCTCTCTTATTTGCAATATCTTGACCTTTTTCTTATGCTCTACGTTAGTTTTATGTTAAGAATTCTATTGGCTATCTTTTGATTTTCTTTGTTCTTATGATCTAGGTTGATTTACAATCTATTTTCAAAATTTTAATTATTATAAGACTTATGCATATTTTGGTTTAATTCTGTACTTGTACAAACTTTGGAACTTTGGAAAACAAAGGATCAGACTAACAAATAGGATTTAGAGTTTAATTTTTCATAAACTTGTTGACAGGCATTAAATGACTTCAATGGAAGAACCTTCAATATCTTGACTTTTGTTCCAACTTGTTTGAAGGACCAGCTCCAGTTCCACCACCTAATATAAAAGTATTTTTTATCTCAAACAATAATCTAAATGGAGAAATACCTCATTTAATATGTAAAATGAGGGACAATGAAGTCCTTGTTGAACCGGTTGTCATGTAAGTAGCAGTAATTAGGGTCGAATCCATAGAGAGCAAAGACTATCAACCTAAGGTATGATTGAGTAAACGAAAGTAAAAATGACAAGTTTTAATCAACTAGTATCCTAAGAAAATAATTTGAGGAAATCTAATTACTAACTGAAACACAATGTTAAAGGTGTTGCCCTAAGGCTTCGGCTCAACTCAGAATTAGCACACAATTCTTCTTCTCACTCTTAGATTTCCTAAACCTACAAGGCTAGACAAATCACATAAAAAGTCTTTCCACAACCAAGTATAATCTATCATGTCTTCCTGTTATCTTAGTTACATGTTGATTGGTTAAAGACTATCTTCAATTAACAAAGAGACTCAATCAATTAAAACCACTAATTGGTACAGAGAGAATAAACACAATCCATAATCCTTGTAATACAATCACAAATTTATCACACTTGAATGAAATCATATATAGTAGAAACATTACTGAATAACAATATATAGCAAGATTGTAATCAGTATAGAAACAATTGGAAACTATAATCCATCATTCAGAACTTTCAAGCCCAACATTCAAGATGCAATCAGTTATTTTACAACGAACACAATCCAACAAAGCATTTCATAATTTAAATCATGCATCATATTGTAATCATATTGGAACAAAGCAAACCTCAAATGACAATACACAACAATCAAATCATATCTTCAACGTGTAATTAATAATCCAATTAGTCAAAAGTTTAAGCGAAGAAAACTATAGCTTGAATCCTAGTCTCGCCTCTCGGCAACCGGAGATCAACCGCTCATGGTGAGCTGATAATGGCTGAAGGGTCTGACCAGTCACTGCCAAATGTGGGAAACACATCACCGGCAATTCGAATGAGAGATTGGTGGCTGAGGAAGACCAAAGGACACGAAAAGGTGAACGATCGTCGTTGGTGACGGCAGATCTCAGTGAAAACACGTCAGCTGTGGCTAAAACTGTGATAGCAAGGTGGCTGGGAGCTGTAGGAGAGATGACCGATAGTTGGGGAGACAAATCGACACCGGGAAGTGGAAGAACCTTGGCTGGAATGAGCAAAGACACAACGACGCAAATGGACTCATAACGGATGTAATAACTACTTTCTACTAGTATACTTTAGAACATATACAATAACAACATACATAATTAGTATATGAAAATAGTTGGGCCCAAATTTTCCTTCACTTACAAAACATAATTCTTTACATATATCAAAATAACGAGTACAAAAACTTAGCGACAGTGAACAGTAATGCCAATCCTCCTTGCTTGTCGACGTCCTTTCGACCGCTGCTCACCTATTTCTTGCAAAAATATGGAAAAACAACAGGGTGAGCATAAAAATGCTCAGTAAGTAAATCCATTAACTCTTCTCCTTCTTAGGATCTTTCCTTACTTAATTCCTTCTCTATTTCTAACTCTCACTGTTCTTTTTATTCTTTCTACTTCTCTCTGTTCTTTCTTTCTTATTATTTCTATTCTTCCTAACCATGATGAAATTCATGGCAATATGCATGAATAAAATGCATATGCAATAATGCATAAAATGCTTTTTCTTTCTTATTTCTATTTTCTTGTTCTATTTCTTTTCTTTTCTTTGCTTGTTCAAGCCTTCTCATTCTTTCTTATTCTTATTCTTTCTTTTTTTATTCTTTCTTTTCTCATTCTTTCTTTTCTTATTCTTTGCCGATCGGACTGGGTTGATGTATGGATTTGGAACCTTGGTCGTGTGAGTGAGTACAGTCCTCATCTACATACACTCTACAGACCGTACGAATTCTTCTTTCTTCTTTCTTCTTAGGCCACTCAATTAAGGTGGCATGCATGTAGGAAATTCTTCTTTGTACAACCCTCATCCACATACATTTTTACGGGCCGTAAAATTCTTCTTCTTCTTATGCCACTTAGTTAAGGTGGCGTGTATGTGGGAATTTCTTCTTAACACTCACGGTTCCCCATCACAACAACCTATTCTTTTCTCTTCTTTAACACTCTTTAATTCTTTAATGCTTATTCTTCCTTTCTCTTTATTCTTAGAGCGTTTTATTCTTTCTTTCTTTATTCCTTATTCTTTATTCTTTATTCTTCATTCTTTCTTAAGTTTCTACACATACACAATTATATGCATATGGATGGCTCATGCTTAAAATTTCTTACTTAAATGCACTTCTGAAATGCACATATGCAATGTTACATAAAATTAACGTTTCTACTCCACTCATACTTCTCTTAGGTATTTCATCAAACAATACTTGTGCATGAACAAACCCTAATTTAATTATCATTCTATTGGTTTCTTAAGCCACCCAAATTGAGAGAAAAACTTTCTTATATCATCACCATACCTACACGGCACAAACACTCCCAAAAGATTTCTCCAATTCTTCTAATTTCAACCCATCATCAAACCATCACATACACTCCTCATATTCAAATATATCCAACAACAAGCATAAATAATCATCCATCTCATCTCAATTTCTCAATAATCATAACATATACATAGTTAAAGGAAATCTCTACTCCCTTGATTTTCTTAAACTTTAACTTGAGTTGGATTTGAGTGGAATTTACTTACCTTATGTTTGAGTTGTCTCTCCTAAGCTCTCTACTCTTGTTGGATTCAAATCTTCTCTTAACCCCAAGCATAAACTTCATAAGAACTTAACTTTTACACAAATAAATCATAGTTAAAAAGCATGAATTCTTACATTTTGATGCCTAGAATCAAAACCCTATGAAAATCTACTCAAAAGCCCTCAAATTCCTTGGAGAAGTGAATGAAAATTTGAGAGAAAATGAAGGAGGAGAGTGGCGGTGGAATGAAGGAAATAAGGGTTACAAACCCTTATCATCTTATTTTATAAACATGCTTTCCCATTTTGCCCTTACGCTTTTTTAGAAACTTCATCCTTGTCCCTTAGTCAATTACCATAATGCCCTTATTTTTTTTGTATTCTCTATGAAATTCTCTCTCTTTTCACTCCCCACTTTTTCAACTAATTTTGATTGAAAAGACCATTTTACCCTTAATGCAAGTTTTAAGACATTTCTTCATATTCTCTTAACATAATTCTAACAAAAATTAACCAAGGGCTATAAAACATAATTTAAATCATGTACCTCCATGTTGGGCGTTACAACGGATGTGGCTGAACGGCGGCTGAAATGCTCGGGAACGCTAAGGGAAGGATGACCGCCACTTGGGGAAGCTAAATCGACGTCGGAATACCAAGATACATGGCAATGAAAATGATGATGAATGGCAGCGGAAGATCTTCAAGGAGATGATGGAGGTGATGGCCAATTGAAGTTTTGAAAGATGAAGAGTCGCCAAAAAATGGTGGATGGTGGCTAGGGTTTGATGGGAGGCGACTGGCTGCATTTTCACGACTAATAATTTTTTTAGTCCTTGCACATTTAAAAAGTGACAAAATCAACTCCTTGGAAATATGAAATTTTACCCCTTGATAAACATAAATGAGACAAAATCAATCATAATCCATCAACCACAACCTAGCTAATACCAACTCACACCATTTCTAAAATCATTTCAAACATGAAAAATTCGTAAGAAAACATTAAAATGTTATTTTTCATCAATAAATTCATAAATTGTCTCGATATATAGTCAATTAAATCATAACAAAGTGTATTAAATCACTTTAATGGAGTCATTTTCATGACTCTAACATTGACCTTTCTAATAATTGCTTGAGTGGCACCATTCTAAAATGCATGGGAAACTTTAGCAATAGTTTGCATGTGATGGTTCTACGAAAGAATAGGTTTCATGGCACCATTCCTCAAACATTTGCAAAGGGTAACAATTTAAGGACCCTTAACTTCAATGGCAATAGATTTGAAGGGACAGTTCCACCATCTTTGATCAATTGTACAATGTTGGAAATTCTGTTTTCGAAAACAACAACATAAATGATACATTTTTGCAGTGGTTGAGAACTCTTCCGGAATTACAAGTTACTTGTTCCACGCTCCAATAAATTTCATGGTCTAGTCGATGATCCAATGGCGAAAAATTCTTTCTCTAAGTTGTGAATCTTTGATCTCTTGAACAACAATTTTAGTGGTTTGCTGCCAGCAAGGTATTTTGTTAGGATTATTCTAGGGATAATTATGTTAAGTCTTTTATTATTATCTTTTATAATTATGTTATTATGTTATTAGGATAGAATTATGATTATCTTATTATCCTTTTATAATTATGATAGAATATTTTATTAGATTTGAATTAGACAATTAGAGTATTTTGGGATTCATTTGAAGTCAAAGTGTAAGATGTATAATAGTCTAAATCTAAATCGTGGTTATCAATAAAGAATTTTGTCAATTAATCTCTCTATCGCTTATTCTTGGAGGTCTCTGTTCCTCATATAAACAGATCATATCCCAATTCCCAAACCCTATTCTATTTTAAGAACATGAAATCTGTGATGGATATTAGTGGTGAGGCTTAAAGGAATTTGCAGTATATGGGTGAATCATATTATGAAGATTCATTGACATTGCTTGTAAAAAAGAATGAAGTTAAACTGGTGAAATTTCTCACAATTTTCAGTACCATTGATTTTTCAAACAATAGCTTTCATGGGGGAATTCCCGATTTAATTGGAAAGATTCGATCACTTCGACTGCTCAACGTTTCGCAAAACTTCCTAACTGGCAACATCCGTTTGTCATTGGGAAATTTCGCAGATCTAAAATCCTTAGACCTCTTTTCAAACAGACTTCATGGGAAAATTCCATGGCAGTTGAAAAGAATGACGTTTCTTGCAGTCCTATACCTGTCTCATAAACAACTTGAAGGAGAGTAATACTATGTACACTAACCAATGTGTACTAATCCAAGTACTAACATTGGAAATTTGAAAAAAAAAAAAAAATTTGGAGGGAATTTCAAATTTCCAATGTTAATACTTGGATTAGTACACATTGGTTAGTGCACATAGTTTTATTCATGTTGATAATAGGTAGTATGTTCTACTTGATGTGGTGGAATAAAACTAAGTAGCAACATATTTGAAACCAATCCCGGAAGGAACAAACAAATGGTCTTTAAAACAGTCCCTTACAGTCTACAACAATATTACATTTTTCAAGTTTGTTACAATTGTAACCTTTACAGAAAATTCAGGATTGAAATCATGGGAAAATGTAAACTTCATCATATCCCTTCCTGCAGTCAAGACATCATACAACAATAAAATCAATAAATTTATATGTAAATTTAGATGGGTTTCAGTATCATCATCAAAATATTAAATGTTTGATTTAACAACCATTTTTTAACTTTCGTATTGTTCTCATACTTTTTATTAGTTTGTACAAGTAATCAGCACCAAATGCGTTTTCATTATATAGTTTCAAAGAAGTGATACCAAAGGCATTTTTAAACCCTCAAAAACAAAATTCATTTTCCAGTTTTATTCTACAAGTCCATTTTCTAAAAACAATATACCAAATGAGCCTTAACATACCACTTGGCATTCAAGGACAGTAACACTTACCCAGCCTTTCCACAGTAGGTGGGACTGTAATTGTAGATAAGGTTGTCAAGCACTTTTCGAGCAGGCGGTCTGTTCATCGACTTCCTAGCCTCACTGCACAACAGACATACAGTTGATATCAGCCTCAGCACCTTTAATCATTATAGTTATGCACAAATGCAAAGTCCTAACCTAGTCTATTTTTTTGACAACTAAACACTAGGTCACGGCATTTGAAGCATCACTATTTGTAAAGAACATCCAAAGAACAGTTACATAGCCTTGTTTAGAAAACACAAAAGAGATGCAAGAAATTGCCTGTTGAATACTATTAACTTTATTGCTTGGGCAGTGAGCATAAATTTAATTTTTACAATATAAGCCATTGAGACTTTCATGGTTATCAAGAACTAACCTGATAAAAAAGTTTGCAACATGTTGAGTCACCTGAATGGCATCCTCCGAGTGGGGAATTCCCGATAACCCCCACTCAAAAGCATTTTTCTGCAGAGCAATTGATTAGTCTTTTCACCTTAATTGAAATCAGTTGCATTACCAAGAGATCTAGTAATATTCTACTCAATAACAGCAAACAGATTGAGGAAGAAAAAAATTTAACACAAACATAAATGTGGACACATAAGCACACAGGAACAGAGCTGAAAATAATTTGCAATCTAGTTAAGCCAAAAAAAAGGCACATCAATATGGAATATTGATTACAGATTAGTGAAGCTAGCTATAAAATAACATCATATCAGATAATCAAGACAGCATGAAGCTCAGTCTGAACCACACATTAAGTGACCATGCATTCCACCCTTCATAAAACCCAGACATACGATCTATTATAGTTGCCTTGAATAATTTGACAGCATTTATTTCTTAAAACAAACTCAAATAAGTTAGACCTTCAACAACATTGATACTGATCAGAATTTGATTTGCAGAATTTTTTTTCTTTTAAGCTAAATATATTTAATATAGATAAAAAGTAAAATGTCAAAAAGAATATTTCCATACATCCAATAGTCAAAATAATAAACTATATGTGATGGGGCACACATGGAACAATGTGAAGCATGTTGAGGTAAATACCTCTGGATGCCATTGGAAAGCAGTCACAGGATAGTTATAAGCTTGTACTGTAGAGACATAGACCTGAAATTATGAATACCATAATTAGAATTCTTCCAGTAGACTATTCATATTGAGTTAAAGCATGTCGTAATTATTTCCTGAGCCCACATATCAATATAAAAATAAAAATTTGATTATGAACCTTACCTTATCATCTCCATCCGCACTTGTTGTCAAAATTTTAAAAAACCCAGATAGATCCAAGTTCTCTTGCATTCTCTCAGGTGAAATGCCATACTGTTGAAAAGAAGAACACATAAACTTCAATTAACCTAAAAATAATTCAAACACCATGCAGCAATAAAACATATGAATAATACTATATATCCTAATTTTTAGATCCCAACTGATATAGCATTGAAAGATTAGTCTCACATGTATGATTAAATAAAAAGAAAAATTATATGGCAAAATTTGAAATGATAACATCACTTGAAAAATATTGGAGAGTCCATCTCTGAAACTCTAAGACCAGCATCTTAAGAAATAAATTGAATAAAGTACATAAAAATGAACTAATTTCAGGCCTTTGAATCAAAGAGGAAAACTACATAGCAAAATTTGGAAGTAAGTCTGCCTAATCAAGCAAAGATTATTAATAAGAGACACTGATATTATTTTCTTCCCCAGGCTTAGCTTATTTTTGTATTGTTTCAAGGGCCAGAATATCCTTTGACTGCTTTCCGATAATAAACAAACAAACTGGGGATGTGAAAGAGGAGACAGAGGTCAGTTTTCAAACTTGAGTTCGTGAAGCAGGTCTGGGGTATTTCAGAGTAAAAAGAATATAAAGATATAAGAATATATAAAATGAATTTTATACTTCAAAAATCATTCTAGTTCTATATTACAGTGCCCAGAAAAAAAAGAAGCAACTCCACTTTCTTTTGAACAATGAAAATTGTATTATACATATATCAAAAAGGAGGTACAGAATTTCTTTTCTTTTCTCACACTACACTTATTATTTTTATCAAACCTATAAATTTAAACCAAACACGTCCCTACCCCAGGTGTGAGCAGTGTTAAATCCCAATACCTTTTATACAACCCCAAAAGATCCTTTCAATTAATTGAATTTGGATAGAGAAATGCACAACATGTTAAGCAATAGAAGAAGCACAAGTGACTCACATGGTGGTTTTGCATGACAAGACAATCTGTGCTCAACTTTTTAAGCAAATCTGGTGGAAATCTGTAAAAGCATATGAGTATAAGCATGCTTAGAAGTGTTAACCATAATAAGAGTAATAGGACATTAGGATCATCGTGTATTCACAGTAAAGTCCTTTTAACATAATGAAAATCATTTACCTTTGAAACACAGTTCCATCAATATTAGTGTTTCTGATGAACTGGAGAGTCGATGCCTGATCTGCTGCATTGAATGATTCAAGAATGTTTGTGTTCTGTTATCAAGGGAAAAAAAACAAAAGCTGTATTCAGGGAAAAAAAAAAAAAAAAAAGAAAAAAAACTTCACTAAAATATGCCGAGGAATCCTATAGTTTAAATCATTTTTCACCTAAGCACAAGAATGATGTGGTCTGACAAATAAAAAAACCAAAAAAAATTTACCTTGCTAATGATCATTGTTAAAAGTTCAAAGCCTAAGCAAATGGCATATAATGGAAAATGATCTCCCGCATCATTCTTCTCTAAAATTTTCTGCCAGAAACAGAAGAGAAAAGCTTATAATTAATGAAAAATTTTACAGTAAGAAACTCAATATTTAGATAAATCAATCTCTATTATACTATACCATACTATACTAACACGGCCTAACTCAAATGTAGAAAGGTAAGCTTCAGTAAATCACTTCACGGTGCTTTGAAATCATTAGAAAGCCCTTTTACCAAATCAAACTCGTTTTTTCTTTTACTCCTAGAGCCTAATCAGGATAATAAAAATTAAAAATTAAAAAAAAAAGGTTTTTTTTCCCGGATAAAAAAGCAACTTCTTAAGAAACCGTTTTCTTGAGCACAGCATCTAAAGTGCTTTTTGAAAAAATGAATTATTTGTATATTCGAAAGACCATTGGTTTTATGATTAAAAAGAACTTATATTTTTGCAAAAAAAAAAAATTGATACAAATTTAGCAGTCTATAAATTAAAAAAAAAAAAAAACGATTAAAGTAATTTTCGGAGAAGCATTCAGTGAGTATTTTTACGAAAGTATTTAGGAGTAAATTATTTTGTACTTAAAGAAAAAGCATTTTTGCCAGAACACTTCTTCAAATTGCGATTTTTAAGGGGTAAAGAAAAAAAAAGCTTTTGAAAAAACATTCAGTAAGTGCTTTTCCGCAAGCACTTTCATGTGCTTATTTACCTTGAAAATTCTTTCAACAATCTCGTAGTAATAACCGGTTTTGGCCCAACCTCCAGTATACAACACGCCATTCACCAACTTCAGCTTCTGCAACAAGCATCAAAACAAACTTTACCCTAACAACAACGGCAACAAAAAAATTGGATTTAGTCAATAAACCACTAAATCATTCACCTCAAATAAAATTTCTTCAGGTTCGTTATAAATTAGAGGAATCACACGAGCGCCAGCCGATTCAACGAACTTCACATACGAGGCCGCAATATACGACGCGTTCGTTGCATTATTCAACCTACCGGAAGCGCCGTCACCAGGATGACTTAGAATCCCGATGACCGGCCGATAATTTAGCTTGGGGTCAGGCCGGGGACAGCGAGGGACGGGAACAGTCAAAGTAGTCACAGAGTCGTCAGTTGGGTGTTGCTGACTCGGTAGAATAATGGTTGACTCAGCTTTAGCAGAAGAAAGTTCTTTAGAAAGAGAGATGAGGATCGGGATCCAAAGGTAGTTCCACATATCGGAGGTCGCGGAGGAGGTGGAGGGAACGGTGTCGTTTTGGGAGGGGGAGGAGGTAGGGGAAGGAGTGGTGGGGGAATTAGAAAGGAAAGAGTGGGGCATTCTGGGTAAAGGGAGGGAGGAAATGGAGAGAAAGAAAAAGGGAGGGGAAAAGAAAGGGAGTTAACATGGAGAAGGGGGAGAAATTAAAGAGGGAAGTGTGGAGAAGAGCGTGGAAAATTATTGAAGGGAGAGTGGCGAGGGGAGTACTGCAATTTGAGCAGAAAGTAGAGAGAGACGAAGAAGGAAAGAAGGTTACGTGTGGAAAGACAAAACAAGACAATTAATTACCATTAAATTTGTATTATTATTAGAATAATAATAAATCATGACACAAATAATTATTTGTGTTATGATTTAAAGCTCATCCTTCTTTCACTTTCTTTAATATATTTTTAAACTTAAAAAAATAGAATATGGGTTTGAATCATTGTTCTAAAAATTAATCCGAATCTAATAATATTTTTTTTCTAAAAATAAAAAATTATTCTAAAAATTAATCCAAATCTAATAATTTTTTTTAAAATAAAAAGAGGGGACATTTGTTTTTAATTATCCTATTACAACCACTGCTAGCCAACGGCCACCATCATTGTCGTTGTCGGCTTTCGTGGCTAGAATGATGCATGATTGGCTAAACTCTAGCCAAATCTAGCTGTAAACAGCCATAATTTGACCATTAACGATGATCAGATCTATGACAGATCTGATAGAAATAGTCGATCGTACGTTGTTTTGACGATTGTCAGCTGCCATCCAACAGCGATGGTTGATGGTAGGCTGCCCTCTTGGATGACGGGGTGTTTTAGTTAATTTTTAAACTTTTATTGAGGGAATGTTTAGCTAAATTAACAAAAGTAGAGGAAAATTATCTAAATATTAAAAAAATATTTTAGAA